>OU898282.1:11734079-12225484 GCA_918026665.1 Diabrotica balteata | reverse complement strand
GTATTTTTTCTTTTTGTATTACAACAAGCAGCAAAAGACTGCTGTGATTATTGAACACCGAGCCTCATGAGTCATACTTTGTAACGATTATTTGCTTAGCCACAGTGTAAGAACATGGAGGAGAAGATTAAACAAACAAAATAATCGAAACTAATGCGTACGGCACTCAGAGGGTTGTTATAGAGCTGAGGTCATGGATAAGGTTGAAATAAAATTGGTCGGATTTGGGTATCTACAAAATGAAAACAAAGGGCAATAAATAAATCTCCTGAGCAATTAATACAACCAAAACAAGAAGCTATATAGCATTTAAAGATAAGGGCGCCGCTTCGAAGGATCCTAGGTTTGCTGAAGAAAGAAAAAATTCTTCTTTCCTAAAATCAAAAATACATACAAGGATTAGGAGACATTTCTAAATTAAAACACAAAATGGATCAGACAAACAAATCAAACGTTTATTTTTGTGTCAAAACAAACAATTTTCAAAAATACAGATTACAACAAGAAGCATACTATATACATAATACAAATTAACAAAAACTTACGTGTTATTTGTTTACAAAAGAGATTGCTACAAAAAATTTTGAAATTATTACTAGGTTATAATATGGCCAAATTAGATTATCAAAAACTTATGGATACCTTTTTATGAAAATACTGTAGAATTTAACCTTATATATGAAAATATCGTTTCTATATAATAATCCAAATGAAAATTGTTTTACAACAACAATGGACTAGAGCAAAATGTCATATGTCAACATAACATTTTTAAGACAGAATGAAATATGGACATTTTTTAGCTACGACTCTAACATAATAATACATAATATAATAATAATATTAATAATAATAACATAATAATAACTTTAATTATTACAAATTCTTTTATTTTAATGAAAGCAATTATTAAAAATGTCTATATAACTTGGAAAAAAAATTAATATATCAATTGTTACCTTATTGTCATATATTGCACCACTTAACTTTTTTTTAAAAAAACTTGCTACATCTCTGAGGAACCTACCTTGGACAAATTTTCTAACTGGAACACAGGAAACCATTTTTATACTCACGAACGAAGATGCTAACGTAAGTGAGTTAGGTGGAGTAATCAATCTGACGAACAAAACTGGTGGGACATCCTATATAATCTTTAAAAATTCCATTAGTCTCCGGTACACTGTATAAATCTTCCCATGATTACTCTGTCTAAACTGCTATGCAAAGAGTATATCATCTTATCGGTCTTAAGACATAACACAAAAAAATTGAATCGACTCTTGATTCAAATTTGCCCCAACATTACACCTCGTCTAAGTGCTATCTTGACTCTACATCTTTCGGTTGATCAGGCTTGACTTCTCTTGCTTGACTCTTCTTGCTTGATTCTCTTCGAATGCCCTTGCTTGACTGTCTATCTGCCTTCAGTTTTAAAATTTCAACGTAAATCCCAATTTTTTTCACCTCTCTGAAAAAGTTGCGCCTACAAAACCTTAACAAACAATATTACCCCTCGCTCGTCCCGACGAACTACCATAAAACATCTTTATTTTTACCTGACAATGCAACAGAAAGTTGGAGATTTGTATGTAAACACAGACAAAAACATCTATAGTTACTTTTGAATCGGTAGAAATACACGTATATATTTGATTATATTAAGCGTAATTAATTTTCTACCTGACAATGTAACAGAAACAAAGCATCTATATTTTTGCCTTATCTCGTCAAAAAAAACTTGAAATATTCTAGTTCGAATATCAAAATTTAAAACATAGGTACATTTAACTTTTCCGCCGAAATATAAAAAAAAACTTGCTACAACTTGAGATAAACAACCAGGGGCGCACTACAAAGATTTAAAACCGAATTTATATTATTATATATACATTAAACATAAAACGCTACAACTTAAAAAGTACTGCTGAAAGTAATACATAAGAGAATATACGAAAGGCTAGAGGAGGATATTAACGAGACGCAGTTCGGTTGATTCAGCGATGTCGTAATGTAAACGTTGATCTATACTTGTGCTTTGTTGACTATGAAAAAGCTTTCGATAAAGTAAGACATGAAAAACCAATATCAATACTTAACGAATAAGTGCATTGACAGTAAAATCATAAATATAGTGCAAATATTATATTGGAACCAAAATGTATTCATACTTGAAATTGATGGGCAACACTCAGAAGAAATGAAGATGTTAAAGATTTATTAAACTGTCATCAAAATGCATTGCTCAGATCCAACACGTAACACTGCTCATATCCAGTAATGGAGGAAACATCAATTGGAAGTTACTAAAGATACCCGTCAGCCTCGTTGATAAGCTTATGCAGAAAACAATACTAAAACAGATTAACATGTGCAGAAATAATATTGATATTCGGGAAGATGAATATAGTACTTGACGCAGAGCACTTCGACCAACACATATCCGAACACACGTGAAAAACCATTACCAACCATCAGTAGATTCATCATTAAATCACGAGTTTATTGACGATACTCCCAGATTTTCCATTCGGCTCACACTCACTCTAAGGGGAAAATGCACTCATCCCAGATATCTTAAGGTCCCAGTATAGCTTGTAATTGTCATTTTCAAGCATTCTGTCAGGGACGTATTGATAATAAGGAAGATGGTCGGTTTAGAGAAGTCCCAGTTTGTCAGCTAGTTTTTAGCGGATAATTTTCCTACTGAGTCATATCAGCATTTGTCATTTTGAAATTGTGGATCTATAACAATATATTTGCGCTCTTTTGCGCCTGTAAGCACCTCGGGCCAAAGGTTTAAGTTTGACTTGTTGATAAATTGTTGTTTTATATTGTGAGCTTATAAATTGGGGTTGTATTCTTTTGTCTAGGTAATTGATCAGAATATTTACCTCTGACAAGTACGTTTAGTCATTTTTGAAGTTACGTTGAGTGTACTGATTTTGAGCTACACAATTATTTACTTCACTATATTGGGCTTCGAATTATTTCCAATTGTCCATCGAGAACTCTAGACATGAGACACTTGAATTATGCAATAATTATTCATTTCCTAAAACCCAACAAATCTCTTAGCATCGAAAATATCTCTGTGCATATGTCAAAATTGATTTATGATCGTATTATTGAACACATAGGGGTACATGTTCTAATATTAAAGAAAGATCCTAAAATTAAAATAACAAATAATTTTACAAATGAAGCTATTAGTGCATGAGGTGTTAACTCAGTTTTTTCAAAAATGCCAAAAATGGTATGCATGAAAGTGTTAACTCATTTTAGCTTTAGTAAAGACTTTGGTGCATAGATGTCGCTAGAGACCCTAAAAACCAATGTTGAAAACACGTCAATTCAAGCTTTGTCTAAATTAGTCCGAACAAAAGGTGTCAACTCTTGATAGTTGTACGAGAAGGGGTTAACTTGCTGTATTCAGTATACATTAGTTTGTTTATATTATGCACGTGTTTTTTGGCGGTGCTGTATTGCTGTGAATTGAAAGTGAATTTTGTATTTATTGTGTTGGGCAAAAAACAGTAAGTACTCCTTTCACATTATTTACTTAATATTATCGCTAAACTTATAAAAAAAACTACTTTTTACTTTTATACATAACCTCAAAATGAACAAAACTCTGAAACTGTGTAAATAATGCTAGGATTTTAAATTTCAGCTTTGAAAATACTCTATAATGGGTGAACATACAAGAACTAATATTATTATGAAAGCTAGCTATGGATGCTGCTAAAATTAGTGACCAGGAAACACAAAGCGAAGAGGATCCATTTTTAGATTCTGGATCAGACTAGGTACACCCCAGAATATGATTTCCCCTCAGACGAAGAAAGTTCTAAAATTTTAAATAGAAAGAGAAAACGATCCGTTGTTAAGAAAGGAAAACAAGGTAATAAAATATCAAATCAAAATGCACGTACGGTTTTTAAAAACCAAAACCAAGGTGTAATGCGACCTGGTCGTATTACTATGGTATTTCAGTAAATATGTAGATAATATGGTTCACTTTAGAAAACCAGAAAGTACACAGTATAAAATTATTGAATGATTGTCTTGATTTAAAACAAAACATTGCTTTTCATCCCTAGAAAATATAACGTATAACAAAATATTCTTTTTATTCACGAAAATTAAAAATAATCTAATTTTTGTCTCATGTATTTCTACACAATTCAATGTTCTCTTTAGAAGTCACAATGTTCTATATTTTGGTAAGTAAAAACTTTTGTATTTTTAGAACAAAAGAAAAAGCAAACACAAAATTTTATTGACGTAAACGACCCTATTCATATGATTGAAAATGAACCAAAAAAATAATAAAATCGAAGTAGTAGAAGAACAAACACAATATGTTATTGACCTAAATGATCCTATTCATATGATTGAAAATGAACCAAAAAATAATATAACCGAAGAGGTAGAAGAACAACAGATTACTGGTAAGACTTAAGCAAATTGTATGGTACCTACTTGATAATAAAAGTAAGCGAAGTTTGACATTATTTTGATCAGAAAACTTGTTTTTCTGCTAGATAAATGTTTATTTTTTTAGGCATTATGGGAGAAGAAAATGTAAACATTCCTGAGGTTAATGTCAACCAACGGCTAATAAGTGGTAAAAAATCAAGGAAGCGTAAAGCTCACCCACAAAATTGGAAAAGAAACATAAATACGTTAAAAGAGAGAAAAAGGAGAAGCATATACTGACTATAAAAAATAGACACGTCCCAAAAAAATCTTCTGCAGTTGGAATACCACTGTGCACAGCAAAATGCACACTAAAATGCAATATCAGCATTGCCGATACGGATCGAAATACTTTATTTAATAAATGCTATTCACTGCCTACCATTGATGAAAAAAACGTCTACCTCTTTGGTTGCCTTAAACCATTTTATGTTAAACAACCAAGTTGTACAAAATGCTGTTCGCCAAAAATCGTTCAAATATTTTGTAACTTTAGATGGACAATCAAAACAAGTATGCAAAAGTGCATTTTTAAAATTATTTAATGTCGGAAAAAAGAAAATAGAGAGAATCCGTAATCAAATTTCCTCAGGGACAAGCTATCCCAAGTAAAGATCAGAGGGGTCGCCATATAACCCGCAAAAATCAAACACCCAACGAGCAGCTTGACATAATTCGTCAACATATTAAATCGTTCCTTGCATAAATGTCACATTATTCGAGAAATAAAAATGAACATCGTCTGTACTTATCGCATATGCTGCCAGTAAACAAAATGTATGAACATATAAGAACCAGTGTTCTGAATAAAATCTGCAATTTGTCAAAAACAGTCGATACAGACAAATTTTTGTTTCCGAATTTAACTTTGGTTTTGGATCTCCAAAATCAGATACCTGCAAGGTTTGTGACTCTAAAGAAAATAATGCCGAACACGTTAGGCGCTACAAAGCAGCATTTGAAGAACAGAAAAAAGACAGAAATTTGGCAAATGATGGTACCATTTTGTACATAAATTTTGATATGCAAAAAACATTGCCTTTACCAAAGCTGTCTACCAGTGTTGCCTTTTATCTTAGACAAGTGTAGCTATATAATTTGTGTATTCATTGTGTAAGTAAAGGTGATAGTTTTGGTAATGGGTTTTTTCACCTCTGGACTGAGGACAAAGGTGGTAAAGGTCCAGAAGAAGTGGGAAGTAGTATTTTATCGTTCTTTCAAAACATAATATTGAAAATAATCATTTAGTAACCTGGAGCGATTCTGCAGGTGGACAAAATAAGAACTTTTTTATAGTTTGTTTATGGCAATTACCTAGTCCGCCAAGGGACTTTTAAAATTATTGACCATAAGTTCCCTGAGGTTGGCCACAGTTTTATGGATATTGACAGAGACTTTGGGGCTGTCGAGAAAGTTATCCGAAAAGCTCAAAATATTTATACGGTAGACCAGTACATGACGTTAAAGAGGGAAGCTAGAAAAAGGAATCCATTTGGGTTAACTAGAATGGAAGACAAATTTATTGATTTAAAAGAATTGCCACGAAAGTTAAGTTTGTTTGACAGAAAGAAAACTAACAAGGGGGAAAAGATACTTTATCGCAATGTACGATGGATAAGAGTTGATGAATCTGGTATAACAAAATATAGATATTCACTAGATCAGCACGAAGAGTGGAAAGAAGTAGATATTATTAAACACAAACCAACCCGCGCAACAGAAATACACGAAGATCTGTTAGTTCCATTAAATAAATCAAGGTATATAGCAACCAAAAAATTGATAACATTCAAGAGCAGCTCCCATTTATTCCGGAGAATTTACGGGGATTTATATGAATTTAAGTCGATCTGAAAATGATTAGTATAAGTATCCTTACCTACTTTTATATTTATCAATTACCACATTTTTGTATTTCTTTTCATCAACAAATATGAGTTAATTCTTTCTTTATTGGTCATTATTTCGAATAATAAAATAAATGACTGTGCATAAAGGTGCTAACTCAATTTTTTGTAAAAAAAATTAAAAAGCACATATAACATAAAAAAAATTTTGTACAAATTAATCGTCCTTTAAAATTACTTTTATTGTCTGTATATTCATGCAATTTGATTTTAATTTTATGTTAAACAAAAAAAGCTCCGACAATATAACTTTAAACCTTAATATCTCAAAAGTGTTAAAAAGTGACTTGACACCTTCATGCAGTAATAGCTTCAAATATAACATGATATGGTTATCTCTGAAAAAGCTATTTGAGTTTGTATAACTCTTGTTATAAGTATCTAACAGATAGCAACTGAAAACATTTAAAACAGCTTTACATAATACATTAAAATCTATTTTATATAAGACTCTTACTAAATTATTTTTCTTAAACTTCAAGAACAAAATACGAAATTTAGTAACACAAATACGTTTAAGACAGAGGAAAATATCATTCTTCCTCTACACTCGAACCTCCTTCTCGAGCCCATCAGATCCACACTACCTGCAAAATTCACGTGATCTGCCGTAATCTAATTCAGTTTTATGCGATGAGGTAATATCCCCGGGTACGGTAAACAACGGAGGCAGACATGGAGGAGGCCTGAACATGCCTCAGGCACGACATTGTCGCATAACTGCCACGAAGATAGTGTTCACCTTCTCCGAAACGTGTGATATCACGTATTGTCGTCGGCTCTAATGAACGGTTATTGAGATCCGAATTTGCTTTTGCTTATGTAGTCTGAATGAAAATCCCATCAGAAGTGGATTGGAAAAATCAAAATGGGGGTGAAATTATTTTATCGCCGATTTTATATTGAAAAATGTAATATTATCTGTATACTTATACTAACAGAGTCGAGCCAAAAGTGATAATGGGATACAAAAAGTTAAACGATTAAATTATAGACAATATAAAATTAATCCACTAAACATTTATTTTTCTTTAACTATTTCTAGTATTTTTACTTACCTTTTAAGGCAAATATGTTTGTATTTTCCTCATTTTTATACGGGGAAACACGATAGATAAAGGAAATAATCCACTTAAACCTGTTTGTAGTGCTGTAAATTATAATTGTAATTATATTGAGGACCGTTTCTCGGAAATGATTTCTTTCATAATTTCTCACTGATTTTTCACTAATGTTTGTATTTTGAGAACGATTTCCGAAGTGGAAATTGAAGCGTCAATAAAAGTATTTTAACCTTTAATTGTGGCTTATTTCCATTTAAATAGTAATTACTTTAAAATGCCACAAGAAAATAGCTTCATGTACAGAAGGGATCAAGATAAATGGTGAAAATATAAATAACATCCGTTATGCTAACGATGCATTCGCTTAAAAGTCTGTCTGAAAGAGCAGGAATAAAGATAAACTTTAGGAAAACTAAACTTATAACAAATCTCGTAATGAGTGGAAATATAACTATTGACAATAATAATATACAACAAACAGACACTTACAAATATCTGGGACAACGAAATCAAAATAAGCAGAGACAATCAAACACATGAAATACAGAGGCGAATAGGCCTAACTTGGGCAGCATTTGGCAAATTAAGCCATATTCTAAAAAGTTCAATTCCCATGTGTCTCAAGCGAAAGGTTTATGACCAATGTGTTTTACCTGTACAAACTTATGGAGCGGAGACTTTAACACTCACGCAAAAATCTGCGAATAAACTCAGAGTTACGCAACGAGCCATGGAACGTGCAATGCTGAACGTGAGCCTCCGAGACCACATAACAAACCAACAAATCAGGCAAAGATCAGGAGTTCAAGACGTCGTCGAAAGAACACGTCGCTTAAGTGGAACTGGGCAGGGCACTTAGCCAGAGCACAAGATGGACGGTGGACAAGACGTATTATGGAATGGAGGCCCAGAAACTATAAAAGAAGCCGAGGACGACCACCGACTAGATGGACCGATGATATAAAACGTGTAGCGGGAAACTGGCTACAAGCGGACCAGTGTAGAGAACACCGGAAAGAACTGAGGGAGGCCTATGTCCAGCAGTGGACGCGATTGGCTGATTGATGATGATGCTAACGATACAGTCATTATCGCTGAAAGTGAGACGGACCTGCAGACGTTATTAAACACAATTTGCGATACTGGGGAACAGTTTGGTTTAATAATAAACATAAAGAACGCAAAAACCATGGTTATCAGTAAGAGGGGCAAAGTCATTACAAGAATCCAGATTAAAAATGAAGATATTGAGCAAGTGGACAAAATGAAATACTTAGGAGTCTGGATTACGGAAGATCTGAATCCAAAATCAGAAATTCGCTCAAGAATAGAGCAATCAGGAGCAGCTTTTTGAAGATTAAGAAATTTCTGAGTAACCAAAGACTCAATCTGCAAATCCGGTATCGTAAAATGTTATATCCACTCTATTCTTCTTTATGGTGTCAAAGACTGGACTATTAATGTTGACTTAATGCGAAAACTGGAAGCTTTTGAGATTTGGCATTTTAGGAGAATTTTGAAAATACCATGAACCGATCATATTACGAACGAAATGGTGTTGCACAGAATGAGAAGAGACAGAGAACTTTTGACCACTATTAAAAGGCGAACGACAACATATTTGGGGCACATACTTAAAAAATGTAAGTACGAGTTGTTACAGCTGATTATGAAGGGTACTTCTTCTTCTTAAAGTGCCTATCCGTTCCGGATGTTGGCTATCATCACGGCTATCTTTACTTTGTTTACTGCAGCGTGGAACAGTTCATTGGTAGTCGTGTTATACCACTTTAGTAAATTTTGAAGCCAGGAAATGCGTCTTCTTCCCGGTCCTCTCTTACCATTTACCTTCCTTGGAGAATCAGCTGGAGAAGGCCGTAACGTTCTTGATTTCTCATTACATGTCCTAGATATTCCAACTTTTTAGTTTTGACGGTCATGAGAATTTCACATTCTTTCCCCATTCTACGCAGGACCTCCACATTAGTAACTATGTCAACCCAGGATATACGTAAGATGCGTCTATAACACCACATTTCGAAAGCTTCGAGCCGATTCATAGATGCAACAGTCAGTGTCCACGCTTCCATTCCGTAGAGCAGAACTGTGAATATGTAGCAGTTCAATAGACGGCATTTTGTTTTTAATGATATGTCTCGACTATTGAAAATGGTTCTCATTCTAACGAATGAGTGGTCCCATTGGCTATTTAAATTGGTGCCTAGATATGTATATTGCTCGACTCTTTCGATATTCTGTTGGTTGATTGTAAGTTGAAGGGTACAATCGAAGGAAAAAGAGGTTCTGGTAGACGACAAATATCTTGACTGAAAAATATTTGCGACTGGACCGGGTTAAACAAACAGACACTCTTAAGAAAAGCAGAAGATAGAGACGAATTTGCAATGGTTATAGCCAACCTTCATTAGTGGAGACAGCACTAGAAGAAGAAGAATTGAATTATGTAGGAGTGATTTTGATATTATTATTATTGATTTATAAAAATCCACTAGGAAACTAAGGTTCCTGTAGCTGGCTGTATACCATATATCACAAAAATTTTTATTGCAAATCCTTTATATACCTTTTATAAAGGATTTGAAATAAATTTTTTTTATTGATTTATGTTATTGATTCACTTCTGTACTAATGATTGCTGGTATTGATAAGCTATTGATGATTTCATTACCTTTGAGTTACATTTAGTAGTACGTATACTTGTATCATATTTTAGCATACTTATATATAACTTCTTTTATAGACGGGCGGTCTGGTTTGTGTGATATAGATATCCACAATTCGTCTAGTAATGTTTAGTTTTTAAAATAGCTGTGTTTTTACGAAAATTCGCTTACCTTCTGTAAACTGATATCAATTATGAATAAAATATCGGTTGCCGTATCGGTTTCTTTATCACATAACAGTTAAATTTGAAGTTCTTTATATTTCATTATATTTGAATGTATGTTTGTTTATGTATATATGTCTTTTAGTTTTACTTGTTTTAAATAACGTTTTATATAGTCTACTCGCTTATTATTTTTCTATGGTAATTTACATAGCCAATGTGAACGGGAGAAACCAGCAGAGTTCTAGATTGAACATATATATTCTCCTCCCTTTCTGATGGCTTTATATGTTATAATTTAATGGTCATTTTGTGCATAATTAAAATTAAGAGTTTTAATCAATATCATTTTTTGTGAAAATAGCCATAATGTATTTTATTAAAACTAGAAATCCACATATTTAAAGCGAACTGAGGTATTGTGACTTAAAAATAAAATTTCAATAAAATTGAAAAATAAATTTTTTTTCTTGTTTATTTACATGTTTCCCTACCCCAATAAAAAAATTATTTAGAAAAGTTGTGAAAATTTTCATTTTCAAACATTTTGGTACCAAATTGATACCAAACGAATTGTAGTATTGTTCTGAAGCTATTTTCTTGTGGCATTGTAAATTAATTACTATTTAACTGGGAATGAGCCACAATTAAAGATAAAAATACGTTTATTGACGTTTCAATTTCCACTTCGGAAATCGTTCTCAAAATACAAACAGTAATTTACTGTTTGTATTTTGAGAACGATTTTCGAAGTGGAAATTGAAACGTCAATAAACGTATTTTTATCTTTAATTGTGGCTTATTCCCAGTTAAATGGTAATTAAACGAATTGTAGGTCATAGTATTTTTGGGGATTCGCCTATTAAGTTCGAAGTATTTAGCTTTAGTAGTGAATTATATATAAAGATAAAACTGATATATTTATTTAAATAATTTACTAAGTAAACTAAACATTGAAGCTTTGGACACTTTTAGGGAAATATATTTTAATAAAGGAGGCATTGTTATGCACAATAAAGTTAAGTGAGCATAAACCACTTTAAAAACGCTAAAGCTTTCAAATAAATTCAATAAAATCCCAATAATAACTGAGTCCTTTTACAAGATAAATCATCCAATTCATGCGGCCCCGTTGACACATGAAAAATCCCAGTGAAGGGCTGTAGCATAAGGGCCGACCACCTCCTTGCCCTCTGCCGAGGTTTCACGCATCATTAGAGACGGAATTTTTCAGATTTGAGCGAAAAATTGAGAAACACTTTATCTTTCTTACGCTCAGATGATTTTTAATATGGCCTCCTCTGACTGTAACATATATCAGTAAAAAGCGATTGGACATGGCAGGTCAATAGACTCACTACTGCCCACAAATACATCTGGCCAAACCAATTACCCGCTTATCTATGATGTACAACAATAATTCAAATATTTAACATTGCGGAAATATCAGCAGCCGGTCTGGAATTGGCTACTCTCGGATCTTCTGAATTGTTCACATTGTACGATGCTTTTGTATGTTTACAGTATCATTTATTTGTATTTATTTTGAAATGCCCTTTATTGTGTTGCCTTTTTGATCTGCAACTAATTTATTTTTAATCAACAACCTATTCGGCAACGATCTGACTTCAAATAGCTTGATTTTCAGTTATCGCGAAAACGTTTTTACACCATAAAAACTTTTGAGTGAACAATTTATGCGTTTTACATAGCTGAATGGGAACAATGTTCAGGTAATGGATTAAACAAGCTTTATAGAATCAATTGTTATATTTTCATTGTTTTTAATTTCCCATGATTTTATTTGGCATTTTAAAATACACACATCAAAATAATCTAGGAGACAAAGACAAAATGCGAGATTATCAGAAGGATTCTAAGTAATTTATTTCAAATAATTTTAATGAACAGTTATAAACAAGTGTCCCAAATATAAAATAAAAATATTTTCTCTGAATTATCGCAATAGCTCTTAAAAAAATTAAAAGCGAATTCTATAAGTTAAATAATGGTAACAAAAAAAGTTTAAAAACTATTTAGTTGCCCCTCAACTCTACAACAAAGAAATCTTTAGGTTAAGTTAATATAAAGTGTATGACCTCCACGGTTTTTGATTACTCTCCTATATCTGCAAGGCCAACTCATAATCAGATGGTCAATATCTTGCTGTAGAATTCTATTTTACTCCATTGAAATGCCTTTAAGAAGTTGCTGGCTTGTATTGAACGTAATATTTTGTTATACAATGAGTCTGCCCAATATGGCTTATACATGCTCAGTTGGGTTTAAATCTGACGTTTGTGCAGGCCATGGTAAAACCTCAATTTCATTATCTTCAAGGAATGTCTACACGACCCTGGCAACATGCGGACACGCATTGTCATGCATTAATTGAAACTGGAGACCAGTTTGTTATGCAAAGGGTACAACAATATGTTTGAGAATAATATGGCGGTAGTCTCTCGCATTTAGAAACCGTTCCAGATCAACGAGATTGGTTCTTCCACCAAGAGTAATGCCACCTCATGCCATTATCTTCAGTCAGTCTTGTATCTGGTACAAATCGAAATCGGCACTCAACTTGTGCCCACTGAAGTCGATGAGCGTGATTTCTGCTGTATAACACAGGCACTTTTACAGGTCTTAGAGCATTTAATCTTATTTCGCACAGTTTTCAATCTAATAAAACTGTCTTTAGTCTGGTTGGTTATCCTTGTAGCAATATGACCAGTTTCTTGAGATCTTAACAACAAACGATGAATGGCACTTAAGTTCGTGTGGAACACCTCATCAACGTCTCTTTGACTTCTGTCAGCTTAAAGCATACCGATAGCTCGCCACTGCGTTTCACGATTTAAATTATGTCTCTTCATTATTGGCAATTGCAAAACTAAATAAATGTCTTCATAGACATCGAAGATCAAGTACCAATAAAGAAATATTACCTTTTATCATATAAACAAAAAAAATTGTTAAAATTTTATAGTTAGACAAAACAATCTTGAATATCTCAACCGGTGTTTTTACTGGGAAATATTATCCCGACAGGTATAAACAACTTCCTTTCTAGCATGGATCGAAAGAAAGAGGAACTTACCGAAGATAAACTTGATTACTATGCTAATAACATTGATGAAATTGAAAGTAATAAAGTAGTGATAATAGTATGGTGGTTAAGGACTTCATTTTGGCATCAGATGAACTAAGTCAGGCAAGTTCACTTGAAAGTGAAGTGAATATAGGTAATGAAACTGAGATCGCGGCTCAAATTTCATATCAGGAATCCTTTGACGATGATAAAGATATCCAAGATGCAGACGAGGTTATGCAACCTTTGCTTAGTATAGAACATGCGAGAGAGAGAGAGGTTATGCACCTTTGCAACTAGTATAGAATTTTCTGCTGTTTAGACTAATGTCAATGCAAAAAATTTTATTCCGAGATATGATCTACCAGCCAGAACAGCCCCAGTTACAACAAATTAATTGAATCGTGGCAGTTCTGTATTAGATTGTTTTCTAAAAGTATTTCTTAAAAGTTTATTTATACGTTTGGCCCAGTGTACAAACCGTAGATTTGAAATTTTAAAATAAAAAAAGAAGAAAACTTTTATCAAAACGTGCCAAAAAGAAATGATGCTACTTACTGGTGTTACGTTAGTTATACATTATAATAGAGTTCCTTCTTTTACAATATTCTGGTCTAATAATAAATCGCTCGGAAACGATTATATTCGTCGTGCAATATCAAGAGATAGGTGCCAACTACTATTATCAAAATTTTACGAACCCAATATACCTGCCACAGCAAATAAAAATTATTATATAGATGTTGTTATTTCCTGCTTGAAGGCAAGTTTTATGAGTATTGTTCTGAAGCTATTTTCTTGTGGCATTGTAAATTAATTACTATTTAACTGGGGAATAAGCCACAATTAAAGACAAAAATACGTTTATTGACGTTTCAATTTCCACTTCGGAAATCGTTCCTCAAAATACAAACAGTAAATTAAACAAATTTTGTTTTTTGTTACATAGTGAAAAATTCTTCTAATAATTTAATTTTATCTGACTCATTTATATTGACCAATTCAGACATACATTATGCATTTTAAAGTAGACGACTTTAAAATGGTATTGCCAAATATTGTTGAGTTGCGCTCCTGAGACGACTTTACTTATAAGATAGTTCATTCGATTACATGAAATCAACTTTAACTTGAGAATATCCGTCAGAAAAAAATCATAGCATGTAATTCGTCTTTAAAAAGACAAACACATGACATGATGACAGTAAAATTCTCCTGTTAGTGATTCCATAGTAAATTATGAGGGAAAAACCAGGAAAAAAAACCTCATAATACTATCCCGACATTGTAAGTATTTGTTCGTGAATTTAGTTTACCTTCAACAAACATCAAAATTCTGATTTTATATGTTACGTTATTTAAAAAACATAATTTGATTCGATATAGAGCAGCGACAAGCCGCATATACGTATTTCGACCTCTTTAGGTCTCTTCAGTACGGTATAGCCACTCCGGATCGAAACAAAATCTTTTCCCGTCGTAAACCATAGTTATCAAAAATCTAATACGGTCATTTTGTTTATTTCTATACTTCGTTTGAAGTACCAGAAATTGGATTCACCACGAATTTTGGCCATGATGAACGGCATTTGGAATGCAATCTTAGATTCCCTTGCCGATTTATTCATCAAGCTGTTTAGTTTGCAAGTTTTCGAAAGCATGGTGGCTGAGATTTGAATTCGATTTCGCCAGTGGCCAGGTAGAAATCGTATGATTTCTCTTTTTGTTCTTAGATGGCGTAGTTACATCTGTACATAGTTATTTTGATAACTATGGTCTACGACGAAACAAAGATTTTGTTTCGATACGGAGTAGAGGCTATACCGTACTGAAGAGACCTAAAGAGGTCGAAATACGTATATGCGGCTTGTCGCTGCTCTGTATCGAATCAAAAATCTAATACCGTCATTTTGTTTATTTGTATACTTCGTTTGAAGTACCAAAATTGAAATTCACTACGAATTTGGCCATGATGAACGGCATTTGGAATGCAATCTTAGATTCCCTTGCCGATTTATATATCAAGCTGTTTGCTTTGCAAGTTTTAGAAAGCACGGTGGCTGTGATTTGAATTCGATTTCGCCAGATAGAAATCGTATGATTTCTCTTTTTGTTTTTAAATCACTATAAGGCAAAAAAATCATTCGCTTTGAAAGGAAACCAGTCAAAAGTCAGTATCACTCCGAAACCCAAACTGGGAATCAAGGAGTTCCGAGAAAGAAAAAAATCACTGTAAATATTGTTGTTGTCTCTTATTACTGTATATTTTTTAAGGTTCTATTAAATGCGTAGTGATCTTGTTATCGGATATTTTGTCATGAGGACGATGTAGCGGCTCAACTGTTTCAATTTAGATTTTAATCCGCTTAATTTACATGTTGAGTGCTATACGAGATGCACATATTGCACTTTTATAGTATGCTCTTCTTCTTCTTACGGTGCCTATCCGTTCCGGATGTTGGCGATCAACATGGCTATCCTAACTTTACTTGCTGCTATTCTGAACAGTCCAGTTGTCGATTTATTAAACCATTTTCTCAGGTTTTGAAGTAAAGATATTCTTCTTCTCCCTGGTCCTCTCTTTTCAAATACCTTGCCCTGAAGAATGAGTTGCAACAAGCCGTATCTCTGTTCATTCCTCATAACATGGCCAAGATATTCCAGTTTGCGCTCTTTGATTGTGTTAATAATCTCGCATGCCTTGCCTATTCTACGTAGGACCTCAATATTAGTCACACGATCCACCCATGAAATTATTAAAATACGTCTGTAACACCACATCTCGAATGCCCCGAGTTTTCTTAAAGAAGCTTCGGAAAGTATCCAGGCCTCTACTCCGTATAATAACGTAGAAAATACATAGCATCTAATGAGAGAGATTTTGGTAGCAAGTGGTAAATTGTGATTTCTGAAAAGAGACTTCATCATTATAAACGCTGATCTCGCTTTTCCTATGCGTTGTTTTATTTCACTGGAGTGATCCCATTGGTTGTTAATGTTGGTACCAAGGTATGTGTAGCTGTCCACTCTGTCAATTGGATGTTCGTTAACCAAAAGCTGTGTATTTAATACTTCGCGCTACTTCGTGTACTTTGTTTTCTTCGTATTAAGATCAAGTCCGTGTTCTCTACTTATATCTGATTCTAGTATGGTTATATAGTATGGTAGTGTCGCAATGAGCCACTTTGGTCTTACCATTTATGGCAAAAAAGTATAATGCCCTTTGTGACCTTTTTGTTTGTGTGTATGGTGGCACTTAACGTGATAATTACTCCACAGCGATACTTCTCATGGTGAGACCGATCCCGTTTACCTATGTATTTCTAAGCAAATTAATCTCGAACTGATGTTTACCTTTTTCTGATCCACAGTTTCCTCAAATCTTCTTCGATATCGTTGATCCAGCGAAGACGAGTCGAGTTTTCTACGTCATTGTGTTCCTTAGTAGAGTTTTTCTCTATGACAACTGTACGACATTGCTTCATGGTAGTCTTTCGTAGGTGGACCCTTAGTGAGGCGATGCTTACACCGACTTGAAGGACATACATGAGTTATTAGTAGGAAAATGTAAAGTCTCAATAGCTAACATAAAAGATAGTATGTCAAGTACTATTGTAACAGATGGTACTTTGGTTGTATTACAGTATTGGGTTACAAGCATTAATAAAAATCTTCGCTATTTATATTATGCTCTGACTTAAAATTAAAATAAAAATTTGATGGGCTTCTAAACGCTTACACTTGTTAACCTCTTGTTAACATGGAATATAGAAATTAATAAATTTTGGAAAACAAAACTCTGAAGTAGAGGTGTGCTTATTAGTTCTTTTAGACGAACTATTTCAACAGAACTATTTCACAGTTCAGTGAACTAGTTCGCGAGAGAACTGTTTGTAGGACCGACATCGAAATCCAACCCTAAGAGAACTGGTTGCCAGATGTCTCGTTTCAATCATCACACAAGCTCGGCGCTGGCCGCCCGTTTACTTCGGTTTTCAGCAGTCTTTCACTAGTTCACTACCGTACAAGTAGTTCAGAACTATTTCTTTCTTTCAGTCAGTCTTTGACTAGTTCACTACAGTACAAGTAGTTCGGAACTAATTTCTTTCTTTCAGTCAGTCTTTCACTAGTTCACTACCGTACAAGTAGTTCGGAACTATTTCTTTCGATCGTATGTTTAGGTTTAAATAGTTTAAATTATTATATGATTAGTTAGTTTTTATTTCAAAAAATTATTAAGATTTGTTTTTTATTAACCGTTTTAAATATAAATATGGTTCAAGTATGATTTATTTTTATATTTACGTATATTTAAACTCATATGTATTAGAACTATTAATAATGTAAAACAACTAACAAATTTAAAACATTTAAAGGGTTTTGACCTATATATTTTGGATGCTACTAGCATGTACAACCGTTAGCACTGATGATGGATTTATCAATCGAAAACGTTTTGCAATGTGTTTGTGATAGCCCGTTTGGAGCATTTTTATATACCTTTTATAAAGGATTTTAAACAATTTTTTGTGATATATGGTATGCAGCCAGCTATAGGAACTTAGTTTCCTAGTGGAACATTAAAATAACACATTTTCATTTTAACTTTTACATAAAATTATATTTTATGTAAATGCCTCAATCATTTTAACCACAACTAAAATTTTATTTCAAAATTACAATACAAGAAACAACACAGCATGGCAACATCCAAGCCAATACATGGGCATAAGATCCAAACCATTATGACATTAAGATAAAACCTTATGGTATTGTCACATTCATAAGAATAATGAATCTGTTATCTTAGGCTAATCGGCATTTTTTTTAAACTAGTTAGTCCATCCATTCACAAAATAATAAATATATGTTCTAATTCATTCATTCATTATTTTCTTCTTTAGAAGTCGAGACATAATTTATAATGCAAATCGTTCGCAGTGAACTGGTTCTATGAAAATTATTGAACTAGTTCAATTAGTTCAGTTGAAAGAATCGTTCATTAGAACTATTTCGATGGTGAACTACACATCCCTAACTCTGAAGTAACTCCTTGTAATTTTTTTAATATCTAATATTTCTGCTTGTAGTTTCCATTCAGCTCTTCTTATTTTATATAATTTAAAATGGCTAAATCAGTAATTGGCGGAGACTCGTATTTTCAAAAGTATCAAGATCAGTTAAATTTTATAACACAACCTAAAATTTATTTTATATTTATGTTTAATGGACCGTTAACACACTGAAATACCTAAAACCAACCCTCAATCGATTAATCAATTCGTGCAGGTGACTTTAACGGTATCCACAATGATTTACTTCTATCTTAAAGTTTAAGATCATTTTTATGCGGTGTACATTCCCCGCCAATGGAAAAGAGTCTAATTTCCCCAGTTTAATCTCCGTTCCATCATACATTAACCTTTCTAAGACGATAAACTGCCATACAACGTATTAATTAAATCTCTTGTATTAATTTATGACAACCCGGTACTAATTTTCAACTCGTAAACATTTTTATGGAGCGAGAAAAGTGGGGGAAAGCAGGAGAGGAAATTTTACGACTCTAGTTCTCTGACAACATCGATTTATTGGTTCGCCAACGGTAAATATGTCTTGACTGGTAATTTAGTTTACCTATTAATGGGCTGGAAAGTTAGTTCCAATAAGGGAAAGAGACGTTTTGATTAATAAAGTTTGTGATTTTATAGTAAAGAGTCTTTCTGTGTCATGTTTTTTCGACAAAAACTTATATTGGTTTGTTTTTAGTGTGAGGGAATTTTTCGTCAGAGTGACGGAATTTATTTTAGTTTTACATTTTTTAACTACTAGTGACAGATATGCCAAAAATGTTGGCATTTTGTACTTTTCTGTTATGAAAATCTATACAAAATGTGTTAGAGGCTTTACATTTAGAATACCTAATATCAAGCCATTTTAGAATTGAAGTAGAAGTCAAACAAAGGGCGTTCCAAGGTCTTAAGTCACTGAGTAAGTACTTCAATGTTGTTATAAGCGAATAATTGCGCTGGTCGGTTTTATTATCCTCATATATCATTGTTTTTCGGGCCTTACTAAAGTATCGTAACGTGTTCTCCTTCAGTGCTTTAAGTACTTCAGTGCTTTAAGTATCAATAGTTTTGCCAGTGTTTATTTAATAGTATTTGGTTAAGCTAATTTAAACGTTTTTGCAACTCGTGATCCATAACACCGTTTGCGAAAACGTCGACTGCGTATCTTCAAACATCCTCGATACCTGTTTAAGAAGCTTGTCTCACCAAACGTACGAAACCGGTGCTGAATTTGTGATGGGTCGCTCTATTAGACACCAGACTCAGTAATAAAAATATATTCAAGTAAATAACAAAAATAAACGGAAAATAAGCGGTGTTAGGATGGGTGAGACAAGAGACGATATTCAGGCAATACTTAAAGACCGTAGGAACAGCCGATAAACACTCAGCTTAGGCTAGAGATGGGTCAAAGATGGTCTCCATTAATACTCGATCCAAGCTTAGAACCGGGGGCAATCAATCAATACTCAATCATATGTAAGAGAAAAAGGATGGTTGCCTGTGATCAGTACCCTCTATGTACTGGGTACTCGGAGGTAGAATTCCTTACCAGATCAATACTCTGGATTAAACTTAGTTATTTGTTGGTTATACACGGCGTTTACCATACTTTGGTGGTCATATTCTGATGCCAGCTTGCTGGTGAAAGCTTCGCTAACCAAGGATAGGTAGTGTTTCCTTTCCATGACACGATCTCGATCACGAATTTACTTAAGTTTTCTGCGCAGACCTGTACATTTTGGCATTTGTTTAAGTCTGTCATGTCTAACTCCCTTCCAAAATTAAGAAGTGCTAGTGAAAACTGTCGAATCATATCCTGATGAATGTGTGGCATAGCAAAATTATGCTATTTCATAACTGCTTCAATATTTTAGAGATAATGGCGTTTGTGGATGCTTTCTCTACCGGTTGGACGATTTTGTAAACTGGTCTTGGACGACTAGCAAGAAAATGTTCCCCTTTGTAGATCTTGGGAATGGTTCTACTAAATCAATTGAGACAGTATGCCAAAGCTTTTCTACAGTGGATGGTTGCATTTTTCCTACTGGTTGCATTTACAATGGTTTACACTAAAAGCATTTCTTGGAGTTTCATATTCTGCTATTTGTTTAAACATCTTAGGCCAGTAGTGTTTTTGTGCTATTCGGAAAATAGTTTTCGCAATTCCTAAATGGCCTGCTGCAATCAAGTTATGATTTTCCTCTAAAATGTGTTTCTTTTGTAGCCTAGTATGCACTCCTTTTGTTAGCCTAGCCAGTTTTGCTAAATTTTGGCTACTACAAATATGCTTATATAGTCTTTCATCTTCTTCTTCTTCATGTGCCTTGTCCGTTCCGAACGTTGGCAATCAACATGGCTATTTTGACTTTGTTTACGGCAGATCTGAATAGTTCAGCAGATGACAATCCGAACCATTGCCGCATGTTTTGGAGCCACGAGTGTCTTCTCCTCCCTGGACCCCTTCTGCTGTCTATTTTCCCTTGAACGATCAGCTGTAGTACTCTATATTTATTATGTCTCATAACGTGACCCAAGTATTCCAACTTTCTTTTCTTTATACTTATTCCTCCTCTCTCTCTTTGCCTAATTGGCGTAGTACCTCTTCGTTGGTCACGTGCTCAGTCCAGGATATACGTAATAAAACGTCGGTAAGCCACATTTCCAAGGCTCTACTTTTTTCATCAATGTTGCGGTCATTGTCCACGCCTCCATTCCATATAACAAAACCAGGAATACATAACAATTCAGAAGTCGAATTTTGAGAGGTAGGGTGAGGCTTTTTAGAGGTGAAAATTTGCTTCATACTAGTGAACGATGCTCTTGCCTTTTCTACTCTTATACGTATTTCCTTCGCTTGATCCCAATTTGAGTTAACTGTTGTTCCTAACTAGATGTACGAATCCACGTGTTCAATTCTTTCATTGTCTAATATCAGTTGCTGTGATGGTTGTTGGGTTTTGCTTACTAACATCCATTTGGTTTTTGTGATATTACTACTCTGAGTCCGTATTGTGCACTTGTTTTTTGTATCTTACTCATTAGGCAAACTCAGTATCCTCCATGCTACTTGCTAGACTCACAGTGTCCATCAGCATACCTTAATGTTATTAATTATTTCTCCATTTATCTTTATGCCTTCTGTGCTTTCCTCCAGCGCTGTCTTAAATACTTCTTCTGAGTATATATTAAAGAGAATTGGAGACAAGATACAGCCCTGTCGTACCCCTTTCTTGATCTCAATTTTATTGGTCAATGTAGATTCTACTTTCACTTTAGCTGTTTGACCCCAAGTCTTTCATCTGATATTTGTAAATCGGGAAATATGTCTGGATTTCGAAGAATCTCCGTTATTAAATATCGCTAAATTATCGTACCACTTGCACGTTTGTAGTGCTCATGCTAATAATTATAGCTCTGATTCGTCGCTATATGTTTCTTGTGGTTGCCAAGGTAAATCATTTATTACCATATTCAGAATTCTGTTTCTATATACTACATAAAAATCGTACTGTTTTAATTTTAAACTCCACCTGGCTAATCGACCTAAGGATTTTTGAAGTTTTCAACCATTTCAAGGACTGGTCTTTAACTTAGTTTAAAACTGTAACCTTTTATGTACCGTCTCATTTGCGTTATTTCGCTTACAATGGAAAGAACCTTCTTTTTCTGTTGTGGAGTATCTTATCTCCGCTGGTATAAGAATTCAACTGGTATATGGGATCAGTTTATCTTGACCGTCATACTTCTGCATTAATGCAACCTAAAGTTCACAGCTTGATGCATCCGTTTGCAGGTAAAAGGTCTTTGAAAAATCGGATGACGCTTACACTGGAGCTGATGTAAGATTTGATTTAAGTTCTTCAAAGCGCCTTCCTGCTCATCGGTCCACTTTCTTTTCACTCTGTTTTTATAAAGCATGTTTAGCGGTCCTGCTATTGTTAAATAGTGTCTTGAAAGATTTTTATCTTCTCGTATTTTTTCGTCTTCTACGGCTTCGTACTCCTGTGCTAAATCTTTCAATTCTGATAAATCTTTAAAGTCTCGGTTATGAATATAATTCATAACCGAGTAACCGATAAGTAGCAAATTCCTATCTATTCTTTGGAATTCTTGATTTCTGGTCAATGATCTTTTTCGTTTAATTAATGCCTTAATATCCGTGATATGTCAATCCGCTGGCTCGTTCTGCCTTTGCTTTTTGTTTCTCATTTGCTCCTCCAGTTGCAGCAAATATCCTTTGGGATAAAAAGCTTTCATTAAATATTCTCAGAATTTTGACCACGATTTTCATTTTTGTTGTTGTTTCAGTACCATAGTAATGCATGGTCTCCGAACAATTCTGCTAATACTTTAACTAGATCTTGTTTATCGATCTCATAGGCCAGTCTTAATTCGTCTAACTTTTCCATAAAGTCTACTGCGTCCGAGTCAAAGTGTGTCCCAGTTCCGTACTTGGTATAATTACTCTGCCTACAATTCTAAACTAAATATTCTAAACTAAAAACGAAGGACGTGAGGGTGTTTAGAGGGCCAGAATGTGGAAGTGACCACCATATGATTATTGCAAAAGTAATGTGACATTTAAGAGATAACAATCAAGTCACAAAAATGATGAAGTAACAGACATAGGAACAACCATAGAAAACATAATATAACAAAACATAAAATATAACCTGGAAAGCTTTAAACAAGATTCGACAAAGTTCTTATATAAAACTAAGAATAGCTCAAAAAAAATATAGAAACAAAGGACAGACCCTGAAAATCTGTATTAGGTAATTAAAAAATAAATTCACGAAGCGGCAATAAAGCACTGGGAAAAGTTGAAAATCGGAAAAAGGAAAACCTGAATGGTTGTCAACGGAACTAGAAGAGAAAGTTCTCAAGAAAAAACAAGCATATCACATATGGCTTCAATCCAAAGATCCTCAAGACAGAGAAATATACGCCAAATGTAATAGAGAAGTTAAAAAAAAAGTGGATAAGGCGAAAAATGTAAACTGGGAGGCTAGTGTGATGAACTGGACAGATTTATGGGTGAAACAAAAGTGGCACAAGCTTGAAAAACATTAAAGCAGTATTAGAAAAATAAGAAAAAATAAAGAAACATTCTCTCATAAAGTTAAATGAATGGGAAGGAATCTTATACGAAACTGCTGAAAGAGGATAAAGTAAAGTACAGATGGGACAAGATAAGGGAATTAACAGATAACAGAGACGTAAGACAGGAAATTCCTATAATAAAATTATCTGAATTGACGGAAATCTTAAAAGAGGTTAAAAACGGAAAAGCCGCAGGGCCTGGAGACATTCCCATAGATCTGGTTAAATATGGCCGACTGCACTTTTAGAATTGATAGTAGACCTTTTTAATCAATGTATGTGTGGAGACCAGGAAATTCTAAAGATTGGAATAAATCTTATATAAGCTCCATATATAAGAGAGGGAATAAAAGAGACTGTTCCAATTAAAGAGGTATTAGTTTGACGAGTTCTGTGGGCGGTTGTACGGCAGAATATTAAAGAAGAGGGTTGAAAGACAGATACAAGATATTGAAGAACAAAGCGGCTTTGTACCGGGAGATCCTGCCTTAATAATATATTTATCCTACGACAAATAATTGAAAAGCCTGTCGAAAGAAGTAGAGAGACCCATTTGGTATTTATAGACCTTGAGAAAGCATATGATAGTGTCCCGTTAAAGAAAATGTTTGAGGTCCTCGAAAGGTCCGGATTGGATTCGACGTATATCCGAGCGATATATAAATTGTACGAAAACGCGATTTTCGTACAATGTAGTGTATTATTTAGTACATATTTTAATTTCTTCGTCGTAACATACAGCAATGATGCACCGATAAAGATTTTCCGTGCATATATCTCTTCTTACTAAAGAAATATAATTTATTTCCTAATGTTAATAATCATGTTTAAGCACAGTTTATTTAAGATATCTCTGTAAATACATAATATGTGCTGTCCCGACTTTATGGACTTTATGGATATAGGTTTTTTTTATTTTTACAGGTAGACCATAATTCTTGTACTACCTATAATAAAACAAGAAATACTTCACGTAGCATGCCCTGCCATAAAACTTCCAATACTTGGGAGTTAGGAGTGAAAACTTCCAGAACGAGACGGAGAACGGAAGAGAAAGATAGATAACTGGAAATAATCGAAGGGTGGATATTTTAATATAGCTGTAATTTTTCTGGGTTAAAGTACGTCAGATCTGATTTTTAGAAGATGAGGGTTTAGGGTAAGTTATAAAAAGGATTCTTCAATAATATAAAAAGCTAAAATCGTGGTCATCAATATGTAAAGCAGATAAAAGGTTTTCTAATTAAAAAATTTATGTAACAGGTTACAGGTATTATAAACTAATAAAATACTATGGTACGAGTGTATCAAATAGCATTTATTCTTTTTTATTTAATTATTTCAACGGTAGAACGATTTATAATAATATATAACAAATAGTAAATAGTAAACGATCATGTACAATAAATGTCAAATCACAAATACAATAAAATACAATAAAATTTCAAGTACAATGCGTCTATGTATCTGTTTATACATATTTCGACCTAATAGGTCTCATCAGAACAGCTATCATACGCGTTCTCAACGTGACAAATAAACCTTTTCTGTCTTTAAAAAGCAACACTAAAATGGTTTCATCTGATTATAAATCCGTAAAATAGTTTCGAAACCAATTCAGATTTCTGCTTTAATCTGAACCTTCTAAAAATTTAAGGTATAACAGACGTTGATAAAAATGTTAATAGAGACATGGGGAATCTAAAATTTGCATTCCACGACATGTTGCCTCAACTAAGCAGAAATCTTTAGCGAATTGGTTTCCTGTACTCATACAGAGTAGATCCGAATAAAATGAAAAAGACAGTCAAGATTTGATTTCACGTTCAAAGCGTCTATGTATCTGTTTATACGTATACGTATACGTATACGTAACAGTGGCTTCCCACGGTCGGCGATTCTACAGATCATCGCGGACAGCCGATCAGCACGGACGAGAACGCACCGCAGACAGAGCTCTTCCTACGGTCCGTGACAGTCTGTGTAGGTCCGTGACAGTATTGTTTGATTATATCATAAAAAGGCCACTCAGGCTTGTAAACATTAAATTCGGCATTAAATTATTTCTCTTCTTTTTTAATTCTTTAATCGAAATAGTACTATTCTTCAATTGATTTTTTATTTGGTTCCATACATCGTATATATCGGTTCCGCTTCTTATGCTCTGGTGCCGTAGAATTCCATAAATTTGTTTCATTTTGATACAAATTTAAAAAATCAAAAATAACTTCGTTTGTCCATTCCATTTTTTAGCAAAAAACTGCAAAACAACTTTGACAACACTACAGACAACTACTCGTGTCAGCGAATGAAAAACTTCTGACTTGCACTTGTCGTCTGTTAAAACACAGACGCGCTAGGATCGCGTCGCACGAGCATGTACCGCACCTTTGATGTTACCGACTCTAGATGGATAGGACGGACCAGCACAGACGTGCCTGCGCTACCACGGACGAGACCCTTCCCACGGTGCGTGGTGCGTGCTGGTCCGCTTACGTCCGTAATATCGCCGACCGTGGGAAGCCGCTATAAACAGTAACAATTTTTACATTAAAACAGTATATCAAATTACAAAAGTTTAAGACATTTTAAGAAAGAATCACATATTTAGATTAATAATTACACTTTTAAGTTGCCCTTTGAAAACATTAATGTTTGGACAGAATGGATCCAACATGGATCATTGCAAGAGCTGAGCAATCTTGAACATAATGAGTCGTATGAAAAAGAATATAAAAGAGTGCAGTGTTTTATGACTTGTGTTAAGTTAGTTAAGTTGGTACACTGGTTAATAACGGGGGACAATTAATAACGTGGTATAGAATTTTAAACAAAAATAATATATCAGCTCTCAAATTGCGGTTCTTCAGTGTTGCAATGTTAAATTGAGACATTATTCCAGAATAATCTATAAAATAATTTTCAGTATTTTAAAAGCTTCTTAAAAAAATCTTAGAAACTTCTGCTGAACGTTCTCTAATGTAGACTTAATCAAATGGAGACCACAAACAACAGAGCACTATTCAAGAACTGAGCGTACCAGAGAGTAATACAATAATTTGAATACAATAGGTGGAGAGACCATGAGTGTAAGGATAAATAAAACCAAGATTATATCTATCTAATTAGCCTTCTTCGGTCCATCTTTGGTGGACATATTCCTCCCCAATCCTTTTCCATTCTTCTCTGTCTGTCGCTACAGTCATCCACCTAGAGCCCACGTGCTTCTTGATATCATCTGCCCATCTCATTTGGGGCCTTCCTCTGCTTCGTTTATATTCCCACGGTCTCCAACTTATAAGAATTTTGTTCCATCGGTCTTCTTTTTGTCTTATATTGTGTCCGGCAAATCTCCATTTCAATTTTGCAACTTCTTGTCTAACATCCCTCACTTTTGTTTTCTCTCTTATCCACTCGTTTCTCTTTTTATCCATTAGTCTTATGTGCAACATTTTTCTTTCCATTGCTGTTTGGGTTTTTATGATTTTGTCCATGTTTGCTTTTGTAAATGTCCACGTTTGGAAACCAGAAGTAAGAACAGGGGAGTACGCATTGATTGTATACTTTGGTCTTAAGATGCTGTGGATATCTTTTGTTTTTAAGAATGTAGCTTAGTTTGCCAATGCCGCTTATGCCAGTCTAACTTGTCTCTTTATCTCTGCTGTTTGGTTCTCTTTTATATAAGTTCTATAAGTTTTATAGTTTGACCAAGATATATATAATCCTGCACTTGTTCTATTTCATCTTGTCCGATTCTCATTGTGATGTCTTCATCTGTATTTGTTATGGTTTTGGTCTTGCTGTAATTCATATTAAGGCCTATCTTTCCAGCTTCTACTTCTCATCAGTTCTTTCATAATTTCAAATAATTCTGCTTTTTTATCAGTTATCAATACGATTATCATCAACGTACCTTAGATGGTTCAAGCGTTGTCCACAAATTTTTATACCTTTTTCTTCCCATTCTAATCTTTTAAAAGTATCTTCAAGAGCCTGATTGAAAAGTTTTGGTGATATTGTATCACCCTGTCTGTTTTAACTGCCATTACCCCCCCCCACTTTTATCATGGCGAATAATAAAACAAAAGGAAAACCAAGATTACGAAATAATATTTCCTTAATTTTAAAAAAATTGCTTCGAAATATCAATGCACAATCCAATATTACTCCCAAATCTCCAATCTCAGTAACTGTTTCCTAGAGTACATCATTAAGAACATATCTATTACCTATTAGATTATTTATATGATCACATGAAATAGAAGAACATTTAGTTGGATTTAAGCCTAAACTAATTTTTTTTTGACCATAAACATATAACTATTTACATCATCTTGCAATAGATCTCTATCCGATTTGTCATGTATACAACGAAATAACTTAAGATCATCAGAAAATAGTAGAAAATGTGAGCTTTGGATAGCCGTACCAATATCGTTAATGAACAAGTTAAAAAATAAGGAATCACAATGAGCCCTTGTGGGATACCAGAAGAACAAGAATTCTTTTAAAATATAATTGTTAATACGAATTTGCTGTGTACGTCCCATTGAGAAACTTTTAATCTAATTAATAGTGAGGTTATGATTAACCAAGTCAAAGGCCTTTGAGAAATCAGTGTAAATGCTGTCGACCTGAATTTTATTCTCAAATACACCCAACAAGTATTGTTGTTAATTGACAAGGTTTGTTACTGTTGACTTCCCGTTAGAAAATTCATGTTGTTCATCAATAATTATCAATAATATCAATAATACAATATATTATCATAATAATTACAATAATATCAATAATTTCTGCAAGCGCAAGACACATTTATCGATACCAATTTATCAAGAAGTTTCGAGATTGCTGATTGAATAGTTATACCTCTATAATTTTTAACACACTCACAATTGCCAAATTTATAGATACGTGTAAGGAAACTATTTTTTCAAATATTTTGAAAATACAGGTGATGAGAATGATAAATTGAAAATTTGTTGTAAAGGATTATAAGGGAAAAAATACAGTTCTTACTAAGTGCGCAGGTATACCATGAGACCCTGAAAAATATGTAGATTTTAAACTGATAATCTACTAGAAAACATCATTTAGATTAAATTTCAGAATCTGGAAATCCACATTATAGTCCAATTCAAAATTAGGTAAATTATACTCACTATTATTATATGTACGTGAAAAATAACTGGCTAATAGATTGACTAATTTATGATTGGTACTTAAATGATTTGCTTGAATATTCTCTAAATAGTTTCTATAACATACTGCTTGTAATGATTTACATCTTTCCCTTATGCCGAAAATTCCTCACGTAAGTTGTCTGATACTTTAAAATTCCTGTTAGCTATTTTTTTTCTGTATGACAAGCTCAATTAATTCTCGCGAAAAACAAACTAGAAAGTGCAGTGATAACATATTGATGGCATCATATAAAATATGATAAAAATTTTCTATGTAGCAATTAATATCTGAGTATTCCAGAACCTGGTTCCAAGGAATTGAGGCTAAATATTTGTTTAAAACTTGATGATTAGATTTTTTAAAATCATGATAGAAGACATTATATTTAATAAACAAATTTAAATTGGTTGTATGTAACACTATAGTGTAAGCTGAATGATGTTGCGAAGTATTTAATAAACTTTGATAATGTAAAAGGCAAATATCGAGCACAGTATTAATTTAATCTTGCCCAAGTACTGTCGATCACTAGATCATCTTCAGGGGCATTTCGTTAATTGTGGCCTATCCGACAAGAGTAGAATGTCATAAATATAAAAAGAAACATCACAATATACTACACACAAGTGTATGTCATAAATATAAATGTCATAAATATAAAAAGAAACATCACAATATACTACACAAAGGACAAACACTTTAAAATCTTGAAAATAGGCGAAGCTTCATGGTGTATAGAATAGAATTCTATTCTTTATTCTTTTATTCCATTTTCAGAAGAAAAAAATAGAATTCTATATACCATGTAGTCACAAAAAGAAGCAGCTACCAAACTGAGAGTCACGCAGAGAAGAATGGGGCGGTCCATGTTAGGATAAACTTGCGAGACAGAATAACCAACGAAGACAATCAGGAGAAGAACCGGAGTTACTGACATCATCCAGAAGATAGCCAGGACTAAAATGGAGATGGGCAGGACACATAGCCAGAATGACAGAATGAGCGATGGACAAAGTGGTTATTGGAATAGAGGCCAAGGGAAGACAGAGAAGCGTCGGTCAACCACTACAAGATGGACTGACGATTTAAAAAAGACTCAATAAAAACTGGTATAAGAGCGGCGCAAGATAGACGGGGTGGAAACGTAAGGAAGAGGCTATGTTCAGCAGGGGACTCTTGAGGCTGGATGATAATGGACTGTATGATGAACAATGGTTGATGATACATATATTTATTTTTTACCTAAAATTTCCAAAGTGTTAAACATTATGGAGAATACCAGTGCAGATTGCCGTGCCTTTTACTGTAACGAAAGGATTTCTGCGAATTCCGTTAATCGTTTAGCAGGTTCAGTTGGTTGAATGAACTGTACATTTTTTATTTAAAACATTTTTTTACGGCGTACAGGTTCTTTATAAATCTTTCTTTTTTGAGTTCTTACACCTCTACGAGGGGAGCTTAGGGGAAGCCAGGGGTTTAAAAGTGGTTAAGTTTTTTAATCTTTTTTGCAGTTCCAAAATTGAGATTTTCGACAAAATTTAGCTTCTTCGTATGATATTGGAGCTCAAATTTTGATGACTGGAATATTTATATTCTCTCGCAGCCAGTCTGTGGTGACTATTATAAACTGCAGCTGCTAAAGTTTTGGCTGTTAAAAATCAGTGTAATTCTTTATATAAGGCCTTCAGGTGTTATCCAGATATTCTTCTTTTTAGAGTAGAAGATCACATCAGATTCTTCAACCATCAGTTCTGCCTTCGGCCAACAGATCTTCTTCCTTGAATCTTTCCCTGTATTATAAATCTAAAAATTTCATTTTTTGGTTCCCAAACATCACGTGGCCTAGATATTCCAGTTTCTGGTTTGTATAGTGGTGATTAGTTCTGTTTCTTTACCAACCCTCTTCAGTACTTCTTTATTTGTAATTATATCAGTCCATGATATTTTTAACACTTGCTATATAACCAGAGTTCGAAAGCCTCGATTCTTTTTAAATTGCATTTTTTAATGTCGAAAGTTTCAGCTCCATAATAATAATATTGAAGATATATAACAGCGAATGGTACTAGTGTGAGCTCCAAATTTAGATTTTTGCACGTTAGGAGTAGCCTCATTCGTATCAATGCTGATCTGCCAATCTCTATTCGCCTGCTTAGTTCTGATAGTATGTCTATTTGTGATAAAAGTCTAAAGTACTGATATTTTTCTACTTGTTTCTTGTATCATGTTACCATTGATTGTCAATAGGTGATGTATATTTTGTGGTCTTTTTGTAATTAGCATGTACTTCGTTTTTTTAACCTTAATAGTAATTCACATCTCAGCACACTTCATTCAGAATATAAGTTAAATAAAAGTGGCGATAAAACACATCCCTGTCTAACTCCTCATCTTCATTACTTCTGAGTGTGCCCATCAATTTGAACTACGACACTTTGGTTGAAATATACTGTTTGCACTATATTTAGAATTTTACTGTCAATGCGCTTGTTCCTATGTATTGATATTAGTTTTTTATGTCTTACTTTATCGAAAGCTTGTTGGTAGTCAACAGAGCACAAGTGTAGATCAACGTTTACATCCCGACATCGTTGAATCAATATACAGATGGCACATAGTCCTTCTCGATTACCCATTCCATTTCTGAATCCGAATCTTGCGTCTCGATAGTATCTCTTTAGCCTTTCGTATATTCTCTTATGTATTACTTTTCAGCAGTACTTTTAAAGTATGACTTATGAGGCTCAGTGTTCGATAATTATAGCACTCTTTTGCTGCTTGTTTTTTAGGCTTGGTTTATAAATGCTGACTTCAGCCACTCTTGTGGTATTATTCCCGTCTCGTACATCCTGAATAAATCTACCAATACTTCCAAGTTATCCTCTTCCACTAGTTTTAATAGTTCTACAGGTATATAATCTAATTTAGCTGCCTTATTGTTCTTTAGGGTTTTTAGTAGCATATTTGATTTCTTTACGATTTCATACGTGATCTTCTGTCTCTCTAATGGATTTAATTCTTGTAATTTTCTGACATTTTACCTCTTTCATCTTGGAAAAGTTCTCTAATATACTCCTCCGTTCCGTCTTAATTTATCTAGTAAATCTATTATTAGTACTCTTTTTTGTCTTTTATCTGTCCCTTGCTGTCTATTTCGACCCATTCCAGTCACTTGTCACCCACCATTTCTCATATCATATTTTGTTTCTAGTTCTTCTATCTCTTTACATGGTTTTATCAAATAGATTTCCTTGGCTGTTTTGATTTTTTCCTTAATTAGTCGTTGTACTTCTTTATACTTCTGTAGATCTTTTCCGATATATTTTATAATAAAATTACCAACAAAGTTACCATTGCCGTCCAATCGCTTTCCCAGCGTATCGTTAAAGTCTCCAAGAATGATAATAATTTTATAACCTGAATTTGAATTATTGTTAAGTAAATTATGATGTTCATAAAATATATGGTAACTTATTAAGTATGTTCCTTTGAACAAAGAATTAGCTGATACTATGACCAAGGCATTGCCTGTTACTCAATTTAAATTATTGAGAAATTGTTTGAATGTGTTTAAAAGTAATGTTCTTTTTTTATTATTAATTTTACGCTGTAACCACAAGGGTTATTAGTGACCTAAGAAATATAATACATGTGAAAGTTAGAAAAAATTACAATAATTGATACAGTCCTAAATCTTTAAGATAACTTGTTGTGTTTTTTTTAAAACAGTTTATAGCTAGTTCGTGTCCGTAGTAGAATACTACACGTGCACCCTGGATAACGCTAAATGAACTAGCACATACTGGCAGTCAGACAATCCTTAGGATCTCCTGACCAAACAACACTTCCAACGAAAGATGATAAACAAAATAAACGGCCCTTGTGAGGACCGCACAACCAGACCAATCGGACCTATAGTTCGAATTTGCCACATAAACATAGAAGGCATAAGCTATGCTAAAAGCCAGTTTTTATCAAAACTATTAAAAGATGACAACATTGACTTAGTTGCTATACAGGAAACCCACTGCGAAACAGAGGAGCAACTACAAAAAAGGGGCAAAATACCGGGATATGAACTATTAGGCGCAACTTACCACCGAACATACGGCACAGCCACATATGTCAAAGAAGATATTGAAAATGCTTCGCTAATCTCTACTTCCACTGATGACTGTATTTATAATGTGGTCACAAAAATCGCTAGCATTACCGTGTCCAACATTTACAAGCCACCTGCTACTTCTTGGCCAGCCCAAGCAATTCAAGTACAGCCTCACCCTGCTGTATATGTTGGAGATTACAATAGCCATCATGAACAGTGGAAGTACAAAAATAGTGATGCAAATGGGAATGCTTTAATAAAATGGGCAGAAGACGAACGCCTATACCTTTTGTTTGATGCAAAGATCGACCAACCTTCAGATCTGCGGCATGGAGGCGGGAATACAACCCCGACCTATGCTTCGTCTCGACCGACAACAAAGACTTACCTCTAGAGGCTTCACGAAGAGTTCTAACTGATTTCCCACACAGCCAACATCGACCAGTAATAATAGAAGTAGGGACGCAAATCCCTTTAATTAGTTCTATCCCACGTCCAAGATGGAATTTTAAAAAGGCCAACTGGATTGACTTCTCTGTGGATCTAGATAAAATGTCTAGGGTGGATTACACCGAATATCAAAAACTACCACAGATTTGTTGGTGCCGTGCTAAGTGTAGCCAAAAAACACATACCAAGAGGATATCGCAAAGAATATGTTCCTGGCTGGTCGGAAAATAGCGAGGAACTATATCAGAGCTTTCTTGAAACTGGCGACCAAGAAATAGCGGATGAACTACTGTACAGCCTAGACGCCGCTAGAAGCCAAAAGTGGACCGAAACAGTAGAAAGTCTAAACTTCCAGAAATCAAGCAGACAGGCATGGTCATTACTAAGAAAATTAGGGAGTGGTGTCCGTACAAAACGCCGAGAGGCAGCTGTAAAGCCAGATTCCGTAGCATCACTATAGTAAAATCATCAAGGACACCAAAGGATAAAGCACACACCATCTACGTAAAGAGAGAACTTAAAACTTTAAAACATGTAGCCACAGAAACGGAGCATTCCCTCCCCTTCACCAGGAAGACATATCAGAGGCTCTTAAAGACGTTTAGCCAGCAAAAGCACCAGGATTTGATAATATTCACCCTGAATTCCTACTAAATTGTGGCAAGTATACAAAAGTTTGGTTGGCTCGATTTTTCACAGACATCATGGAAACTGGAAATATCCCACAAAAACTATAGCGCTAAGGAATATTTGTTTGATCACATATCACTTTTTATATATACTAAGATTGGTATTAACCTTAGGAATTAGTATTAATCAAGGAGGAGAACGTAGCAAATTTGTTGGCAGAATTTCAGGAAATTTAGGATGTAGGTCTTGAAGGTTTCTTTTAAGTCTTTCGTAAAATGGTGGATCTAGTGTTGTTGTAGAGCAAGTGTCTTAAATTGATCTGTGAACATATTGGTATAAGTAGGGTGTTCTTTGTTACTACCTGTTTTAGAAGCATATGAGAGAGAAACGTATTTGCATTGTAAACTTAAGGGTGGTTCCCCTGTTAATCATTGTAAACTTTCAACTGGTGTCGTTCGAAACGCACCTATAGCTATTCGTAGATTTGTGTTTTGAACAGTTTCTAAGGTTTTTAATACAGATACTTTACTTGATGAATAAACTATGGCACCATATACGAGTTTGGATCTAACTAAAGATTTATATCATGTAATAGTGTATTTTTAATTTGCTCCCCAGTTTTTGCTGGAAATAGTTTTCATAAAATTTAATCCTGCCTGGCATGATTTTTTAAAGTTCTTCTGTATGTTTTTCCAGGAGAACTTTTGGTGGAAAACCAGACCTAAAAATTTGATATTATTTGTGAAACTGAGGGTTTGATTATGTAGCTTCAGATGTGGAGTTAGAGTGATATATTTTCGTGCGAATAAAATACTTTTAGTTTTGTCGGTGAAAATTGTAATTCATATAGACCTAGAGCCATGATTCTTATTGATTGTTTGTTGTAAATGTTTTTGAATAGATGTAGAGTTCTTTCCTTTGGCAAATAATGCTGATAACTAAGTAATCAGCGTATAATCTTCCTTTAACAATCGGTGAGCATTATTGAAGTATGTCGTTTATGGCTATAAAAAAAGGGTTGAGCTTATAACTGATCCTTGTGGTACTCCGTTCTCTTGAACTTTTTTATCTGAGTTAATCTGAGTTTGCCTGATCGAACTATGAATCTGCGAGATTGAAGAAAATTTGAAATAAGTTTTAACATATTGCCTCTGATATTCCAATTATGCAATTTTGATATATTATTGAATCGCCAGACAGTATCATAAGCTTTATTAATATCAAAAAAGACTGCGATACAATCTTGCTTATTTGCAAATGCTTCATGTATTCCTGACTCTAAGTCTATTAGGTTATCTATAGTAGATCGATTTTGTCTAAATCCGCTTTGTTGTGGATAAGGAGTTTTTGTTGTTCGAAATACTAGCTCAGCCTTTATTCACTCAAAAATGTGAAACACTTCACGATTTTGCGTCTCATCCTTGCGCAAAGGCCACGCTAATCTTCTCTGTATCGTTCCAATTTTAGTATATGTACCGCCGAAGCTAGTACAAAACTAATATTTAATTATACAGTTTATCGGTTTATTGTAATTTTGTTTGCAGTTTGTACTTAATTTATTTGTACTTTTGTAGAATTAGGAGGGGTGTTGCTGTAGAATTGAGTACTATAATTATTTTATGTATGTTGACAACACATTTTACTTTTACTGATGTCTGATGACTTGCTTGTCACTTGTTACCGGTCTTTGTACATGTAACACTTGTAAAACAATAAAACTTATTTATTTTCTAATTAAATATAATAATGGCATTATTAATATTAACCTGCGTAAACAGAAGTTCCTGACAACATTCAGCATATTAGTCCATATATTTTGGTTAGGGTTAGATTATAGCAATTACCAAAATGCTTTTCTCTACTTACCACACTTAAATCTTTGCCGCATTCATTGTAGTTGCAAACTATTTTTGTAAACTCAAACAAAGATATTCGACAATATAGAATATCAGTAATTTTCTTAAAAAATATATTTGAATTCGATTTCGAAGAGTTTATGCCTTAAATTCCAATTTCAGTAACTTTTGCTTCGGCAATTGATAAACGAAACTGTCAATCCTGTCTCGACCAAACATGTGTACCTTGAACTGCAGAAATATATACACAATCAGTATGCCACATCCGTATCCGGTTTTTATACATTTTCTCGACGAACAAACATCAGAAACATCAGTAAAACTACATCCGAAGTGCATCCTATAAATTCGGGGCCCGGGATGTGCTTCACCTGGCCAAAAACCCCGAAAGGGTTTTCCCGGGCTGAGAAAAACAACAAAAATGCGGACAAATGCCGCAGAAAAGTGCTTTCCAGCCAGTGGTATTGGTCGAAAAGTCAGCACATGCGGCCGCCTCCTACCTTCTAAGTTAAATTTCTTTACGTTTGTAGACGGATATTTGCAGAGATGGACTAGAATTCTGAAACAAAAAAATGTTTAAAAATGTGGAACTTTATTTTTTAATTATATAGGAGTGAAATAAATAAAGAAACAGGAAAGTTTGACAATCGATTCAAGTACAAATTCCAAATGATATCTTTCTTGTTATTTCCTTTACATTTATTTTCTGTACAATGATGATTTTATTATCCATTATACAGTACAAAACGACAATAAAGATTTTGTTGCTTCTTTTTTACTTCTTTTTCGTAATTTTTTTAAACAAAACATGTGAGTATGTGGTTTCAAATGGTTACAATTCAGTAAAATAAAAGTATTCTTAGCTGTTAGTTACAAAATTGGAAGCATTTTATATTAACTGACGAGTTATGATTTCGTTTATAGATGTAATATAAATGCATACTACTGTAAAAAAACTCTTTTAGCTATAAAATGAGGTTTCCGATTTTAAATAAGTAAGGTTTTTGGAAAAATGATGAAAAAATATTCAACAAATAGGAGCTGCTTCAAACAGGGCAAGAATATTTCAAAAATTTACTAAACATACCATCCGTCCAATCGCACTACAGCCCAAATCAGGCCTTGGCCTCCTTCAACAAGCTTTTCCAATCATTCCTATTTACCGCTGTTTTTTTCCATGAACGCGTTCCCAGGCAGTTCCTGGCATCCTCATCGACTTCGTCTTCTCATCTCTTTTTATATCTTCCAACAGGTCTTTTTCCCTGCATTCTTGCATTTAGTAATTTTCTAGGGATTCTATTTTCATGCATGAGGACCACGTGCCCTGCCCACCGTAATCTCTGCAGTTTAGTGTATTGTGCTAGAGTTGGTTCGCTATATTGCTCTTATATTTCTCGATTATACCTAATTCGCCAGTTGTTGTTTTCACTTATTGGGCCCAGTATCCTACATAATATTTTTCTTTCAAACACATCTAATGCATTGGCAGATTTCTGTGTCACCACCCATGTTTCACAACCATAACTTACTATGGGCCTGATTATTGTTTTATAGACCCGGAGTTTTGTTTTCCGGTGTACGTCTCGCGATTTGAATATGTGGCCCATCGCGAGATAGGCTTTATTTGCCAGCACAAGCCTTCTATTTATTTCCGGTTCTTCTTCATTGTTTGCGACCAGATCCATTCCTAGATATGTGAATCTATTCACATGTTCTATATTGTCAATAAAGTGTTGTTGCACCGGTCTATTTGATCTGTTTTGTATAAGTAGTTTTGTTTTATTTGTATTTATTGTTAGCCCATACTAGCGCTAGCCCTTGGTCCATACTAGCGGAAATGGAAACACCCCACCAGTTAATTCAACTAATTAGAACTCTATATGAAAATAATAAGTGCACAGTAAAAATAAACAACACCCATTCCGATCATTTCAGAACAGAGGCAGGTGTCAGGCATGGATGCATAATCTCGCCAACTCTGTTTATTATCTACAGCGAACACATTATGCGAAAGGTACTAGATGGATGGAAGGGTGAAATATCAGTAGGAGGTCAAAAAATCAATAACTTGAGATATGCTGATGACACTTTAATAATTGCGGCAAATCAATGAAGAAATGGAAGACATAATAAGATGTTTGGATGAAAAAAGCAAAACATATGGACTAAAGCTAAATAGGAGTAAGACAAAGATCATGATAGTAAACAGAGCTCGGAATAATTTTCAACACATTAAAGAAATTGGGGACTTTGAAGTAATAAATACTTTTATATTCCTAGGGGAAGATCTCCAAGCCGTTGGGTAGATCAAACAAAAATATTGATTAACCAAAAGTTACATGAAGCCGAACAACTAGCCCAGGACAGAGAAGGATGGAGGGAAATCGTGAAAAAACTGTAAAGGAAAAAAGATTAGGACTGAGGAGGAGGATTGTTAGCCCTACTGCTTGTGCACTTTGTTTCAACTCAACGTAGGTTTCTTCCGCTGCATTCACCGTTCTGCTTATTATGTTTATATCATCTGCGTATGCTGCTAATTGGGTAGATTTGATTGTAAGTATGTTATTTCCGCTCACCGTCAACCGTCTGATTACATATTGCAAGAACAAGATTAAAGAGCATTGGAGCCAGTCAGTCGCCTTGTTTCAGTCCTTGCGTCATCGTAAACGCATCAGTTTTCTCTCCTTGAATACATACCTGTGCTTCAATTTCTGTCATTGTCATTTGCACCAGTCGTATTAATTTTGATGGTATGCCAAATTCTTCCAATATATTAGGTAGAATTGTTCTATCTATTGAATCATAGGCTGGTTTAAAATCTACAAAGAGATTGTAAACGTCCACATCATATTCCCATGCTTTGCCTAGTATTTGTTTAACTATAAATAGTTGGTCAATGGTAGATCTATTTTGCCTAAACCCTGATTGATATTCCCCGATGATTTTTTTCGTGGAATGTTGAAGTCTTCGATTAATGATGTTTGTGAGTATTTTGTATCCCGAACAAAGTAAAGAGATGCCTCTATAATTCTGAAACTTTTCTGATTATACTTTTCTTCCATTGTTGGAGGATTTCTTCTTCTATCTATATCTCTCGTATTAGCTGGTACATCTATTGTGTCAAATTCCTTCCTCCTTGCTTAAGTAGTTCTGATGGTATTTTATCTATTCCCGGTGCTTTATGGCTTTTTTGTATGTGGATTGTCGTTTAGACCTCCTTTAGCGTTGGGGGTATAGTTATTTGATTATCTTCTCCATCTTGCCCAGATCTTGTTGTTGTACCTCCTGCCGTGTCCGCTGCTGCCTCTGCTGTTGTAATGGTGGTTGTGTCCCTTTGTTCAGTAATTCCTTAAAATATGTCATCCAGGTTCTCTTAGTTTCGTCCATATCGCTAATGATTTCACCGTTCTTATTTTTGCAGAGGCTAGTCTTCGGTTTATATCCCTGTGTTAAATGTTTGATAAATTGGTATGCACTATGTGTTTCGTTTTCTTTAAACTAAGCTTACTAAAACATACATCAAGAGAAAAAACATGGAGAGGATATATAATTGGGTCTCTATACGACTCTAAGGGTCTCAAAAATAGACGAAACGTTGCAAGCAATTAACCAATTCTTATTCTTTTTTCTTCTCTTTATAAGCAATTCTGCCTGTTCATTGGCCTCTATGGAAGGTTGTTACTCCATCTTTTGCGCGGTCGTGCGATACTTCTTCTGCCGATTGGTGACTTATCTCTTGCTATTGCTATCTTGCTATAAGTAGGACTGCCCATGTTAGTGCTAACATAGACAGCTTACGGAAAACTAAGGGAAGTTTTTAGACCCGATATTCCCATGTGCTAGAAAGATTGGTCTCCGATGAATGTGTACTTCCAATTCTAATGTATGGAGCGGAAACATGGACCCTTCCCAGAAAAGTATTCAGTAAGACACAAAAATGGACGATGGACCAAAAAAATTTTAGAATTAAGACCTAGACACGATGCTTATCGTAATGGAGAAGGTCCAACAAGTTGGTCAGACGACATCAAGCGCATCAAGCACAAATCACAAAAAAGTCTACACGAGAAATTCTACAAAAATTCGCACCTTAACTGGAGCCAAAAAATGGTGATATTGCAATTTGCTGCCCGTACCCCGCAATAACAATTTTTTTCTGTAGGTTGATACCAAAAAACATGTTTTCAGGTGCGAGCCTCAAAAAAAGGCAAATTTAAGTTTTTTCCAACAAAAAAACCGATTTGTTCGCTAAAGCTATTTCATTCTTCTAGCAATCTGCGTCGAAAAACGAGTGAAAGAGACTTCTTTACTTGAAGCACACGTACATATCAGATACCAATCGCTTCGTCTTGGTCCCCAGAAGGAACTCTGACCCTTTGACGAGCCAAGAAACACCTGCTCAAAACGTAGCAAGCGGTTATTCAGTCCCTAAAATCGACGTTTTTTTCATTTTTTCGCGATTTTACCCGAAAATAGATTAAAAGATACCTCTAGAGTTGGAACACTCGTACACATCAGGTATTAGTCGCTTCGTATTGGTCCCAGAAGGAACTCTGACCCTTTGAAGAGCCAAGAAACACCTGCTCAAAACGTGGCAAGCGGTTATTCAGTCCCTAAAATCGACGTTTTTTTTTCATTTTTTTCGCGATTTTATCGGAAAATAAAGTTAAAATGACTTTCATTCGACAACTGAGTTTTTCCAAAGGCGATTGGATCATAGTAATGTATGATCAATGGTACGTAGGGGTAGTTGAAGAGGTAAACAACGAACATCTTGTAACAAAATTTCTCTCAACTACAAAAAATGGCTTTTTTTTATTCGACCAGAGCAACACACAAAACGTTTTATCAACTCAAGTTTTATGTAAAATAGAATCGCCCAGAACTAACTAAATTTAGAAATAAAATAATGTACAATATCAGTGACGACTGATGGGACGAATTAGGGATGGCGGTACTATTTACATTAGATCGATACAAGTCTTAGCATATGCTGATGACATTGTCATAGTAGGGCGTAGCAAGCGAGATGTTGAGCAATATCTCCTAGAATTGGAAACAGCGGCGAAACAGGTCGGTCTAGTCATCAACGAAGACAAAACCAAGTACATGTTGGTTACAAAGGATCCGATAGCAATGAGGAACGAGAAACAGTCTTTGGAAGTCATACCTTTGGACGTGTTGACAACTTCACATAGCTTGGGTCGCTAATGACTGCTACCAATAAAACAAGCGAAGAAATCAAAAGACGAATAAATCTTACCAATAGGGCATACTATGACTCCGAAAGCATTTTCACTTAAGAAACATTCAAAGAAGAACTAAAATTATGATATACAAAAACATTGCTGAGGCGGGGTCCTCACATATGTAGCAGAATCATGGACTCTAATGCAGAACGATGAAAGACTTTTGGGAATATTTGAGCTTAAAATACTCCGCAAAATATTTGGAGTTGTAAACGACCAAGGGCAGTGGCGCAGAAGATATAATTTTGAATTGTATCAGCTCTTTGATGAGCCAGATGTCATAACGTTCATTAAAACACAGCGACTTAGATGGGCTGGACGCATAATACGAATGCCAGAAAATACGATTGCTAAAAAGCTAACCACAGGAACACCTGTAGGAAAAAGAAGCAAAGGCCGACCGCGAATTAGGTGGTTAGATGGAGTTAAAACTGACTTACGAATATTAAAAAATCAGAAGATGGCAACATGTTGCCAAAAACCGAACAGAATGGCGACGAATCTTAGAGCAGGCCAAGGTCCACAGAGGATTGTCGAGCCAAAGATGATGATGATGATAATATCAGTGAAAATCAGAAAAAATGATTGAAAATAATGTAAAAAATAATATAATTATATGATATATTTGGTATAATTTATATAATTAATATAATTTATTTTTGAATCTAAAACAGTATTAAAATTTTATTTATTTCGTATTATTCGAGCTTTAATATTTATTGTTTCTGTTAAACACAAGATTATTTAATATTATATGCCAAGTTCTTTTTATAGTGTTTAATTAATGAAGAATAAATAGATATATTTATACCATTGTTAAATAGTATCTATCAATAATAAAAAATTTTAGAATATTTTTGATGTATTGTATTCTATGTCTTTATTTTTTTTACTTGACTAACTTTTATCTCGTTCTAATACTCATACTAACAAAAAAAAGTTTGTTATAAAAAAAAGAAGAACAAAAATTGAGTCGTATTTTCTTACTTAAAACACGATAAATTAATATGTGAATGTTTTCAGCTATTTAATATCCATAATTTGATGACGGATCAGGCTACATACTGAGGATCAAGTCACCAGCTTCCGATAGGTAGATGAACCTCACTTACGGAAGTCGTTTTAACTTGATTTTCCAGTAAAATCGCGAAAAAATGAAAAAACGTCGTTTGTAGTAACTGAATAACCGCTTGCCACGCTTTGAACAGGTGTTTCTTGGCTCTTTAAAGGGTCAGAGTTCATTCTGGAAACCAATACGAAGCGATTGGTACCTAATATGTATGTGTGCTCCAACTATAGAGGTATCTTTTAATCTACTTTTGGGTAAAATCGCAAAAAAAAATGAAAAAAAAAAAGTCGATTTTAGTGACTGAATAACCGCTTGTCACGCTTTGAGCAGGTGTTTTTTTGGCTCTTTAAAGGGTCAGAGTTCATTCTAGGGACCAAGACGAAGCGATTGGTACCTAATATGTATGTGTGCTCTAACTATAGAGGTATTTTTTAATCTATTTTCGGGTTAAAATCGCTAAAAAATGAAAAAAAAAAAAAAAAAGTCGATTTTAGTGACTGAAATAACCGCTTGCCATGCTTTAAGCAGGTGTTTCTTGGCTCTTCAAAGGGATAGAGTTTCTTCTGGAGACCAAGACCAAGCGAATGGTACCTGATATGTACGTGTGCTCCAAGTATAGAAGTCTCTTTCACTCGTTTTCGAGGCAGATCGCTAGAAGAATGAAATAGCTTTAGCGAACAAATCAGTTTTTTGTTGGAAAAAACTTAAATTTTCCTTTTTTTTTTTTTTGAGGCTCGCACCTGAAAACATGTTTTTTGGTATCAACCTACAGAAAAAAATTATTACTGCGGGATACGGGCAGCAAATTGCAATATTAGCATATTTGGCTTCAGTTAAGGTGCGAATTTTTGTAGAATTCCTCATACACTTGTATAGACAATATTATGACAAATATTGTAGAAGATCAGGTTCGGACAAATGTTTTTGAACCTTGTTTCTATGATTATGGCGGCCAGTATAACAGTATAAGCTTGACATTAATTCAAGCAAAAGTCAAGTGTTTGCACTAGAGCCTATACGCAGAAAAATATCTTAAAAATTCGGAACTTTTTATTCGTGTTGGACTGGAACATTTCTAATGATAATCTTGATGTAAATTACCTAGCATCCATTACCAGCTACAATCTTACAGTATCGCAATATTTTCCACTAAAAAACTGGCCATCAAAGACAGAAAAATATCCGGTAAACTGGTTTAACGACAACTTTAAAATATGAACCAAATTGTTTGGATTTTAATGAGCTAAACGTATCTTTTATCAAAAGCACTAGTGAAATAATTACTAAACCTTTAACACATCTCATTAATAGTATTTTTTTAATCGTTCAACTTCATTTAAATACCCCAAGATTATTCCTATTTTTAAAAAAAGACAATGGTGACATTGTAGACAATTTCCATCGTTTCGATATTCAGTAAAAATAATCGAAAAAATTCTGAAGAAGCGTCTTATATCGTATTTCGAAACAAATAACTTTTTTACTAGTTCATAATATGGGTTTAGAAGGGAAGTTCCTCAACACATGCAGTTTTAGATGTGATGCGTGCAATAGTTTATGGTCTTGAGAAGCATATTCACTCCGCCATAATGCTGTGTGATCTTTCAAATGGCTTCGACTATGTTTCCTATGGTATTTTGCTAAAAAGATAGGCATTTTTACGGTACAAGAGGAACTCCTTTGGAACTAATTTTATCGTATCTAAAGGATAAATACCAAGCAGTTAAGTACGGAAATTGTCTCTCTGAATTTAAACAGATAAAGTATGGAGTTCCACAAGGATCTGTTCTGGACTTTCTATTATTTATAACATATGTTAATGACTTGCCCAATTTCATTGCTCCATTTAAAACAGTTTTATTTGTGGATGACACTTTGTTTTTTCTGATAAAAAATGGTTTTTTCTGATGAAAATTTCATGGTTTTAAGCAAATAACTTGAATGAAATAAACTAAATGTTAATAAAACACAAAATTTAATTTTTTCGTCTATCTTCGATGTAGGGGTTGAAAAAAATAATGTCAAATTGTTGGGCATAAACAGTTGACAACACATTGACTTGGTATAACCATATTAACCATCTCAAACTTTCTAGTACCTTATTGTTACTCAGACCATTCAAACTTGTTACTAGCGTTGATACTTTTTCCATTCAGTTTTAAGCTATGGTGTTATTCTGTGGGGAAACTCTTGCAATGTATCAGCAATATTTAAATGGCAAAAAAAAAGCATTAAGAATAATTGCAAAAGTTAGCTACTTGGAATCTTGCAAACCGTTGTTTTATTAAATATAAGATAATGCCCTTGTCAATATTATGGTTGTACAGCGTTAATGTAGAAATACATAAAAAAACGCTGATACTTTAATTAAACACTCTGAGCTACATAAATATAGCACTTAAGTATCGTTTGAGCAAATCGCAAAAAAACTTAGTTGACTATAATAGAGGTCAACTATGTCCTAACTAAGAATTTAAAATAACTTTCGATGAATAAATTTAAAGTAAGTCTAAAAAGATACCTTTTGAGATTTGTTTTTTACTCTGTTAGTAAGTACTTTGATCACTTCAAGGCAGTAACATGAACATGTACTCACTATATTGGTTATGTTATTTTATATATTTTACGTTTTATTTCATGTTATGCGTATTAATGTATTTTCATCTCCTATTGTATTTTGTGTGTTATATATTATCTTTTTTTCTTATACGTATAATTGACTTGCTACAAACAAATGTTATAATTTGTAAACGTAGTTAAATAAATATGAAGGTATGACTTCCCAAAGTTTTTGCAACGTATATCCTTCTTTAATAGATTCAACAGCTAGTCCCAATTCGGGACAAAACGCTGGTAGTCTGTCCTTGGAATGACCTTCATCAGCTAAATAAGCAGATATAGAATTTGATATTTCATTTTTACTTTCATCGAATGATTCAAATTCCGCAATTATATTATTATTAGTTAAATAAATCTTGAATATTGAATCTGTATCATTTTAAAGAAACATATAAACTAATGATGCCGCAAGTCCAAAATCCACACCAAATACTGACTATTTTGAGATACATTGGACGCTATTGGATTGGCATCGTTCCAAATTTGACAGTTTTGTTCGTTTGCATACTCTCATTTAAAAATGAACTTCATCGTCGACGATGATTTTTCGATAAATATTACAGTAAATTCTAGCTCCTCCAGCGTACGTCGTTTAAGTTGAGTTCTTGGGTCAGTTGACTTTTGTACGGATGCAGGTCAAAGTCACGACTCAGAATTTCTCAAATTGTGATCTGCAACAGGTTAAGTTTTTGTAAGCAAACACCACTGGACTCAAATTTAACCACCACACTGCGATTTTTTCCTTTGGAAGTCCCTATTGGAAGACCCTGTATATCTAATTTACACACTTTTTAGTCAAACACTAATTACGATGTTTTTAAATTCTAGAAATGCCACTGGCTATTTACTTTAACCCCTATATTAAACAAATATTTGATAATTATTGGTTTTGGTTTATTAAATATATTTTTTTGTTTAATTTTCTGAAAAATGTGAAAAATTTAGACATATAACCAAAATTTACATTTACAACATCAAGACATAAAAGACCCGAAATTTAGCGAAAATATGTAGTGACCTATGTACCAATAAGTCATAATAATGAGGAATTTTATATCCAATCCTGATAACGATTTTTTGAGAGCACTTTGCATATATTTAAAAAGAACTAACATTTAAAACTACATTTTGAATTACTCAAATTTAGTATTGCAATATACAAAATGGTCGCTTCTATGCTAACCTATTTGTTTGTAATTTGGTTGCCTAGCAACGTAAAATATTGATCTACTTCTACTTTTTGTAGGATATGGTTCTTATAAGTCCGCCTTTAGAATCAATTTCAATGGCGACAATTTATAAGTTGTAGAAATAGTCCAAGATGTCGATATAAATACAAAAAAAGAATCAAATCACTTTTCTTTGTGTTTGAAAAGCAGTTACAATACATTTCACAAGCAAAATACAATTTTAACATACATTGCTTGTTATGTTGTTACATCTTCCGTCTGTATGAACTATATTCCCTATATTTGGCATTATCATAGTTAAAGTGGCAGTGAATAAAATTAAGATAGCTATGATGGTAACCAACGTTCTGAAAGGACATGGTACATGAAGAAGAAGAATAGTTAAAGTAGCCATCTTTTGCTCGGCTCTCTTGACAACCCACTCTATATGTTTTGTAAAATTAAATCGGTCATCAAGTTAAACTCCTGATATACTTCACATCTTTTTTCGGTAACGCGTTCTTCATAAAATCCCCCTCTCTTTTTTCTTTTCGTATGACCACCTCTATCTTCTCCACCGCAAATACCAATTTATTTTTTTTTAACCCATATGGATACTTTGTTTAGAGCCTTGTTTCCCCTTTTTATGATCTCCAATCTGTATTATCCCCCATTATAATGGTTAGATCATCTGCAAAAGCGACTGTTTTCACCCCTTCCCCAAACTTTAAGTTCAATACCCCGTTATACTTGATGTGTTACGGTACAGGTCTACACACCTTTCGGGAAGAGCTCCTGAAGATGTGTCCAACTATTTTCACTGGTTACTTTTATTTTTCTGTTTGATAGGTAGTTACAAATAATGTTGGAAGCATAGCTTTCTTATTGCAGGCTACGGACTTAGCTCGTACAGAGGTGTGAAAAAATAAAACCGACTGTAACGACATATCACGCAACTACACAATACGTGGAGTAGTAAATGCAGTCCCGTGCGTGTTTATTTATAAAATAAAATAAAACAAAATCGAATAGAATCGAATAGAATCGAATCGAATCGACTCGAAATAAAGGAAAATAAGATAAAATTATAATAAAATAAAATATAATAAAATAAAATAAATTAAATAAAATTAAAAAACTATCGCTCGTCGATTGGATAGCCAAGCGGGCTGGGCGGCTGGCTTCTACTTCGCTTCAATGCGAGAGATGTCAGTTCAAATCTCCAGCTCGGTGTACAGAAAAAAAAACAAGGCTAACGCAGCAGTTTAAAATTCTAAATGAATCTGCGGCTTAGTCTAGAATATGAAGAATCTAGAAATGCTTCTCCTACTCGGCCACTCCCCGAGTACCACATGATTTTTTGCTAGATATCTAGTTATATTCATATCTTTCATTTTTTCGATTATTGTGACCCAATTTGCTGTATGAAAGGCATTTCTAATGTCTATAATTGCTATACCTACCCAATATCTTTTATTGTTTTTAACTTGTTCCGTTACCCGTTATATTCCATCAACTGCTGATTCTCCTCTTTGGAATCCAAATTGTTGGTGACCTAACTACAAATAACTTTAATCAAAAGGAATTTTACATCCAATTCTGATTACGATTATGGAAAGCACTTTACATATGTTTAAACTATTTTAAAAAGTACATCTTCTTCTTCTTCTTCACTGGCTTTACAACCCACGATCAGTCTTCGCCGCATCCACTATCGCCCTCCATCCTCTACGATTTTGCGCTTCTATTTGTATTATATCAGTAAATCCTCTTGTCAGCTCAGACAATATTTTACTTATTGCATATTTTAAAGCAAAATTGAACAGCAACGGTGACAAGGGGTCCCCCTGCCTAAGTCCTGAATTTATACCAAATGGCATCCATATTTTGCTTCCTATGTATACTTGCGCATATGAGTGTGTTACGCTTCTTCTCCTTTGAGTACCGTGCCCAAGATTTACGCGTGGGTAGCTTCCATGACGATTTGCCGATATCGTTCTCGATTAGCCAGTCCATTGACGAAGGTTTCGGAGCCATGGAGTATTTCTTTCTGCCAATTCTCCTTCCGTCGATCTTTCCATTGAGTATCAACTGCATTATCCTGTATCTGCTTCCTCTCATTATATGCCCCAGATATTTGAGTTTTCTCTTTTTTATCATCTTTATTAAGTCACCTTCACCTTGACCTACTCGGTTCAAGACTTCTGTGTTTGAAATGTGTTGAACCCATGATATTCTGAGCATTCTACGATATAACCACATCTCGAAGGCTTCTAATTTGTTCATCATGTTAACCTTTATAATCCAGGTTGCACATCCATACAGTAATACAGGATACACATAACATTTTGAAACTTAATTCATTTGAGCAATTCTCAGCTGTAAGTTCAGCTGACAATTGCTCAAAATAGATCTAAGTTTCATAAATGCTCCTCTTGCAATTTCTATACGAGTTTTAATTTCTTCATCTGGATTTAGTGTCTCGTTTATCCAACATCCTAGATATTTAAAATGGTTACACTGTTGTTATCGGTTCATTATTGACAATTAGTTGTATAGCGCCGAGGTCTTGTTTACTAACCACAAGTAAATTTGTCTTTGTTGTATTTATGCTTAGTCCGTTATTAGAGCATTCTCTAGTGATTCGGACTGATCTATAAGGAATTGAAGATCTTCGATACTTTCAGCTATGATTGCGGTGTCATCTGCATATATGATGTTATCGTCTTCCCCGATTCGAACTCCACATTGCCCTTCCAAGGCTTTGCTAAAAATTATTTCTGAGTTAACGTTAAACAAAGTTGGGGACAACACACAACCTTGTCTAACATCTCTTTAAATACAAATTGTGTCTGTTTCTTTGCCGTCTACCAGAATAGAAGCTTCTTGATTCCTATATATATATGTTGTAAAAGTCTCAGATCTTTATCATCTATTGATATCTATTGATATCTATTGATATCTATTGATATCTATTGATATCTATTGATATCTATTGATATCTATTGATATCTATTGATATCTATTGATATCTATTGATATCTATTGATATCTATTGATATCTATTGATATCTATTGATATCTATTGATATCTATTGATATCTATTGATATCTATTGATATCTATTGATATCTATTGATATCTATTGATATCTATTGATATCTATTGATATCTATTGACATATATTGATATCTATTGATATCTATTGATATCTATTGATATCTATTGATATCTATTGATATCTATTGATATCTATTGATATCTATTGATATCTATTGATATCTATTGATATCTATTGATATCTATTGATATCTATTGATATCTATTGATATCTATTGATATCTATTGATATCTATTGATATCTATTGACATATATTGATATCTATTGATATCTATTGAATATCTATTGATATCTATTGATATCTAATTGATATCTATTGATATCTATTGATATCTATTGATATCTATTGATATCTATTGATATCTATTGATATCTATTGATATCTATTGATATCTATTGATATCTATTGATATCTATTGATATCTATTGATATCTATTGATATCTATTGATATCTATTGATATCTATTGATATCTATTGATATCTATTGATATCTATTGATATCTATTGATATCTATTGATATCTATTGATATCTATTGATATCTATTGATATCTATTGATATCTATTGATATCTATTGATATCTATTGATATCTATTGATATCTATTGATATCTATGATATCTATTGATATCTATTGATATCTATTGAACCCTATCAAATGCCTTCTCAAAATCTATAAAACGGACGTAAATTGGTTTCTGTACTTCCCATGATCGTTGAAGTAGTGTTAGAATTGAGAACAAAGCTTCGCTTGTTCCCAATCCCTCTCTGAAACCGAATTGTTTATTTCCCATTATGTCTTCACATTTCTGCTTAATTCTATTAACAATTATGCTAAGAAGTAGCTTGAGAGAGTGACTCATGAGGTTAATTAGTCTAAATTCTTTACATAATGATGTATTAGGTTTTTTTGGAAGTGGGATAAAATGTAGACTCCAACCATATTTGTGGCAGTGTTCCAGTTTCGTATATGTGGTTATAAATGTTTGTTAGTTCTAAGACATTGTCATCGTCTAGAAGTTTGAGCCAGTCTGATGGTACATGTCTTATTTGTCGATATATTTCTCTATATCGAGTCTCATCTTTATTTTTACAATTTCTTCTTTGCTGAATAAGGTCTAGTATGTTATCGGTCATCCAATCCTTTTTCTTTACTGGCTTGTTTTCTAATTTTAAAACTTCGTCTGCTATGGTAACCATGGCGGAATTCATTATATCTATATTTGGTCCGATTTTTTCTTGTTCAGATCTTTCTAGCTGTTTTTTAATTTCATGATTTATCTTATTTATTATTTATTATTTATCTTATTTATTTACTCATCTGCTATTACGGCATTTCTTAGGAGTCGATTAACTATATTTAACTAATTTTCTTGGTATTCCCATTTCTAACATTGTTATCCACAATTTGCTTCTTTTATGGAATCCTCTGCTTGCTGGAAATCTAGGAAGATTTGATACACATCGCGATTGAATTCCCAGTTTTTCTCTAATATTTGTCGGATGGTAAATATCTGATCTATAGTTGACCTTCCAGCACGAAAGCCGCATTGGTAGTCGCCTAGAATATATTCCGAATATAGTGTGAGTCTCTTTAGCAAGATAATTGATAGTACTTTATATGATGTACTAATAAGCGATATGCCTCTATAAAAAGTACATTTTACACTGCTCAAATTATATTATACAAAATTGCTACTTGTATGTTTGTTATCCGGATTGTTTGTTATTTAGTTACCTAGCAACGAGTATTGATTTACTTACTCCTATCTACTTTCAGTAGGATATGGTTCTTATAAGTCCGCCTTTAAAATGCTTTTCAATGGCGACAACATAAGTTCTGGAAACATTTCAGAATATCGCAATTAATACAATAGAAAATAATTAAATAATTAAATCAATCGAAACAAAATAAAATTTCAAATTTCGTGATTTTTTTCAATCATGAAACCCTAAATATACTAATACAGTAGTCGCTAAACATGAAGAACCAAAGGCGCGCATTTATGATACTTCGAGCACGCCTACCGGTAGATACAATTGGTACACAGGTTACTTAAAACATTGTGAAACAGTGGCGTACATATTTTGAGACATGAAATAAAAGGATAACGCTGTAGTATAAAACAAAATCATTATTTTCAGGTAATACATTTTCAACCAAAATTACTATAATAATTTATGTACTCGTCTATGTATGTCTAATTATGTACTCGTTATAGACGATCTGTTAACATTCATGCACCATGTCAGATATCCGAACAAGGGGCTCATTATTTCAATGTGCCCCCTTTTGTACTTTATCTAAATACATAGTCTCCTTAACGATTAAACAAAAGTTGGGTTTATCTGTGGGGAAATTAATGCAAATACGGTTTCTACTGTTTATTGACATAACAATAGATGTCTAATTTTATAATGTTACATTAGTTTAAAAAAACTTACTACTTATAATATAAGGTCTCCCAATAAGAATGTCCTGATGTTTTTTTTAACGAAACGGTAAAAATTGCTGTAAATCAAAAAAAAGAAAAGTTTATTGCAAAATATAATAGATAACAATTATGTTCTGAATAACACATCATTCAAATGTCCCCCTCTACTACGTTTGCAGGAGCGAATCCGATGAACCCAATTTTCGGTCACTTTATGCAAAATATCCGCATTAATCTCACGAATGGTGTACTCTATATTCCTCTTCAAGTCTTCAATGGATTGTGGTTTATTCACATAGACCAATGACTTAAGATAGCCCCATAAAAAATAATCCAATGGTGTTAAATCGCAGCTTTTTGGAGGCCAAGCATCTGGTCGAAGTTGCTGAATTCTCGTGGGATCTCTGGCATCAAGAGAAATCAATGTTTCCGGGAACTTTTCCTTCAATAAATTAATGGTTGGGGCAGTAGTGTGACATGTGGTACCGTCCTGTTGAAAAAACACGCCTCCAAATCCATTTCATCCAACTGAGGCCACAAAAAATCCGTTATCATCGTTCGATACCTTTCACCGTTAACTGTTACACCATGTTCGAAAAAATAAGGTCCGATGATGCCACCATGCCATAAACCACACCACACAGTGACTTTTTCTGGATGCAAAGGTTTCTCAAGAATCTCATGTGGATTATTTTCACTCCAAAAACGACAATTTTGCTTATTCACAAAGCCGTTTAACCAAAAATGAGCTTCATCGGAAAAGATTATTTTTTTGAAAAAATCGCCATCATTTTCGAGTTTGTCTAGAGCCCAATCAGCGAACAAACGACGCTTATGATGGTCAAGTGGCTTCAGTTCTTGAGTCAAAACAATCTTGTAAGGGTGTAGGCCTAAATCTTTTCTCAGAATTCGCCAAGTTGTCATTCTGGCGAGTCCAAGTTCCTGAGAACGACGATTTACGGACACATTTGCACTCTCCTAGCTACACTGGCTATTACAGCAGCAATATTGTCCTGAGTTCTTGCATTTCGGCGTCTAGTTGGTGGTTTCGTATCCTGCAAAGTAAATTCACGTTCAAACTTTTCCACGATTCGACGAATTACACGCACATCAGGATGATCATTTGGTCCATAACTTTCACGTAATGCACGATAGGTATTCAAAAAGAACGATTATTAGCATAAAATTTTAGGATAATTTCCAAACGTTGTTCAAGCGTATATCTTGCCATGGTAATTTGTTAGAGTATACTAAATACAAACGTCAAAAAGTGACAGTTCCATCATTTTCAAAATGGCCGCTAAGACATTTCAAAAACAGGACGTCCCTATTGGGAAACCCTGTATTTAATGTTAGTGTAGTATTTGGCCGCATTCAGTGAACAAAACGTCTTTAAATCTCGCAGGTCTCTATATCTTTCTGCAGAAATTGGCAAGACGTCTTCATAGGCAGATCCTGGTAGTATGAATTCAGTACCAAGTATATTTTTTATGCGTTTCTGCGTATTGTTTGCGTATTCTCTATGCGTATCGTTTGTTTCTTCCAGCGATAGAGGCCCTTTCCCACACTCCATTGTATGTTGAACGGAAGTAGATGTTAGTGTTTGAATTAGTAATTTTTAGTTCCCTTGTCGGTCGTGATGGAAATGTTGATTTCTTGGCATATATCGTATCAAAATGGGGTGTCCAACTGGAATGGGGAAAAATGAATGGTCAACAATAATTAAATCAAATGGCGTCAGTGTTTGACGAGCATCCTTAACTATCTCAATCCATCTATCAGTTGTAGTATCTAGTTGCAGATTTGACAAGTCCCATATTTTTATCGCATTCGAAGTATGAGTGCCCTCTTACTGGAAATATTATCATTACAGATTCTAACTGTTTTTCTACATGAACTATGATACTATGATACTTAGGTGTTTTGTATTTCATCGCATAATATTGTAAAAGACGTGATGAAAAAGAGAACAAACTTCATCACTACCTTTCTTCCTCTATTTCTGGATACATGTAGAAGGTACTTTGTGATGTAGTCAGTACGTATCAAAATCGTAAACTGTTAAAAGAAGGTGAATCTATAACCAAATTATCCAATGAGTACAAAGTTGGTAAATCTACCATTATGGATATAAAAAAAAAACAAAAGACGAGCATAAGTAACTCTATGTCCCAGCTTGATTCTTCTGATTAATTCACCAGTCTTAAAGCTATGAAACTTGCCTCAAACACGGATTTAGATGATGCTGTATAGAAGTCGTTTACTCAAAGAAGATCTAGAAGATCTCAAACAAGCACAGGCTGGTTAACAGGATTTAAGTGGAGACATGACATTCGTGAGCTTCAAATACAAGGAGAAAAACTATCTGCTTATTCATCAGCAGCATAGTCATTCAAAATAAGACTAAGTGAATTACTGAAGAAGAAAATTACGCATTTAAAAACGTTTACAATGGCGACGAAACTGTGAGTTTGAACAAGAAGATGTGAACAAGAAAAAGTTCAACAATGGATGGATCTCAACGATGATGATCTCGGGTACCAAATTATGTAAGATAGTCGAATTTATAGAGCAAATGAATAATAAAACTGATAACACATCTTGTACCTCATCAACTGCAAGTTCAGATAATTGGTGATTCAGAAGCTTTTACTTACTTGAATATGATCTTCCGTCGGTTTAAAACACAAGCTGAAACTGACCAGTATCAAATATCTGTCCTTAAAAAATACGCGACCTACTCGCAAATGGGTAGACTTGCTTCGGCAGACGAAAAGTGAAGATTCTTTAAGTGTTAGTAATTAATGTTTACAATATTTTCAAATTTTCTTCAAAATTGTATTTAAAAATATGTTGTTGCAAAGACTGCACTTTTTTATTAATTCCTATTTGTCATTAAAGATATAAATAAATATGTAGGTATATAAAATATGGCTTTCATTCACTTGTAAATAAATATGTAGGACTATAATCATTATAGTTCGATTATCCGAACAAATCGGTTTTCCGAACAGCTATGCCCCCAATAGTTCGGATAATCGACGCTCTACTGCAGTGTGGTCCACAAACACATTTCAAAAATATTGCCATTGATAACTTTTACCTGTTCCAACCCTGTTTAACTTTCCGTAATCTTAAGAAAGTAGTTAACCTGGAACACCCACTTCCAATGAGCGGGCAGTTAGCTTCAGTCAGCTGCACGTGTCGTTTTGAATTAACAGTGACGAATACATTGAATGTTAAATTCAGAATAAGTAGTGCCAAAAAACGCAAAATTTTCGAAGCGAATCCTACGTTCCAAGGAAAATGGGAAAATCAATATTTCTTCATCGAATTAAAAGGCAAACCTCAGTGCATTATTTGTTGTCAAATACTCGCGGTATCAAAAAAATACAACTATTAGTAGGCATTATGAAACCCAGCACAATACAAAATATGATAATAAAAGAACTTAAAGCTTAAGAACTCTTAAGAGCAGCTGAAGATAGACAAACGTTTGCCACCATAACCGCTAACCTCCATTGATGGAGACGGCACTTGAGAAGAAGAAGAAGCTTAATTGAATAAACAAAATCTCTTTTTACAAAACCGACAGCTTAACCGACAAAACCGACAGATCAAGCTTAGCAGCATCATATGAAGTATATTTAGATCTTGTCAAAAGTAAAAAAGCATTAAGAAATAGAGAAATGATCAACCAGTGTGCAGTTAAAATGGCGTGATCCTTTGGAGATGAAGAATGGCCAAAAATTTTGAATGTGTTTCAGTTTCCCATCAAACTATATCTAGAAGAGATGATGAGCTGAATAATAATGTTGTTAAAAACATGGTCGATACAGTTCGTGATTGTTTTGTTATTACTTCTTAGCACTGGACGAATGTGTTGATATTTGAAAGTCGAGGTTTGCAAGAGTTATTCCAGAAATAAAAAGAGAATTCGATAAAAGGTTTTCGAAATTTGATGCACTAAAACCCGATCTTGAGCTTTTTAAGAATCCAATGGGAGTCAACATCCAGAACCAATCAACAGAATACCAACTAGAGCTGTGCAAACTACCGTCCGGTTCGTTTTTTCAAGTAAAAAAATGAAGACAGTACCTTTTGGAAGTTAGTCTCCAAGGATCGTTTGCCTAAACTTTGTAATTTTGCGTTGAAACTATATTCAATGTTTGGTAGTACATATACAGTGCTTTTCAGATAAAAACTATCCACCTTAAATAACTTTTAAACTTCTAATTTTTAGGAAAAACGCAAAAACATGTCAATTAATATTTGAAGGGGGAGACTTATATCATATTTAAGGTTGCTGGGAAATGCACCCCTCACCCCCGTATCATCCCTTTATTTTTTTTAATTACTTCCCCTTTTTTTATTTGATATTTGGATTCTCCTCTTTATACTGATTTCAGAAATGTATAATACATGATGTTTGAAGTGATTAGTTTATGAGAAAAATAAATACAAATGGATTGAAAAAAAAATGATTTTTTAACAATTTTATTACACACATTTAGAATAAACATTTCACTACTAAAAATGTTTACAATATTGTTCAAAATGACTGCCCTTCACTTCCATACAATAGTACAAACTATTTTGAAATTCTTCTCTGACATTGTTTAACACGTCTGCATTTAATTGTCGACATTTATCCTCTATTCTTGTAGTAAATCATCTAGAGATTGTGGTTGAGAGATTGGTTGAGCAGCATAAATTTTGTTTTTAAATACCCCCATAAGAAGAAGTCTAGGGGTGTTCAATCCGGTGACCTAGGTGGCCAATCCATCATCTGTCGTCTTTTACCTATCCGAGGATTTCGATTATTTCTTGCAAAGTGTACACCATTTCAGAAATCAAATTGCACACGTATCAAAATAGGCTGTTACTTACAAGTTATAACAAATTGTCGTTGGCTATTAACCGATTAAAACAAATCAGTAAAAAAACAGTAAAAATAATATCGACCTTTGATAAAACTTTAATAAAAAGTGAATTTTTTTGTTTTTTGGTTTTTGAAGGTACTACAAATAGTACGGGTAAATATTTAAAAAGTTTAAATTATGCTACAATCCTATTTTGTTACAGTCAATTAAGGTGAGAGAGATACTATCTTGTTAACAGGAAATTGTCTATCTCATAATATAACTAATCACTTCAAGTCAAAGGTATTATACATTTTTGAAATCAGTACAAAAAGGAGAATCCAAATATAAAATATAAAAAGGGGAAGTAATTTTAAAAAAATAGAGGGTTGATACAGGGGGTAGAGGGTGCATTTCTCAGCAACCTGAAATATGATATAATGTCTCCCCCTTCAAATACTAGCTGACTGTTTTTGCGTTTTTTCAAAAAAATTAGAGGTTCAAAAGTTATTTAAGGTGGATAGTTCTGAAAAGCACTGTACAATGTGAAAGTACATTTTCTACTTTGAAGCATATTATATGTAAAATACGTAACCGCTTGGAAAAAGATTCTCTGGAAGCGTATATTAGACTCACTATGATTGGCATAGATATAGATACAGATGTGCAAAAGTTAGTAGAGGATAAATCCTTGCCTCAAATATACCATTGATTTTTTATTTTATGTTAAATTTTAAATATAACATGTAAATTGTAAACCATAATAAAATACTTGTAAATAATATTTCGTTTGTATATTATTTCTTAAAATAAACTTTTTTGAACAAGTCGAGTTCTCTGGACCTTCATAATAAATTGAAATTTAATACGGCCCGCAACGTCTAAAAGGTTGGACCACACTGCTCTACTGTATATCTGTAGTAGAGACAATTAATTCTGAATCCGTGCATATCAGTCTGTTCTTCGGAAACAGGTCACCATTTTTACGTAAATATAGATTTAGTTAACTACCTACAAAGCAGTCAAATTGATATTTAAATTTTTCTAATTCTTAGAGCTAAATCCGGTCCCGTCTTATACACTAAGCACGTGGCGGCCAGTCCGCGCCGCATTCGGCATTGGCTGTGACACCGCCAATACTCGATACCGCGCCCGCCCCCCACACACCTGTCGACCTCTTTTTGTTTTTTCGTTGCTGCCGCCATTTTCTCAAAGGATTGAATTAAATATTTCCTGCGGCACGTATGTATGTGGAGCTTGGGGTGGGTCAAGACGGCCCTCAGCAGGCATAAAAAGGCTGTGTGCTGTGTTTAAAAATTGTCGCAAAGAAACGCTAAGCACCTGTGCCAGTAATACCTAAGAGAAAATATAAATTAATTATGTTGTTATAATAACTTAAACATTGTTTGATAAAAAAATCATAAAATAATAAGCAAATTGTATTTTGGAAGATGAATTAGAGAATAATTATTCCTCACTTTAATTTTTCCTTATTCTTCTTCTGATTAAGTTTTAACTCTTTGCTGTACGAGATTTTATAAGTTTTCTAGGCCCTTTCTGCACGGAAATAAAAATCTAAAAAAATCCCATTCATTTTTAATTCAATCGAACATATGTTAACAAACAAATATGATTCTCAAATAGGTTAAGTGCCACCATACTCAAAATTTAATACCTGCATTGGCCGATCACATTTTGTTTAAGTATTCCTACTTTCTTTAAGTTTCAAATCAAATTCTAACACTCTTAAATGCGAGTTTTGGTTAAAAGTCCATTTTTCAAAATGTGAGTCCACGTTGAACTTTCGCTGCCCCAGCAAAATTTTTATCACAAAATGCCCATGAGAGTCCAACTTGGAATTACGGCTTGACTTGTCTACCGCAGTTGATAACGTGTCAGCAAATCTAAACAAACAAACAAAAATTTAGTAATTGTCAAATTAATGTTACTATTTTATCATACCATTTTCTTACCTTAGCAAAAGAAGCAGATATATGAAATTTTCATGTGAAAATTATGGTAAATTTCCATTTGAAGCGAAAATGCCCGATCATAGATTATAACTGCTTCAATTTTTAATAAACAAAACTGATACAGATATTCTAACTTCACCTAAACTTGAAGACCTTTTGGTTAATTTTCGTTGTCTAGACTTTTTATTTCTCGATATTATTGCTGAGGAATTTCCTGTCGATCTACTAGATACTGATTTTGTAGTGAAAGATGGAGTGTATAAATTTAATTTTGGAAAAACGTATTTGTTTCCATACCCTTCCGAAAATCTTATAAACATAACAGAAACTACCCCATTGGAAATAAACCTTAGAATATCTAGAAAATTTTTCAATATTGGAATGGACACCAGCTGGTAAAAGAAAACGTGGAAGACCAGGATCTACATAGCTACAAGAAGTAACAAATGATTTCAACAGGGCGGGCGTACGGCAATGAAGAGAAAAAAATAGAGATAGGAAACAGTGGAGAAAATAAACATAAAAAATTAAATAATGAAAATGAGGACTGATCTACCTCGTAACATAGATCTAGAGAGCTTAAGCGGCGTAACCCCGTATAGGGTGTTTAGCCACAATATATAAATAATATATATCTAGAAAACCAGTTGTTTCGGCTATTTTTCCATAAATTAAAGATTTCAGTGAAATGATCAATATTTTTTAAACTATTGGCGTGGGAAAACTGTAAACTACAGAGGAATATTTGATATGATATCACTTCATTATAAAAGAGTTGGAGAAATTGACATTATCCGGTTCGAAGGACCACAAATGGATGGAGAGGGTAAACTATATTACCAAAGTTTCCACATTTAATAAAGGTGTTGTTGAACACCTAATTGCTTTAAAATATTTATTAAGGACCACTGAAGCAATAAAACATGAGGTATTTTTCCTTCGATTTATTTATTGTGAACTTATAGGGCTGATTCAACATTATTAATTATGGCAATTCTGATTATACCAAAAAGAGTTATACAAATATCATTAGCTTTATAGTGCTAGGAGGCAGTAACAAAAATACATAGTATTAAGAGTTGAGATGAACAAAACTGTTTACGGTTTAACACAAAACACCGGTTCTAACGATAGCGCATCTGTGGCTTACGCATCACGCACTTTTGGAATCGACAACACACCCCGTCTTCACTTGCCGAGAGGCAAATTCGCACTGTCCTAAGTCCTATATTGGGGGTGAAGAGAGATTATAATGGAGAGGGTCGCAAACACATTAACACGAGAGCTGACGAACTGAGCGCAGAAGTTTATTTCGGACGAGTACCAAAGAAATGATTCTATTGACAGTTAAAATAAATCGCGTACTCCGAAACGGAATAAAAACAAAAACGTATGGCCGGAAATACCAAGCCGTTGGGACAAGATGTATTGGCGTCCAACAGTAAAGAAAAAGAATATATGAATTTCAGAGAACAAGTTGATGCTGCTATAGAATTAGTCATTGCCCGACATTCTGAAGTCTCCGAACAGGACAGTTTAGAACCAATAGTATCCAATGTAATGAATGAAACTATTTTCTGGAGGCCGGTCAACAGCGAAAATTTACAGAAATTTACATTTTAGGACTATAATTCTGCAGTTTTTCATACACACTTGTACCGAATATTTTACAACAAATCGCACTTTCAATTTTACAAACATATTTTAGACGATGGTCTTTTATCTATGATGGTAAATATCCAAGTGATTTTGATTTTTTTATTTTTATGTCAAAGAAACAAATCGTTATGCCCTGCAGTGTCAGGAAGGAAATCAGAAAAAAAGCGCACGTATTACTGCATAGCACGACACTGATGTCGCCGAAATAAAACGATTCCTGGGTATAGTTGTATGGATGGAATTATGTCATTTTTCATCTTTTCATTCGTACTGGTCAAAGAGTAATTTTTGTGAATAATATCAAAAAAGTAAGAGTCGCTTCCAGTTATTGTAGAAAACGCCGCATTTCACCGATAATTCAGTAACAACAGATGACCGTTTGCAGAAGATCGTGTCCTTAGTTAGCAGACTGAAGGATAAACTCAAGGCTGCCATCGTTCCAAAGGAAAACATGTGCATTGACGAAACGTTAGTACCTTTTCAAGGTCGACTAAAATTCAAGCAGTATATTGCAAACAAGAGGCACAAATTTGTGATAAAATTATTCAAACTTAGTCTGAAAGGTGGTTAGAGGTTAAAGTAAAGGATAAAGTACATTGTGGAAAACAACATGCCGAAGGTAGCACCATACCAATAAATGTAGTTATGAAACCTACGTAGTGGAGGGACAACCGATATGTGCTGATGATTAATACCAAATTCGCTGACAACATGATAAGAATACACAAGGCATGCGAAGATGTTGTAAAGCCAAAGAATGTCATCGAAAATAATAAATATAAAAGATTTATTGATATATCAGATCAAATGAAAAGCCATATTTCGATATTACGTAAACCTTATTATTATTCTTATTACCTTATTCTGTCCGCAACTACCTGGAGCCCCTCTCGAGGGGTATAAGGTGAAGGTCGGGTATAAATTAACTGAAAGGGTAATATACGGGGTTGCTTGAAAGTTTTAACATTTAAGCCGCCTTCCTTGAATGCCTGCACGGGTTCAATAAGTAATAGAGTTGTGTTAAAAGTTTCTTTCACTATTCGTTTCACTGAAGCTTGTTACTGATCTGCGGGACATGTGGTTACGCATGTAATTGAGTCACTCTACTCAGGCACCATCTTCCTTCACCGTCACTAGACTTTCAATTCTGAGAAGACTGTTTAAATGTTTTTTCCGCTTAACTCGCTGCTGGAGGGATGAATTGTATTCCTGAAAGTGTATTATATACTGGGTTGATGGAAAGTTTTAACAAACATGACGATTACCAAATTTAAGGAAGAGGTAATCCGGGGACTATTAGGAGATTTTATTGTCACAACAGTCATTATGGAAAAAAGTCACAAACTCAACGATGTTGGTCGTGCAGGCAGAAGACGATGCACAACGTGTTACGCAAAAATGGTAGAAGAGGAATAAAGGTAAGTAGCACGGAGGAAAGCAACCAACACGACATTGACATGTGATGGCTGTAAAAATTCTATTGCTTTGGCTGTTTCTTTGTCATACATTCCGTGACAAAAAATTAAATTAGTACTTTAGATACAATTTTGATATAATGTTATTACGTTTTGTTTTATGAGAATAAAACTTATTTTGATTAAAATGTGGTCTTACTATAAATATATAAAAAAATATATATAAGTATGCAATTGTTACTTATAAATATTATGGGGCATGTGAGTCCTCGTTGATATCTCAGAAGCACAGGCCAAGTATGCTTTCTAGACTAGCTGGCCGGATACGAAAGGCCCCTGTGTATTTTAAACGATTTCGAGCAGCTGCTGTTGAGCTATACCGAATTTCCTGACGACCTAGAGCGTGAGCTGTGTCCTAACACTTAGTGATCTTGAAGTTTATCCTAAGTAAAAATTATTGCACTCACCAGGTATTTTGAAAATTCATTTCTTTGATCTCTTCTCTACGTTGCTGGGTTTGGTTTTAAAAAGAGTAAATCTCACTAGCATATTGTTGAAGTTGTAATCTATTTCTGCTAGTTTATACAGAACATGTTGTAATTTATATATAAAAGTGTTCGTATTTTATGCCAATGGTTGTATTATATCTAGAAGGAACTTTAATAGTTGGTTGCACGGACAATTCACGCTGCTGCAAATTGTTCTAAGGGATATGTTAGCTTTATATATTTTTGGAATTCCGTACAGGTATAGTGTCCTACTGTAATGGGATATTAATGATCTTCTTTGGGAGTCTGTCAGGTTCTACCTAAATTTAGATGTATTATATATTGTGTTTTCCAAGGATTTGATTAGGATCATTTATACTATTGTATATGGTTCGTTTGTGACTAGTTCTTGAATTTTCTCCTGGTTTTAAATTATAACTATGTGTTTACTTTCTTTAGCTATTTTAGCATTGGTTTTCTTATCATTGTGTTTTTTTTCATAAATTACGAATACCTTTGCAACAGTATTAAACAAAATGATGTAAAAGTGTTAATAATCAGATCTACTTACCTAAATTTAAGGGAGATGGTTATATCTAATAATCAGTTAAAATTTAATCACTGCAGTTTGGAAACATCTCTATGGAGTGCAAATCACTAAATTAAATTCGCGTTGTCTGGTACAAATATCCAATATGAGTCAATTTTAATTTGGAAAATCTGCGAAATTAGCTCGTCAAGTTGTGAAATTGTCCCATTTCGTGGTGTAGAGAGCATCATACACATGCTATCAATTATTAACCACTTCATTATAATTTCTACCTGCTAGTTAATAGGGTTTTAATAAGTCATGCCGGCTTCGCACTTTGGTCACTAAACTAGGGTGTTTTTGTTGTTTGGTTGGGGGAAGTGTATGGTGCATACTACAATGGCAAATTTTGTTATGTATTTAAACGTAATTAGTAAATATGAATCTTAATACATACCTGAAAGTATTATCATTGGAAAACTTGATATTTTTATTCTGTTTATTTGAAGTATCTAAGTTCCTTTACCGTCTTAATTGAAAGAGAAGTTTGGTTGCTAAAATAGTATATTAAAATGACCACTTACTTATATTCTTATTTATATTATGCAGCTTAGTAAAAGACAGAACAATATTTAACTAATACTATATATAATGGACACACGATCAAATTTTTTAAATATCCTTATGTTTTCTGAAGAGGCCCATTTAATATTAACGCAAACGCAAATGCCTTCAAACAAGACTGAAATAAAAAATTGGTTACCTAACAATAAACTGCTTTTTAATGAGACAATGTTGAAAAACCAGCTTTTGCAGATTGTTTGTGTGTACGCCCAATGAGAGTTTAGTTAAATTTATCAATATTTACTTTTAGAAACAAAGCATCTCCAAAATACATTGTTGATAATTTAGCAGAACAATAGGGCCATAAAGTATTACGTCTGCCACTATAGCTCTGTATTTTCAATGCTATATTGAATACATATGGGAAATTGCCAAAAACTATTATAACCTACATATTTTTTGAGATGGCTATAAGGAATGTGATGCTTTAAACATGTGGAAAGAAGGTCTACAAACTGTTACTTTACAGATATGGCAAAATTGTATTAGTCATACAGATCATGTTATTAAAAAGTGGTATGACGGGGAGCATATACCAGGTAGACAGGAAATTCTACCTCATTAAAAAATTCTAATCATTAAAAAAATTATTGATGCATTTTATCTAAACACTGTCATCGACAAAGAAATTGTGTAGGTACTTAGGCGACGGTATTAAAATTAAATGATCTGGTATTATTTATTATCTAGTGAGAATTACATTTGTTATAGGTAAATGGTCAATCGTCAAGAAGGTTATTAAAAACGTGTAAACATGTCTTCCTTTTGGTTTATTACTGGTTTTAGGTTTGTTATCTTTCTACTTAGTATGCCTTCTTCTCTTCTTTGTCTGTATCCAAACCATATCAGTCTTTGTGCATTAATAAATTTTACTATGTCTTCCCCTTCGGTTATATTTTTATTTCTTATTTCATGCTACAATATTCTTCTATATTCCTCTTGTTCTGTCTTTATTGAGCCGTGTTTTCCTATACCTTTTCTTTTAAAAATTTTTAGTTTTTCTTCATCTTTTTTCATAAGACACATTACTTCTGTTCCGTATGATATCACCGGTTTCATTGCTGCTCTATATATTTTTGACTGTTTTTATTTTTTGCTGTCTTTTTTGTCTTTAAATAGTGGGTGATATTTCCAAATCATCCTAACCCGTCCTTCTCTCTCCTTGTGTGCGTGGTAGGGTCATTCGTTGGATGTATGATTTGGGGTGATTCATGCGGTATTTAGTTAGCATGGTTTTATTATTTGATCTATTCAGTTTTTCAGTTTCCGTATTTGATAATTTTAGAACGCCAAACCAGCAGCTTGACGTTTTATATTGAAACTATTTGTACGACTGTAAAATGTCTTTTTAACGTTATTAAACTTGGGGACTTGTCGCATTAATTGTTCTGCTCTATTGCTAGTTTTACATAATATTCTTGTTTACAACATCTTTGATCTCCAAAGACATGATCGATAACATTCAAAAGATCAGCCTTAAGATTTTCAACAGAAGGAGTTTCTTTTTTTGCATATATAGGGATTAGTTTTGTACAGATCTTTCCAATAAAATTTATACGAGCTCTTGATAATAATTTTTTATTACTAGCTGATCCTTTAGCTATTTTAACAATTTTTCAAAATATTTCTAGTTATGACGTATACGATCTCAAATGTTTTCAAACTTTTTGAATGTGAAGTTTGTCTTTTGGGGGATGCAGATCAACCTTGTAAAGCATCATGGCTCTTTGAACACTAAAATTAAGATTCATTTTTTGTAGATTTAAACTGATGATGAAATAAAGTTTCTCTAAAAAAACGTAAGATGCATGAAAAAAGTATAAGAAAGAGTAAAATCTGGAAACAGAAATATCTACTAGTATATAACTTAAAAGCACCACACTTTTTTTACATTGTTCACAAATGATATGAAACCATCATTTGCACAATTGTAATGTATCGATCAGAAAACTGAAACTTCATTCGATCATTATGGATATACCTGCTAATCTGCGCAAAAAATACATTTCCACTACAAGGAATTTTTTTTCTTTCTCTTTAGTGAGTTGGCATGTTGTAACGTTATTAACGTCACATATTTATTAGTTTATATTTAAATAATTATTCTATTTTAATTTCTTTAATAATTTGTTAATTACTTTACCTTCAGTTTCTTTTTTTACTATTTTTTCTTCAAAAAAAAAGTTGGCGTTATCTTTCTTTCCCTCTTTGTGTCCCGTAGAATAAATATTCGCTCTCTCTTTCTTTCTGGTAGAATAAATATTTGCCCTCCCTCTTTCTGTCTGCTAGTAAATATTCTGTTCTATGTTGACAGAAGAGCTAATTCCATCATAGGCATACGTCCTATGACATCTATGCTTAACGTCATTTTAACCGCCCTACTTTCTATCAATCAACTTTTCTAAGCGTAGTGAGATATTATTTTTTGTCTCTAATTGAAATTTATAAAAGAGGGTTAAAATTATTATTAGTTTTTTTTATCATCTGCAGAATTCTCTTGGGGTGAGTACTTTCTATTTCATTTTATCCTTGCCATCTGCTATTTGTTTAATTGTAATTTTAATAAAATAATTGGTAAGAAAGTTAAAACCCCTTTGATGATTCTCCAATGCAGGCTATTTAATATTCTAGTTTATGGGATATTTCTGGAACTTTATATAATAATTTATGGAATAATTTATGAAAAATAACGGCAGCTGTAAGACCTTCCCACATAATCTGTATTTGGAGGCAGGACATCGAACATAAACATCTAATTAGAAGCAAGCAGCTCATCGATGCCATAAGTATCACTTCCAAATTGATACAAAATAAATATAAAAAATGCAAGCCATGAGAGAAACTGTAAGTATTGAAAAGTCTGATATTGTAAATTATATTTTGCATAATGGGTTTTCATCTATTCCATACGAAGATCAAATTGTTATTAAAAATAAGGGGCGCCCTTTGCCTAAAATGTCCCGGCTTATAAATATTAGTGGGTATGGGTAAGGGAAGTAATAGATCATTTTCAGATAATTGGTACACCAAGTACTCATGGCTTACCTGGAGTGAAATAAAAAACAAACTTTTCTATTCGCCTTGCATTTTATTTTCGACAAATAGGGGCAAACATCAAAATCCGTGGTGTGAATCTGGTTACGATAATTAAAAGGAATTATTTAGGGCTTCACATAAACATGATATTTCGAAAGATCATACTTACAGCTAGATTAAATTAGATTTATTTGGAAAAGAAAATATCTATGTTTCATTAGATAATGCCCAACGTGAAAATACTATTAAACATAACGAAATTGTAAAAAATAATCACGCAGTTTTACGTCGTTTAATTGATATTGTAATTTTTTTAAGTTGTCAGGAATTATCTTTTAGGGGACACGATGAATCGGAGCATTCGTTAAATCAAGGTAATTATAGAGAACTAATAAAAATGTTTAAGACATACGATTTGGAATTTTCTAATTTACTTTCTGATTCGAAGACATTTAGCGGTGTATCTAAAACAATCCAGAATAAATTAATAGAATCAATTAGTTACATTTTGAGTAACGTTATTGAATCTGAAATTCAGGAAACCATTTGCTTTTCACTAGAAGTAGATGAAACTACCGACATATCATGTCCTTCACAATTATCAATTGTTGTTCGATACGCGCTACGTGGTAATATCTATGAGAGGTTTTTCGGTTTTACAGACGTGAGTAAAAGCCATAAGGCAGAATATATTTTTGGTGTTTTAAAGGACAGATTAAAATTTTTTGATATCGAAAATAAATTGGTAGGGCAAACTTATGACGGCGCTGCCGTGATGTCTGGTGAATTAAATGGTCTCCAGGCAAAAGTTAAAACTATTACATCGCAAGCTTTATTTACTCACTGTCATGCGCATAGAATGAATTTAGTATTGTAGGATACATGTAAAAAAATTAAAGAATGTCGTCTTTTTTTTTGCAAGTTTAAGCGGATTTGCTTCATTTTTCTCAAGCTCGCCTAAACGGACTAATGTTTTAGAACGGTTTGTTTCGAAAAAATGCCAACAGTTTGTCAGACGCGATGGAATTTTAAATCTCGATTAGTTTTCACTGTAGCAGATTTTCGTGAACAGCTTTTGGAAGTTTTTGAATTTATTATTGAATGTGACGATTTTGAAAGTGATGATTTCTCGATCCGTGAAGCAATCGGTTTGAAAACTTTATTAAATGATTACTCTTTTAACATACTTTTAAATATTTTTAAGAAAGTGTTTAACCAAACCGACTTGATATTCAATGTTCTTCAAAATCAGATAACTGACATTATTCATTCCAAAAATAGAATAACAAGACTGGTGCAAAATCACGGAGATTTTCTGGAGATTTTCGTAATGATAGTAATTTCCAGTATATACGCAGTGATGTTTTGGATTCTCTTGATATTTCCGAACCCCCCAAAAAAAAGACAAAGGCATGACACAGAAACAGATCTCGAAAAACGAGTATATTTTGAAATTTTGGATACTATTATTATGCAAATAGATACCCGTTTTTAGAATGTTAGAAGATTTGCAACTTTTTGACCTCTTTATCGATTCAAAATTTAAAAGTTACGCCAAAGAATTTCCAAGATATTTATTAGACAGATTATTTAAAAATTATCCATTATTCTTATATAAAATAAAATTAGAAAATGAATTAAAAATTTTATATGCTGATCCAAATATTTTCGGAAGATGGAATAAGTTACAAGATATGTATAATTTTATATACTGCAATTCATTACAACAAACTGTGACCAAAATTAATAAATTATTATCATTATTTCTCTTATTACCACCAACGTCTGCCTCAAATGAACGAGATTTCTCTTGCCTCAAAAGAATCAAAGCTTATTGTCGAAATGCCATGAAACAAGAGAGAATGTCAAGCTTGTCTTAAATGTCAATAGAAAAAACTTTTAAAATCTCTCCAGAACTCTAATAAATTTTACGATTACGTTATTACTCATTTTGCTACTTTCAAACAACGTAGACTAGAGTTAATTTATAAACATGTTTAGGTTCTAAATTTATAGGATACTACGAAAAAAAAACAAAAAACAAGAAAACAAAAAATCTCCTATGATGATTGAAGTCTCTATCGGTATACCTATCTGAGGAGACAAAAAATACCTTACCGACCTTGTATCTCCTAGAGTAAAACGCTTTTAAAAATACCTTATAACGCTGTGTTTTTTCTGAGTTACACTATTATTTCTATAAATACTTAGCAGTCAATTACTTCTGACATACTTTATTTTATTAATGCTTTAACTTTTTTCATACTTTGGACGAAATTCGTAGTGATTGTACTAACATGTACAACTGTAGTACATATGCAATATTTATTTATAATGTATAACAAATACAAAGGTCGATCATTTTTCCTTGTTGAGATTTTATCGACACTAACCCATGTTCTCTCTTACTCGGCACTTTTTTTATTAGCAATTAGCTTCACAAATTAAAATTTTTATACCCCAATCTAAAAGAAGAATTATATACTGCGACAAATATTTCACATGTCATGAGTATATGAAACCAGCGAGTCAAAAGCAAACAAATGACGACCGTTGGCAATTTTTCAAAATGACACTGATATCGCTTATACATGTGGCCCTCTGACACCAAAATATACTTTGGTTGCAAATGAATTGTTTACATTGGCTTAATCTGCTTTAAGCTTATTGCCACGTTTGGCGGCGGCTGTTATTTGCGCACATTATTTTATTTAAAAAGCACAACGGCTCATATTTTATTGCGGACTATGGACGGCGACGATATGAAGCCACTTTTAGCTTTTAATTTGGACGCTAAAATATCCTAATAGCTTAAACGTTAGAGCATCAGATTATGTATGTAAGGAAGTATTAAATATCGTGCATTTTATGTCAATTGATAAGACCAGGACTAAACAATAAACAACAAATCTTTAGGCAGAATACGACTGTATTCATCAACATGGCCTCTATCATTTAGTAATCACAATCAGTCGATGATTTAGGCCGATTACATATATTCAAATCAACGTTTATCTAGTAAAGTATGTGTATTGTGCGGTTGGGATATTAACTTTGAAACCTATGGTTGCGGTCACCTAATCATATTATTTCAGTATGATTGTTGGACAAAAAACATAAAATTAATTTTAAAAACAAGATAAATACGGTAAAAATTTCTTCATTATATAATTGGGAACTTTGTAACGAACTATTTTGCTTACCTCAGAGTAAAAACATGGGGTAGAAGATTGGGCAAACAAAATAATCGAAACTAGTGCGTACGGCACTGAAGGGTTTGTTGGAGAGCTGGGTCGTGGATAAGTTGCAATAAAATTGGTCGGACTGGGGTATCTACAAAATGAAAACAAAGAGATAATTACATAAATCTCCTGGGTCAAAAACTGAATAAGATATGGCAGACAAGGTTACCTCTAGCTATTTCTATTTGGACGCCGCTTTAAAGAAAACTTCCTGCTGGGAGAAAGAAAAAGTTCTTCTTCCCCAAAATCAAAAATACATACAAGAATTAGGAGACTTTTCTAAATTAAAACACAAAATGGATCAGACAAAAAAATCAAACGTTTATTTTTGTCTCAAACAAACAGTTTTCAAAAATACAGATTACACAAGAGCATACTATATAACATAAGACAAATTAACAAAACATCCACAAGGAAAATAATTCCTGCAACTGGCTGTATACCACGTATCACAAAAAAAATGAATCTTGAGGTTAATCTTTGTAATTTGGTATATTTAAAAACCCTTAAAAGAGCTACTTAAAAAAACACGAACGTTTTCGGAATGACAATTCCATCATCAGGTTTAAAAAACACTAGGTTGACATGCCTGGGCCACCAAAATATTTGGGTAAAAACCCTTTAAAATAAATGTAGTTATAAAAGATTGTACATAATGTTGTTTTAAATATATGATGTTTGATATTAAGTTAGATTTGACTTCAAGTAACATACACCCATGGTTTGAATGAGTTCCAGTGTCCGGAGAGTAATCCTCTTCAGACGGACTACAGCTGGTAACTGGTAACAAAAACTTACATGTTATTTGTTTACAAAAGAGATTGCTACAAAAATTCTTGAAATGGTTCCTAGGTTAGAATATGGCCAAATTAGATGATCAAAACTTAAGGATATCCTTTTTATGAAAATACTGTAGAATTTAACCTTATATATGAAATATCTTTTCTATATAATAAGCAAATAAAATTTTTTTTACAACAATAATTGATTGGGGCAAAATGTCATATGTCAACATAACATTTTAAGACAGAATAAAATATGACATTTTTTAGCTACTACTCTAACATAATATAAAACTTTAATTATGACAAATTCTTTTATTTTAACGAAAGCAATTATTAAAAATGTCTATATAACTTGAAAAAAAAAATTAATACATCAATTGTTACCTTATTTCCATATATTGCACTACTTAACTTAAAAAAAAAACTTCTACATCTCTGGGGAAGCTACTTAGACAAATTCTCAAATTGCAACACAGGAAACCATTTCTATACTCAGGAACGATGATCTAAGATGTGAATGGGGTCGAATCAAGCAGGCGAACAAAAAAAAACCGTTGGGGACATCATATATATATATATATATATATGAATCTTCAAAAATTCCATTAATTTCTGGTACACTGCATAAATCTTTTGGTTGATACTCTGTTTAAGATGCTATTAATGCAAAGAGTATTAAAACCTTACCGGTCTTAAGACATTACACCAAAAAAAAATTGAATTGACTTTCGGTCCAAAGTCACCCCAATACGTCTTCTCAATTTAACTGCCCTAGCTTGACTTCATCATTCGGTTGATTTGGCTTGACTCTATTCGAATGCTCTTGCTTGACTTTACTTGCTTGACTTCACTTGCTTAACTGTCGCGTTAGATTTTCACAAATTCAAACGCCAAATAAATCCCCCTTCACGTCTCGGTTTCAGGCTCCAGGAAACCTAAATAAACAATATCCCCCTTGATATTCGTTCTTAACAACCTCGAACCAACAACAAAACATCTTTTTTTTAACCGAAATATTAGGAGACTTGGATGTAAACAAATCGTTTTCAACTATAAATACATCTATATTTTTACCTGACAAGGTAACAAAAAGTTATGGGATTTGAAAGTATACATAGACAAAAAAATATTTCAAGCCTTAGGTACGCATTTGTCGGTATAAACAACCAGGGGCATACTACAAAAATTCAAACAGTTTCTATATTATTATATAGACATTAAATATGAAAATTTACAACGCTACAACTTTACAAATCACATAACTTTGATTCTCTATAAAATGTGTGTTCGTTGGAGAATTAAGTAACGAAACTCTGAAGAAAATGCACAAGTTTATTGAGTTGTTAACAGCTTTGGGTACAAAACGAGACTAACTTAATGAATACAATCTATTTCTTAAAACCTAAAACCTTTTATAGTCCTTGAACATATCGCTGACACCTCGAAATTATCAGCGTGGGTGTTTATCATCTCCGATGTAGTCCAAACATTAAAATAAAAGCACACACAGTGGAGTGCTCGCCATAACACCTCACACCTCCCAACTGAAGACCGAAACTGGGGTGTCCAAGTAGGGCTTCTTTTGCAGCTTCGAAGTTTTGGCTTGTAGTGAAGTGCCTCTCTGGACATGCTCCGCACAGGGCAGGTAGGGCTACATGAAACAAAGAAACCAACCGGCTCATTCTACTTTTGTTGTTATGAGAAAGCCGCAGATGAAGTGTACCACAAGGTAATCGAATTATATGTTGCAGTTATTATTGATTAAAATTCCTTTATAATATGGATCATAAAAGCTCATATCTACTACTTGCCGTACTACCTTTTAACTTCGTTTAGTTAATTAATTCAATTTAATTATTAAAATGAAATTTTCGATGAAACTTATTTTTTAAAGTTTTATTGCTGGTTTCATTGCCTTCAAGAACAACATATCCTGTATTTAATACCAATTTTGGTGTATTTGGATTTCTTGGTCTTTTTAACAGAATCTTATCTCCAACTTTATACTTTACTTCCAAGTTGCTCGTTTTTAAGTTATCAAAACGGTTCTTTTACTTTTTTCTTTGATCGCATTGTTTGTAATCTTTTATCGATATGGTCTAATTTTAGTTATGGTCTGGTTTAGTTTAGTCGAAGTCGATAACATTATTACTTCAGACTTGATGTTCGTGTATATTATTTAGACTAAATATTGTGTGTTCCCGATCAGATGTAAACAATCGGATTACCTCACGATTAGCAAATAAAGTATTCAAACCAAAATCAATAACACATTTATTCTTTTCTAAAAAATCATAACCATAAGTATTTCATCCAAAGTAAAATTTATGTCTACTATATAGAATTTTTAAACATATGAAAATAACTTAAAGTTCACGCTCTTTGTAACTTGAATTGAACGAAACAAAAAATGGAAGATCGTAGAATGCTGAGAAGTCAAGGAAATGTTGATTCACAAGATATAAAAATTATCAATAAAGAAATCTCTAAAGCCATCAGACGGGATATTAGAAAATACAACAACGAGAAAATTATAAAAACTATAGAAGACAACAAAAGCATGAAAGCATTGAGGAGAAAAATGGAAAATGGCAAAAAAGAAATCTTTCAACTTAAAGACAAAAATGGAAATATTATCTCAGATAGACCAAGCATATTACATATAGTGGAAAGTTCTATGAAACATTATATAAAAGTCAAGTTATTCCAGAGCTCATCTAACAACCAATACAAACGGTACATAATGTAGGATCGGAGGATATACCAGATATATCACGAGAGGAAATTCAACATGCTCTCAAAAATATGAAAAATAATAGAGCTCCGGGGGAAGATGGTGTAGTCATTGAGACAATTAAACTAGGAGGTCCACTTTTGACCATAAACAATTATAACTACTATAGTACACCTGAAGCAAATCCGATGCTGTCTCGTTCTTGCTCTGTAACTGAATGTTGACTGCAGTTAGTTATTATGTAGTCGTTCTGAACGTCTACGAACTCATCACTTTATTAGACCCTTCGAAATATAGCAAACTAATCACCAGCATCCTTTGGAGATTGGTAAACTCATCACTGCATTTAGGTCTTCCTTTTTGGGTTCTAGTACATCACAGCTCATGGTAATTATATATACAGAATATAAATACATATTTAGAGTCAGAACAAGCTCACATTAAAAGAAGAAAAAATATTAAGTTTTCAATATGACACATTTTTTAAAGATTTCGGACTATTTAGCTAATCTTAAAAGAAAAAGAGTGTATAATGTAAGTTTATATTATTTCATAGTAACGCTAAAATAAGGAATTTTCTGTTAAAAAAACAGAATTATCAAAATTTTTTATACAAATCTTCTTAAATATTTTTGATGTGATAAGAATTAGTAACCAAAAACCAAACCTGTTGGCACTTCATTGCTCCTAATTCTGCTACTACCAAGTTATCATAAGTCGTTTATAGTTAAAAAAACATTCAAAAATAAATACAGACTTTTAAATCACCTTTCATTGACTGGAAATCCGCTATTATCAAACTTTTGTGCCACATAACACATATTAGTGCATCTTTTTTGCTTTCGCAATAAGCATGATGGATATCAGGAATATCATTGTAGGCTGAAGGATCTCTCGGCAAACCAAAATCGCGAGTACGTGGTTGTATGTAGGATCTCATACTGAACTGTTCAGCAAATTCATTGTTTTTTATTTGCTAAACCTCAATCGTATTGAACGTTCGCATTAGGGGAGGTAGGTATTAAATATGCTCGAAACTGCAGTATCACGTATTTACCCTTTTCAGTGAATATATCTACTTTACGTTGCAATTGCGGTTGTAAAGTATCATTTGCTATCTACCAGTCTGCCTTTGGTATATGCGAAAATCATCAATTGTGTGTAGAAGTCTTTGTTAGAAAATATAATATATAATGCATTTTAATTAATATACCTTTGTATTTTTAATATAACTGAACAATATACTAAAAATATTGTGAAATATTGCTGATATTAACAGCTTAAATTATTTACTATTATACATAAATATATTTTAAAATTTAGATATAACAAATGTAAAAGAAAATCGCGATTAAAAATTTTGTCATGTATCTTTAATATAAATTCCCGTTCTACTCAGCGATAAGCGATAAACTGATCAACAGTGCAAAGTTCAGATTTGTTCACTTTGATTATTCTAAATATGACAATACTCTAAGGTCACGACCATTAAGCTAGCGGGGGGGGCGAGACAAATGAGCGGAATCTAATTAAACCTACGTAATATTTTTCTCACCCATTTTTCACTAATTTATTACCCCCCCAATAATTTTTCACCACCAAACCAACGTTAAGGGGAGCGATTCTGTTGGCTTAAGGTTCAAGCTAGCAGAATTCGAAAACTTTTTGTCTATGGCATATTTTTTCACCAATTTTTCACTAATTTATTACCACTCTAATAATTTTTCACCACCAAACCATCCTTAAGGGGAGTGATTTTGCTGGCTTAAGGTTAAAACTAGCAGCATTCCAAAAAACTATTTATGATATAACACAGTGCTATGTTAGGTTTTTATGAATTTATTACCATCCTAGTAATTTTTCACCCTCAACTAACCCATGTGGAAAGTCAAAAATTCTTAGGTTAAAATTTTGTTATATTCCACTGTATTCTACTTATAATTGAAATAAAAAAGTGTTCTGGTAAGTTTTTACTCCACTTTCACCACCCTAATAATGTTCCACCACTAAAGCAATTTTATTTGAAAACGTTCCCGCTAGGTAAATATTCGAGCCTACTGAATTAAAAAATATATTTTTGAAGTACTACAGTGTTTTGGTGTGTTTTTACAAATTTATAATCACCCTATTAATTAACTACTCCTTGTGGAAAGTCAATAAAGATATAAAGCAGACGTTTTTATATTAAGCTGGCTAATTCAAATAAAAATTTTGAAACACCACATGATTCTGCTCGATTCTTGCTAATTTTTCGTCTCTTAACTAACCCGTGGTAGCTTAGGTTAAAATAAAAAAGTGATTTTTAAATACCACTGTGTGCTACAAAACTTTTCCAATTCATTTACCACCTTCACAATTATTTACCCCTCTATAAGAAGTCATTAATTCTGCCAGGTTGAATAGGGAACTTGCATAAAATTTTAAATTCGAAAAAAATGCCTTAAATCATAACAAAACATAATTTAAAATATATATCAAACAAAAAAAAAAGTTGTTTTTGTCTTTAGTTTGGTCCCTAAAAACGATTAAAATCGAGAGAAAATTCAAATTATAGCAGCCAGTCCAAAACGCGTCCTCATTGGTCGTGACGTCATATAGTCAGAATGTTCAAAGATTGGCACTATTAATTCATTACGTTTGATATTCGTTTACTTGTTATAGTAATTTTATGGTGTATTTCAGTTTTATAAATCTTTAGATAGTTGCTGTGAACTATATATTTAATAATATTTAAGTGTTTTTGTTCAGATATTTTTTTTAAAATGACCGAAGAGGGTTTTTCCAAAGGCCAGTCTGATAACTTGCCCATTGTAAATATGTTTATGGTAGCCACATATTTTCAAAACGGTGAAAATTTTTCCTTGGGAGAAGTTCGGGGAGTTAAAGCAGATAAGTTAGTAGGTACACATACTCCTATTACATTAATTTTATTGTGATTATTATTCTCATAATACGTATTTAATGATAAAACTTTATATTAAGTAGTGTCAATATTATATGTTTATGCTATTGTACTGAAATTTAATCAAATTAACTTTTTCATCGTTTGCATTTAGATCTGGCAGAGAATCATATGGAGATGCAGCTGTAGGATGGGTTCAAGTTAAAAGAACATGATCTGTACTGTACTGGTAATCTAATAAATATTTTGTTGGGGGTTTTAATGGTTGTACTTTTACACAATGGTACTAAACAACACTTGTAGTATTTACTTTTACTTTTCATAGTAAAAACACACACAATTCAACACTCTCTATTCAAAAACTGTATCAAACACCAATATAAACAAAATAGTTTATACTTTTATACAAGACAGGAGACCTGACATACAGACAATACCACCAAGTGACGTCACAAGGGTTCGCGCGCTTTTTCGATCGTTTGAAATGATTTTTATACACGGAAGATTTTAAATTTGTATTGCTAAGTCATTATGAGTTTTTGAGGCGTGAAATTTTGGAAATCTTATTTTTAAATGAAGCTGAACGTTATTATATAATAAAAAAAATGTGCAAGTTCCCTATTGCGTAACCCTGTATATTGGTGAGTTACTATTATTTAATAAGTTACCCACTCCACTCTCCGGAAAACTTTAATATTAACAAACTGTGAGCTGGTTTGTGCATTCTCTGGGTAAAATATAAAAAACCTTTATTTTATTCAGAGATGCTTTAGCGTTATTGCTTTACCTACGACTCAAACGTGCTGTAATTTAAATCCAAATTTCCACTTTGACTACAGTTTACCGGACAACATTGTTAGCATTCTCATAATTATTCATACAGTACACAATTAGGAAAAATGTCCAAGTTAGATATATGGCGCACACGTAATAGAGGTGTTAGTATACTGACAACCGAAACTGACCTGACGATGACATCGAGTAGGTCTGAGACGATTTATGCGCCATCTGTGGGTGATCCTCTCCGCCCCGGTCGTTTTCAATGAAACAGCGATCGTATATAGTTAGTTTTTAATTATGTATGAACGAAGAGAAGTCACTTTTAATGATGGGAGGGTAGCGAAAATTATACGAGTTTCTAAAATTCGAGAGAACTTCCTTTTAGAAACGAACGTGTAGATGCTAAAAATTGTGTGAAATGTGCTGAATTTTAATGATTAAAATAAAGTTTTCTATATTTTTAATTAAATGTAAAAATGTTTTAAAATAGATTATCCATTTTTGAAAACAAGTCAATTCCGACATTTTTAAATAATCAATAAAAACATTTTTCGTCTTTCATCAAAGCCTGAATTAATATTTTTTCCACAAATCGCCAGGAAATTTTGACATTCCTGTCAAAATTTCTTGAAGAAAAAGTCAGGACTTCCTTACTGTAAGGAAATGATATTTCCGTACAGTTGTTAGTGTTCTACATAAATGATAGAAAACACATTGCTTATAAGGAATTAATTTATATTTTGAAAACATCAAGTCATTGCTGAATACATTTTTAAGATTAATTTGTTATATTTACAGTAATTTTATCTTTTATATTTTTATATAGATTCCAAAAATTGTCAAGTTTGACAATTCAACCTCAATACGTTTCCATAGTAACCCAAGTAATTTTATTAGGAATTTCAAAGCACCATTTATTTGGGAATAAAATTATCGCGTTTTTTGTTAAATCAATCAATATCTGTCGAATTTTAAACGATTTGCGGGAAAATAGTATGTTTACCTCGTAGGAAAAGCCACATTCCTGGACTCTGTGTTGCTAAGTCTTGGCTTGCGCCTCGACTTAGCAATCTTTACAGTCGTTCAGGAATGTAAACAATGTACTATTGTTATACTCCTGGTTTTTTACCAAGTTTAGTTTTGGAAAAATACAAATAAGGAGCAAAAACCTATTAAATTTCATTCGTTTATCGAATATATGACATTACAAACTGTGACCATATGGTAACAATAGGTACTATAAAAATATTTTATAGTATAGTAAAGAGATTTACTCTTTATGAAATATGCCAAAGCATTCAATGCAATGAGTCCAATACCGCATTTATCACACTGCGTACGTCCTACTGAGCAACACCCTTCTCCTACGTACCGCTTTCGTTGTTTGTTAGGAATAGGTATAATGAGATGGTTAATACCATCGTAATTAATGTTGTCACAGATTCTGTTAAATCATCATCAGTTGACGCTACAGCCCTTCGTGAGCCTTGGCCTGCTTCAAAACATTCTTCCATCCTTCCCTATCGAGTGTCTGTCTTCTCCAGCCCCTCACTCCAATCTCCCTCAGATCTTCCTGTACTCAGATCGTCCAGATATCTGATTTTAGGTCGCCCCCTTCTTCTTCTTCCGACCGGCCTGTTTAGCATAGTTATTTTAGTGGGATCACTCTCATCCATCCGCATAACGTGGCCCACCCATATTAGGCGGTTTATTTTGATGGTCTTCACAATATCTGCATCACCAAAAAGTCTATAAAGTTCAAAGTTATATCGCCTTCTCCTCAGACCCTGTTCGTTTACTCCGCCATATATGGTCCTCAATACTTTTCTTTCAAAGACTCTGAGTAGCAATTCTTCATGTCGGGTCGTCATTGCCCATGTTTCCGATCCGTATGTGAGCACTGGGCTTATTATTGTTGTATAAAGTTTGCACTTTATTGCTATTGACATACTTCTCGCTCTTAGTTGAGGGCCCAGGCCAAGATAACAGCGGTTAGCCACGCATATTCTTTTTTATCTCGTTGGATGGGTCATATATTTAGTTTTCTGGATGTTAATCAGAAGTCCGATGTTTTCTGCGGCATTTTTGATACGTGTAAAAGCCTTCACTGATTCATTTTGGGTTCTTCCAATTATGACGATATCATCAGCGTATGCCATTATTTGTATACTACGGGTATATTCCTTTTAAGTTTATTCCCGAATCTCTCATAACTTTTTCTAACGCTAGGTTGAACAGCGTGCACAATAGCGCATCTTCCTGGCTTAGTCCTCTGTTGGTTTTAAATGGTTTTGAAACATCCCCATGTACGCGCACTTTATATTCGACTTTCATCATTGTCATTTTAATTAATTCTACCAAGCGTTTTGGTATTCCTAATTCGATCATCGCCGAATATAATTGGGACCTGCGGATAGTATCGTACGCTGCCTTAAAGTCTACGAAGATGTAATGGCAGTCTATGTCGTACTCCGTCTTTTTTTCTAATATTTGTCTGATGGATGATATGTGATCAACGGTAGATTTGTTTTTCAAGAAGCCTCTTTGGTAGGATCCTATTATATTGTCAGTATACCGTGCCAGGCGTTCGTTAAGTATCAGGGACACAATTTTGTATGCGGTATTAGGAAGGGAAATCCCTCTTAAGTTGGAACATTCAAGAACTTTTCCTTTTTTGTGTATGGGGCATATAATTCCAGTATTCCAATCTTCTGGTAATGCGCGTTCTTGCCATACCTGTATTGGTAGTTTATAAAGGAGGATTACAAATGTTTGACCGCCACATTTAAATATTTCTGCGGGTAGGTTGTCTGCTCCGGGTGACTTGTTTCTGGCTAGAGACTGAAAGCCTTGACTTGGTTCGCTTGTGGCTTGAAAACTTTTCTTTTTGTGTAACCTGTTTGTAAAATTTTCTGTATTCCTGTTCTCTATTAAGGTTTTCCATTTCTTCGAACTCTTTATTGATTTGTTGCCGCTTTTTCTGTTTGTGTTTTTGTTTCTCCTCTCGTCTCTTCACTCGATATTCTTCAACATTGCTCCTAGTCCTTCTCCTTCTGTTGATCATTTTCAGATACGCGTCGTTCTTCTCTTTCGTTACTCGTTGGCATTCCTCATCAAACCAGTTGTTTAGCTGTCCTTTGGGTACTTCACCCAGTACTACCTCTGCGGTCTCTTTAAGCGTGGTTTTCATAAACTCCCAATTTGTGTTAAGTTCAGTGGGATATACCTCACTTCTGGGATGTTCTAATATTTTACGATCTAAGCATATTTGGAAGTTTCTTACGACTTCAGTACACCATCAACATTATATTTTATTATTTTTGGTTTAGTTTTATCGTTCCTGACGTTTGATATACGTGATCTGAGACATCCAGCTATGAGATAGTATTCGGAGTCAATATTTGCACCTCTATAATTTCTGCAGTTTAGTATATCTGATCCATGTCTTAAATCAATCAGTACGTGGTCTATCTGATTTTAGGTCTGTTGATCTGGCGATGTCCACCTCACTTTATGTATACGTTTATGTTGAAAGTATGTACTACTGATGGTCATGTTCAGAGATGCTGCGAGATTTACAAGTCTCGTGCCATTATCATTACATTCTTTGTGTATGCTGTAAGGTCCTATGGTTGGTCTGTACATCTCCTCTTGTCCTACCTTGGCATTAATGTCTCCCAACTTAGCGTCATTATTGGGAGACTGTCTATATGTTTGTTCTAGTTTCTCATAGAATTCTTCTTTTTCTGTGTCTGTTTTATCCTCAGTGGGGGCATATGCGTTTATAAGACTGTAGTTAAAGAATGTTCCACGTATTCTTAGAACAATTTATTCTATGATCTATAGCGTCAAAACCTATTATTAGATTATTAACTCTTTTGCTAACTACAAAGCCTACCCCAAAGATATGTTGAGTTTGATGGGAGCTATAGTATATGGTATTCAGATTCTTCTGGAGAGTACCGGTCCCTTTCCATCGCATCTTCTGTATAGATTATGTTAAAAGATATACTATTTCTACTTGTTAGTTTACCAGGTCTAATGGGAAAGTTTCTGAATTTGGTAAGGTAAGTAATCGCCATTTCATGTCGAAAATTCAAATTAGTTGTCGGTCTTCCTAAACACTTATCCATAAAATATCCATGAATTTTGCACTGCACCATCAATTAACCATGTAAGTGTAGATCAACACCATTTCTTACTACGAATACTTATACGGTATCTTGTTAAATCCTCATCCATTCTATCAGTGCCTCCTAAAAACTTGTTATACATTTTATCAACATGTGGGTGAGGAACTTGGACAACTTTTTTCTGAATATAAATACTGCTTTACTTGTTGAATAGGATGGACACCATATGAAGTTGATACCATTGTTACGACGGCAGTATCCATACATCTTGTCAACATATTAATACCAACTTCCTTGTCAATTTTTGAAAACAAATAACCTTGAGTTTGTTTGGACATAGGTTTTTTATCGACAAGTGGGACATCTTGTGATATTCTGTTCTCTTTTATTGTTCCTGTGACACCATATCCTTTTTCTTTAAAATGTACCATTAAATTAAATCCAGTAAAAAGGTTATCTACATAGATTTGATAAGTAAGATTTTGTTGTGGCAAAGTGTCCAACGTCGAGACAAAGGGAGCGGCTGCCTTTCCAAATGCAACTTGGTAAAAATCGTTCGAATTTGTACTTTGCCATTGATAGATCTCAAAATTTACAAGGTAAGTAGTTTCGGAGTGAAGGCACCATACTTTATAACTGAATCTCATCGGTTTTATCCTAATGAATTGTTTACAATTATGGCGACCATAATGTTTCACCATCGACTCATCATAATTCATATTTTTAGTTGGTTTTTGATTATTGATCTCAATTTCCACATTTTATCATTGAAATCCATCTGTGTATTATCAGCACAGGGCATGAAACGCATTATTTGGATAAACCTGTCGCGACGCATTGCATCCTTGACCATTCTATTGGAAATGTCTGCTCCATTGTCCCAATAAAACCTTTTTCCAGAAAGACAGTTGTATCGATGCACAATCAGAATACCCAAAAAACATTTGAGCTCGTCCAAGGTAATCTTCGGATCAGAACAATTCACAAAAGAGCGTTTTTTCTGGTTTCGTCTAAAATATGGCCTAGCATTTCATTATTGAAAAACAACAAATAAATTTATAGGGCTCATATCTTTAAATTGTAAGTAGTCTGATTTGAGAAAGTTTTTACACAATCTCCATCGATCCAAGTTCTTTTAGTATACTTTTTTTTCCTTTAGTGATTTCAAAAAACTAGTATTATGTTATGTATTAAGCGTATAATATACGTCACTATTGTCTTCTGGTGCACCATCAAAATAACCCAGCTCGGCTCCTGCTAATAATTGTCTTCGGGACAGGTTATCTACAAATCCACCATTATCCTCTTTAGCCGAATCTTCATCAGGCAAAACATTTGGATCAGGTGGACTTTATATATATATATATATATATATATATATATATATATATATATATATATATATATATATATGTCGGTTAGATCATTTTACAGAGCCACTGGAAAGCTCTGAGTGTGGAATAAAGGTCAACGGGTTCCCTATAAATACAATTTGTTACGCCGACGACACTGCGATAATATCAGACAACGAACATGATATACAGTTAATGTTAAATAAATTTTTTCATCTTAAAAGATATCTTTTAATTGTAATAATTTATTTCTGCCATAGTAACTGATAGCCCAGTAACAATTTGTATAAGTCTTATAGCATCTCCCAGTTGTAAACCAACTTTTTGCGGTAAGAAATATCATAATCTATCAACATCTACGATTAATTGTCGATTGTCAACTAAAAATCAGATCCGTCTAATAACTGTCAGAATAGTTGGTGTATTTATCCATGAAACGAATATTTAATATCACAAAATTCAACATTCTGTGTATTGACAGCGACAATCGAATTTTGGTGGCAAAGTAAAGTGGGAAATATGTTCCCGTTGTCTTATTAAGGGTTAAGTACTATGTATATTATTATCTATAAGTTGTAAATAGTATGTTATCAATAAGTATGTAAGAAATAATTTATACGTATATTCTGACTCTCTAGATCTATACCAGACAAGTTCAAAAATTGCAAAGTAATTTTTTTAAAAAATGTCACACCTTTATCCACTCATGTATTTAATTATAATATGTGAAGTCACACCCCCGAGCATCTAATAGACATTGTTATGCCTCGTTTGCAAATTTTAAACGATTTTCCCTTTATTATTTTCTTTCTGATTTACAATAGGTATTCATCCCATTTTCCCTCACGATTTTCTGCAATATAATTTAATCGATATCTAGTTGTAGAGTAAAATTTAATTACTATAAAACACGGTTTTATAGAAGCATATAATCTGTTCCGGTTTGCAAACATTCCATTTTATTTTTGTGTGCGGTAACATCCCAGTAAAACCCACCTTTAAGTATATCATCAACTGTCTTCTATGGCCAAGTTACTGCTATTTCTACTATACAAACCCGTATACATTGTGAGAAATCCCTTCCTGTGGCTTCCAGCAGGATTATTATTCTGCAATAGAAGGGAGCAGGCATCTCCATATGAGCTCCGCAGGAATTCTGATGACGTAAGTTGGGTCAGTAACGCGGATTATCTCGCATTCCGTTCGTATTCAGGGGTGGAAGAAAGGGGAGGGGTTATTTGCAACTCGACGGCTACATGTATATTACCGTGAATGGATTCCTAACGTACAGGGATATTCTGTAAATGTTTTATTATTAATAGGTCGGCTAATTTGTAGCCGCGTTGTGAATACACAATTGGCCCAACCAAAAGGAAAACGAAATTTAATCGATTGAATGTGCTGAAGCATTATACCGGTATGGACAACATTCAACGTAGGATTAAACAATAACAATACATATTTAAAGAGTGAACGCAACAGTCTTTATTATTATTATTCAAAATATTTAGTTTATCAACATCCATAGCAGTATTTATTGGTGGCCAAATAGCACTCGAAATTTGAAAATAGTACTCGGTCATTATAGCACTCGAAAATAAGAGCATATCTTGGCCGCTATCTTCTTTTTTTTTGAGTGCAATAATGAAATGTGTCGGTATAATTAGATATAGTCCGGCAGCTGTGTACCTTTCTGGTTGCATGTAAGGGTGGGTATTTGAAAACTATTCTATCTTATGTAAAATTTCTAGCTCAATACGAGTATGTAGGTCGCCTAGACTTAATATATGTTTTCGCCCTTGCAGAAACAATACGACGTGGAACTTTGGTAGGGTGTTTAGGCTTTAATTTTGCTTCTTTCAATCTTCGTCTAACTGTTTTTGAACTTACGCGTTTATTTGAAAAACAACACAAGAAAAACTGTCCAGCTTCAATTTAATTCAAATATTACTTTTAGTAAGATAAATATTTTAGTAAGATAAAGATATATATAAAGTAAGATAAAAGAAATATTCATTGAAAGGAATGTGGATAATAAAATATTTTTACAAGTTGATTTCATGTTTTTGTTGGGTAAGAAAGTAACAAAAATCGGTAGAAACTTAGCAAAACATATTAGAAAATGAACATATATAATATCCTCGTAGAAATAACAAAAAATTATATAATGTCTACTCGCCACCACTGCTATTCTTCTTCTTCTTTTTCTTCAGCCTTAAGTAATCCAACTTTGGACATAGGCCTCCCCAAATCAATCCAGCGTCTTCTATTTTGCTTCACTTGCTTCCAGTTGTGTCCTCCAATCTTCTCCATTGTTGTATTTTGTGGGTCCATCTCTTATTCTTCAGTCAGGCATTGTGTCCTGCAAAGCTCCCTTTTAATTTGGCAGCATGTTCTTTTCCGTCTTTTACTTTCGTTTTGCTTCTAATCCATTTGTTTGTTTTTAGTCTATAAGTCTCACCCCGAGCATTGATCTTTCCATCGCTCTTTGTGCTTTTAGTATTTTATCCATGTTAGACTTGGTGAGTGTCCAGGTCTGTGAGCCATACGTGAGTATAGGGAGGATACACTGAGAGTAAATTCTGGTTTTCAAATATTGTTCTATTTTAGTGCTTTTTAAGATCCCAAAATAGATCTTAAAAAGCACTAAAAAGCACCACTGCTGTTATCATCGCTAAAGAGTATTGTCCTTGGTTTCCCCGGATTCTGTTTCTAGGTAAAGATAAAATTTTTTATATAGAAGATTCTTGAGATATTTAGTTAACTCCATTAGATTGCCATAGTTTGGTCGACTTACTTTATTTTTGATTTTTTTGGTAGGTATAAGAGTTATTTTGTTTTGGTGTTGTTTTTTCAGTAATGGTATGGAACGTCCATGGGCCGTGATAGCTTTGACCTATTAAAACTTGTCCAGGATGCTTCTCAGATATTCGGTACATTCTTGCTGGTTTCAAGGAAATTTTTGGTTTTGGATTCTTTAAAAATAAATTTTTAAAACTCTCTTCCATAAGAAACCAGTCAGTTTCTATCCCAGCATTATTCACTTTAAATGGAGATGGTTTAGACTTTGACTACCGAATAAGATTATCTCATTCTTATATGGACATCATTGCCACCGATTTCGTATATACCAAATACATAGTACCAAAGTTACTAAATACGAATGCTTCGTCTCTGGACAGGAGTAATGCTAATAAGACTTGATAAATATGAATCCTGCTTATCTTTGGTCTTCATATTATTAATCATATTCAGTAAGTCAGAGATTTGTTTCTGTGTTATTACATAGAAGCATCGGTAACGTTTACATCTACAACCAAGACTGAAGTCATTAACATTGAGAAAACAAATTGTTATTATCAACAAAATTAACTACAGTCATTTTCTGTTGGTGGGGCTAAAACATCCTTATTATCTTATGCGTTTTGTGAGCAACAACTCCATGTATTTTAGCTTGCTTTATGGTTTCCCGTCGATAAACTTTGCTTTTCCGTTTGCGTGGTTGATCTGTAGTTCGAATTTCACAAATGCTATCACCTATAATATAAGAGGCATTGTGTTAAACAGTGAGGGGTCATCATCATCATCCAGCCTCAAGAGTCCACTGCTGAACATAGACCTCTTCCTTATGTTTCCAACCCCGTCTATCTTGCGCCGCTCTTATCCAGTTTTTATTGAGTCTTCTTAAATCATCAGTCCATCTTGTAGGTGGTCGACCGACGCTTCTCTTGTCTTCCCTTGGCCTCCATTCCAATAACCTCTTTATCCATCGCCCATCTGTCATTCTGGCTATGTGTCCTGCCCATCGCCAATTTAGTCTGGCTATCTTCTCGATGATGTCAGTCACTCCGGTTCTTCTCCTGATGTCTTCGTTGGTTATTCTGTCTCGCAGAGTTATTCCTAACATAGACTTCTCCTGAGACATCGTACGATATCTTTTTGTGTATATCCTCTTCCTCTGACAAAATTACAATCTGTGCCTTGTGCTGCTTGAGCTTCATCGCAGAGTCGAATTGGTGGCATACTTGTTCTAAACTTAGTTAAATCAAAACAATATTTAATTAAAAACATGAATATGTTGTCTATGTGAATCCACTTCAAATAGTTAAAAAGAAATAAAATAAGACTTACTCACAATCAATTTAATTGTACCAACAAAACGACCGGTTTCGCTTACTACAATTTGCTAAGCATCTTCAGGTATAACGGTACCAGGTAAATTAAATGCTGAAATTACATAAATCCACATTAGGATACTGTCTTATAAAGATAACTACTACTACTAGCGGTTTACGGCGTTCTCCGACGCCTTCCGGCTCCTAACCGCCATTCTTCTCTATTTAACCATAGGCCTAGAGGGATTTCTCTTTCCTCTAGTTCTTTTTCAATTACCTTCCAGCTTCTTCTCGTCCTTCCTCTTTTCCTTCTCACTTGTGGTGTCAACGTCAAAATCTTTTTCGGAATCCTGTCATCTGGCATTCTCTATACATGACCTTATAAAGGTAACAATTACAGCAATTATGCCAATATTATATACCTTTAATTATTAGCGCTTCGTAAGCTGCTTCAGTGATTTTATTGATTATCTCTTTATAGGTATTCTGGGCTGAGGAGTAGATCAGGTTTGCCAATTTTTGGCTAAGTCGCAGCTTATATAGGAATGATGTTGAGTCGTTTTGCAGTGTATCAATATTGTATTTAGGTAGATTCAATTCCGGACAGACTTTTTCAAAATCTCGCAGGGACTAAAGCAGGGAGATGGGCTGGCACCAACATTATTTAACCTGGCACTGGAGTATGCGGTCAGGCAAATGCAAACTGGACGAGAAAACCTACTGACCAATAAAACGGTTCAACTGGCTGCCTACGCCGATGATATTAATATTATGAGTAGAACATCAACAGGAGCACAGGAAGCATACGCAGAGTTAAAAACACAAACGAAAAGGCTAGGTCTGGAAATTAACACAGAAAAAACAAAAATAATGGTACAGACGAGAAGAAATATAATCCCACAAAACATTATACATGAAGATGACATTGAAACGGTTGGAAAGTTTACATACCTGGGAGTAGAAATATATGCCGATGGAGCAGAGGATGGAGAAATACGAAAAAGGATAACGCAGGCAAACAAAGCTTATTTTGCCCTCTCCCATATATTTCGGTCTAAAAGTGTCCACCGAAATACAAAGATGAGAATATATAAAACTTTAATTCGGCCAATAGCATGTTATGGCAGCGAAGCATGGGTCCTGAAAGAAACATCCAAAAACAAACTCGACACATTCGAAAGAAAAGTACTAAGGAGAATACTAGGACCTGTGAGGGAAAACGGAATCTTCAGAATTCGATATAACAACGAGCTCTATCAACTGTATAAGGAAATACCCCTGTCAGACTTCATTAGAATACAAAGATTGCAATGGGCCGGACATGTGATACGAATGGGAGAGGATAGGCTACCAAAACGAGCACTGAACGCCAGAATGCAGGGAAAGAGACCAGTTGGAAAGCCAAGAAAGCGCTGGGAAGACACAGTAAGCAGCGACGCACAAGCACTTTTAGGAGTCCGTGTATGGAGAAGAGCAGCCACAGACAGACAAGGGTGGAGGCAAAAAATAAAGGAGGCCAAGGCTCATTTTGGGCTGTAGTGCCGTAGAAGAAGAAGAAGAAGATTCAATTCCAGGGGTTTTCATTGAGCTAGTTGGTTGTCATTTTAATGTAGTAGCTGAGGTCGATACTGTAGGTAACATTTTGATCTTACCATATAGTGGTCAGTTCCGCACTCCGGTCCTCGTAATACTCTTATGTCTTCAACTTGTATGTGTGTTTCTTGTTTTGTGATGACATAGTCTATTTGGTCTCTGTTTTGGCTAAAAATTGTGATGTCAAATATATTAAAATTAAAACAAATAAGGACAATCAAAGACACTTTGGAACAAACAGAACACAATTAAAAAGACAAAACAGACATTAATTTAAAAGGGACACTTAGTGGTATTACATCACTTATTAGGAGATGTACTTGTAGTGGTACTACATTCACAATCCACATTAGTGGAAACCGGTCGTTTTGGTGGTAAAATTAAATTGAATGTAAGTCTTATTTTATTTCTTTTTAAATATTTAATTAAACTTTAGAAATTAATTATTATGGTTTTTCCGTTACGTGAAGAACTATAGTTTATGATATAATGCCCGAATAACATCAAACGCTGAATAAACGTCAAAATATTTCAAACCAATTAAGAACCAACCTACTATATGAGTAACATCAGTAATCTAAAATTATTTTGAAATAATAGTGACTACAAAAAAATTTTAAAAACTCTAAAATATTCGATATTTTTGTCCACGAGTTCTACATTTTCCAACAAAAACCCTTTCAAAATGTTTGTTTTATTGGTGTAGTATACTTACACAAAAACGGGCTATTTAATGAAACAAACCTACAAATTACTCATATCATGATTATTGGTGCCGGTGAAATACCAGTTTTCGGGTGAACTGATAATACCAACAAATCAGGAAATTTATGGGCGGTGCTAGAAAAGATATTAGTCAAATGTACCTCCTTTTTGTAGGTAGCTAATTAGATTATTAGTACGGTAGAATGGGTGGATCAAATAAATGAATTTATGGTACCGCCTAAATTAATAAATTTTAAAATAGAATAGAATTTTAAAATTACCAATAATGATAATGGCAACCAGTTGATTCAAATATGTAAAAACCAATAAATTAAAAATAACAATTATAGACCAGATATACAGAGGAGTAACGTCCGGTTAAGATTATTATATTGTAAGGTCAAAGGTAGCTTCCATTTATTCATAAGACAACAGAAAGATAACCAAATAGGTAGCCCAAACAAGAAGACATTTTGAAGGACATAAATTACAACTTGAGCAGGTTGGACCAGAAAAGTCATTATGTAAACACTATTTTAACACCGATTAGATGAGAAACTATTTATTATTAAAACTGAAACATCAAGGGCAGAAGAGATAGCATAGCCAGCAAGCAAGCAATAATTTAACACAGCCTGAGAGACTTGCACAGCTCATAAGTATAACATTAAGGTGGTATAATTCATTAGTGCTAGTAGGATTAACTGGTGTAATCAGGAATCACTCCACCTCGCCTTAGTCCTTCAGATCATCCACTCTCTCCCACCCTCGATAGTACTTTGATGAGCTATAGAGGCTCTCTTATCAGCAAAGTGCTAGCCATGTGGGGGTCCTGGGTACAAGGCCTCCCACACGAAATCTATCCCGAACAGCGCAAGGCGCTCTATTCCCACTATCTCTACTGACTTATCATCGATCTATATTGCTTGCTCGGGTCTCGAATCCCCGCTTTAGGCTCCGTGCTTGAGGATGTTTTTGCCGGTGATGTTTTGCCGATATTATTGCCCGTTTTTTGGATTTCGCTAGTTTTTTTGTGACTTGCGCCTTTTGTTACAGTTTTATTAATTTGTTTGGTAGCCAAAGCTGTTTTTGTAGATTTTTTTGGGCTATCGGAAACATCTAAAATTAGTAAATACACTGCCATGCCAAAGTTGAGTACGTGTTCTTCTTTGGACAGAGCTACGAATATCTAGACTTTATTATATGTTTGGTGTTTGACTCTTCTGTCTTTTCATCTATGGTACAAATCGTACCATAATATCTCTCACATGATCCGTTTTGGTCTTCTAACTCAGCGAATTTTGTTCCTGCATTTTCTTCCATAGCCTAGTCAGTACCCATATTTATTTCAGATCTCTGAATAATAACCGTTCTCAATGACGTATCCGAGCACATTTGCAGCGTCTCTAAGGCAGTTGTTGTGCTATGTGCTATTTATGCTGTTTATGTGTGTCGAGTCTTAATTTTGTTTTCATAGCTAATTTGCATCTTCTTCCTGTGAGTCTTGTTATTTTTACTCTGGTAGTTACTGTTTTCTGGCCTGTCGCGTTAATATGTAGTGTGAATGTTAGACCTTAGTCCATTGTTAAGCCTAGGTATTTAGCTTCGTTTTTCCATACGATAGGTGTGTCTTGCACTGTTAGGTGCTGCGTCTTCCTCTTCTGGATTTATTGCTATTTTCCATTGGATTCTTCATTGTTCTATTATATCTAGTGCCATCTGTAGATTTCTTACAGTCATATCCAGGTTCTTATGTTTTGCACTGTCGTCTTCATAATGGCTGATTGGTGGCCGTGTTGTTTTTGGAACGTCTGCTGAATTCCATCTTCCCATTGGATATCCCCTATAACTTACTGGGTGTTGCCCTTAGCAGTTATCGTATTTTGTATTTTATTTTGCTGGAGTTTGACAGAATTTGCTTCTGTGCTGTTCTCCGCAACTAGCATCTTTGAAGCATTCATTTTGGGAGGGATAGAAGCCACTGGCAATTAAAATATTGGGTTGGTCAGTAGCTCTTTCTTAGATCCTCTATTACTGCAAAAGCATAGTGGATAGCATCAAAGAAGTCGATCAAGAAGCACTTGGTTTGACGTCTCAAAGACAAAGTAATAAGTTATGGTGAAACAAAGAAATAGAAAATCTGGTAAAAGGAAAAGAGAAATCGTATATCAAATAGCTAGGTAATATCTAAAAAAGAGAAGAATATATGGCAAGTAAAATGAATAGGTTAAGTGCCATGAGAGGCAGCACCATATCTCAAAGGCATCAACTCCAGCACCACATCTCAAAGGCATCATTTTTTAGTGCTCGCATCCGCGAAGAGTCCAAGATGTACAGAACTATTAAAAATACAAGGCATTCACCAGTCTTATTTTGATATTTTGAGAGAGAGAGAGATCTGTCTTTACAAACTTTAGTTAGACGCTCATCGCATTTTTTGTCATACAAATACGTCTCCGAACTTCTGCTGCAAAGTTACCATCATTGCTATCTGGTACTCCTGTAACATGTTAGTCAGTTGAATAGTGTATAATCTGTCGACAACAATTAACACAAAAACCATAAATCTTTTTAGAGCAGCAGTGAGCAAAGTACAGATTGCCGTGATGGTCACCAATATCCGAACTGGATAGAATCTATAAAAATAGGAATAATGGTAGAACTGCTATCAAACGATTGCCAAGAAAAAATAAAAAAGGAATTGGAAAAAGAGATTCGTGATATTCAGCCGATTAGTGGTGAAAGCAATATGAAATCGACTTACCCGAAATGGTAGACAACCACTTCTCTTGTTTATCATCCCCGTATTAACAGAGAACAATAGATAAGAAAAGTAACCATAATATAGTTACTGCAAATTATTATAGAGACCCCTAAAAATTGAAGTATTGTCTAAATATTGATACAATTTTGTCCAATTATCAGCTAGTTGAAAATAAGAAAAAATGTAAAATATAATTCCCATTACAATAAATTTTGGTTTACTATATATAATAATATTTAACTTAAACATACCACAACAAAAAAAGTTTCGAAACCTTTTTAAAATATAACAGTTAGTTTACATTAAAATAAATATAGACGTCTAGCGAATTTCTTTATATATTGTGATTTATATAATTATATAATTAAAGTGGTAATTTCATCCGGCAGTGGCACCGCAAAACCGCACTCGTGTGAATGCATTGTTGTCAACGCTGATCGATACGCCTTTTCATTTCATAGAAATCTTATCATCGACGGCGCCACATAATTTTATTTTCCCAAAGCTGCGACACTCCAAGTTTTTCACTAATGAGCGAAGCATTTGAGATTCCGTTAAGGGAGAGAAAATTTATTTATTCCTTTTATCCCGTTTTTCTTATAGAATAGTGATCTTGTTAGAAATTTTTTTCCTCATTACCGTGTAACTTTATATTAGAATGCTTGGTCTCGGCTGTTGTTTACATTTAAAGGATGGTTTTTAGTAATTAACTATATTAATTATCAATAACTTCAATATTTTATAGATAATAGGTAATAAAAAAAATTTCAGAAATAGTACCTTTTTCTAAAGGTTTACCTACTTCCTTTAGAGAAACTACAGGAAAGCGATATGCAAAAATAAATATAAAAACAATAATGGTTTAATAAAGAATGCTATAACATGCTAAAAATATGATAGAAATAAGACAGAAGGGGATAAAAGTAAATAGACAGGAATATAAAAATATTCTTTCAACGTATAAAATCCTGCATTTTCAATAAAATTATCAAACTTTTGACACCATAGAAAGACTTTCTTTAGTCCTTATATCACTTTTTTAATTTACACACCTTAATTAAGATAGATATTAAAATCTTTAGATGACGATAATTATGTAAACATGTACTTTCATGAACATATTGTACGTGGCCGTAAACGTGGTGAATCGAAGAGCATTACCAGACACTCCCTTAGGAATGTTTATGTTAAGGTATATATCGGAAACCTGGAGGTGTACAATTGCTATGTTTCACCAAACATCCCGCTTTGAGTGTATGAAGAGTACATTGACTCAATTTTGCAAGAGTCTTGGACAGAGACTGTACCGGTTGTCATAGCTGGTGACCTGACTGCAAAAGATCGCCCATGGAACCTACTACAGGAACAGGAACATGGAACAGGAACATAGAACAGGAACATGTAACAAAAACATGGAACAGAACATTTAACAGGAACATGGAACAGGAACATGGAACAGGTCGTAAGCTGGAGTATTTTGGAAAAAGAATCGCTCAGATTACACAAGTGTGTGAGCTCAGATTACACAAATTGCATCAGAGTAAGATGGGAGTGTAAGAGGTTAAGAAGAGTGCAAGTAGGAGATTTAGAAGACAGAATTAATGAATTAAAGTGAATACAGAATGAATACATGAATAAGATAAGAGAGAACAGTCGAGTAACCTGCTTCAGTTTCTCGAAAGAGATATCTGGCGGTAGGACTTTAATATTGTCTATATCGAATTGAAGTGGAAAAGACACACCATCCCCTACCTGAGAAGAAGAAACTCTGTTTAATATGGGAACTCTTTTCTCAGGTGGAGGATAGGCGTGAAAGGGTTACTGGTTACGTAGACGTGGAACCTCTTACTGAGTTGGAACTCGTCGAGGCTGTTGGGCGGATAAAGATCCGCCCAACAGCCAAGCAACAGTTGGGTGCAAAAAGCACCTGGCGTTGACGGAGTCTTACTAAGATACCCGTAGGTTTTCCTGAAATTGCCAAACAAACTGCTTGAAAAACAGCAGTTTCCAACACTGTTGAAAGTCGCTACGGTTATCCTTATCCTAAAAGGTAGAGGTGAAAAAAACGAAGTGCCCTTCGGCTAATTTCTCTTGCTAGCTCGGTAGCTAAAATTGTACTAGCAGCTTATGAAAATTCGCCTTGAGTTTGTACCAAAAGATCCACTATCAATGCGGTCACAGAAGTAACTCCTTTAGTCACGCAGGATACAAAGAGATGGGCGCTCTCATCCTACTTGACGTCAAAAATGCCTTTAACACAGCATCATAAGAAAAAATAATGACCAGGTTGAGAGTATTTGGCATTAGTGAGTACCTGGTCAACGTAATTTTTTAGATGATGGTTTGGAGAAGATTCAAGTAACAGCAGTTTTATTCTTCACACTTAACACCCATTTAAGAATTACTGGATGAAGATTATCCTAAAAAATGGAATTTCGCGATTGGTTTTTAACGGAAAATACTTGATATTTAAATTTTAATAATCATGTTTTGTTTACCGACAGGAGACCTAAGCACTATGGGCGTGGAGAATTGGATGGAGGTTGCTCAAGACAGAAACAGTGGAGGCATGTTGTCGAGTCGGCTAAAACCCACGAAGGGTTGTAATGCCACGGAGTAAGTAAGTAAGTAAGTAAGTAAGTAAGGCTTTAAGAACCAGTATAAGACTTTTGCTTCTGAAGTTTTATAAAAGAAGACATATAATCCGTAGCAATTATGAATGAACAACAACTAAGAAGTAGATTTTCAAAATATTAGATTTTCCTTTTTAAAACGACACTGAATGTGTATTCCAGAAAATGGAGGTAATTTGTAAAATTACGAAAATATGTCCAATAAAATTAACAAACAGCCCGATTACATAAAAACAATTTATTTTAGTAACGAAAGTACTTTTTCTGTGAATGGAAATATTAACACACAATTTGAGGTATTAGAGTGATACAAATCCTCACGTCTTTCGTGAAATACATACTAAATTGCCAAAAAACAAATACTAACTTAACCAGTGAAGTGTATCTGGAGATATTACAAAATACAATTAAATCGCTACTACTTGAACTTCTGGAGGATAATCCAGATCAATTCGGCAACTTGGAAATAAAGTTTAAATAAGATGGTGCTCCTGCAAACCATTATGGTGCAGCAAGACGTTACCTAGATGAGAATATCGTAGTAGATTAATTGGATGACGAGGTATGGTTGAATGGCCAGCTCGGTCATCGGACCTCATACCATTAGATTTTTTTCTGTGGGGATACTTATAATCTAAAGTTTACGCTACAGCACCCGACAATATTGACATTTTGAAACAATGAAATATTGAAGAATTTAGGGCAATTTCATCCGACACCTTTAAACAAGTACGGAAAAAGTTGAGAAATAGGATGCATTACTGTCCGAAAGTAGATGGAGCACATTTTAAACACTTACTATAAGAACTGGTTGTTAAATATTTAATTATTAAATGAGAAGCTATAATTTTAGTATTTATTTAATTTATTCATTAAAATGAGCTTAAACTCTAACAAAATTATTATGTTGGAGTAGGTATTTTCAATACCTTTCAAACGAGGTATCACTTGGCATAATATCCCATTGAAAATTATCTCTGTCATCACGGCGCTGTAACGTCATCTGTCACTATTACGTCTCCTGTTGTGACTTGTTGAGAAGTCTGCATCTGTTTATTACCTCCCTCCAAATTTGACTGTTATAACAATATCCGTTCAAAAGATAGGAGGAAGGAACAAACTTTTGACTAAGACTGTATAAACGAATAATGTAATAATGATTGTGTTTTTATCTATATACCGTGGCTTTTCACGTCGTTGTTATAATACACAAAACACTAAGATATATTATCTCGGCATAGTTTATATAATAAACAGATAAATAATTGTTCATCTTTTGACAAACCATACATCTCGGCTATCAATGGATCAAAATTTATGACCTCCAATAAATATTGACGAATGATTTTTTGCTTAGTAAGGCCAACGTGTCAGAAAAGAAAACAGGAAAACTATCCAAAATTATTTTTGTACTTTGTAATCCAAGATAACTTGTTTGCAATTTTAAGGGATTTTTAAGAGTCGAAAACAATTAAAAGGAAGCTTTTCATTGCATTACGTGGGCAAAAACAAATGGCAACAAAAGTTATTATATATTAAATAAGAGTTTGTTATAGGAACAAAATAATAAATAAACAGAAAGATATTCTATTAACTTAATATTTTAAATCGATTTACCATTACCAACGTAGCTGGATGTGTCATGAACCTAAAAGAGAGTTTTTAGAAAATAATTATATAAGAATACCACGATATCTAAAAACTGTAAAGGAAAAATTGAATTTAGTTTCTTTTCAGCTTGGTGTACGACCCTAAAATATTTCTTTACTAATAGTACAGAGTGTACTTCAGTACTATGTTTCTTTGCAACATATTTATCACAAAACATTTAGATTTCGTTAAATGTCTTGTTAAGTTGTAATATCTCGTTAATTATGCACTTTTATATCACTGATTTCTTACACAATATATGTGGCGCCGATCCAGCGCGTTATAATCCACTTGCATATAAATCACACACTTTGTGTAAATATTATTTACACAATATATGAAGCGCCAAAACAATCTAAGCATCATTAAATTTAGGTCAAATTTCCTTTTATGTGTATAGAAAATATTTTGAATCGCAAACCTGCATATTTCATCGTTCTATTCTCACTAAAAGGCTTTTTTATATCCGGATGTAAAAAATGTTTCTTGCATTTTAATTTACAAAACTAGAACCCATAGAACCACTAGAGGCCATAAAAGATCATAAAAAATCTCCCCTGCTTGAAAATTACTATAAAAGGTTCTTTTTTTTTTCCTAGATAATCAGAATCATCTCAACGCTCTATCACAATCTCCGGGCCTTACTTAGACAATCATCACGACGCTCTATACGAATCAAAATGATCTCACACTCTTAGTTACGAATTATTTTTTATTTCTGGAAGATTTTTTGGAATGATACCATTAGTAGAGAGAATACTACATTTGGATACTATAAATTCTTTATTATATCCTTAGTTAAAGCTCAAGATCTTTGTATTTGGTAATCTTCTCGTTGTATTTAACGCTTACATAGCACAACATGAGATATCACCACGGTTAGTGTTCTTTATCTAATCAGATTATTTGCTACATAAAATCCAGCCTATTATGTACCATTAATTGGTATGTGAGCACGGTGTGGTATAGCATTTCTTAGGCATTTTAAAGGCGATTGGTTTGTTTTGAACGGGTTTCGGTGAGGGCTAGGATTTTAATATTGTTTTATGAAAGGCATTTATGCCTTTTAATGAAAGGCATTTTCTCACTCATCAGCATTATCAATTAGCCTATATTTTGAGATTCTTGCATCCAATTTGTGGTGATGCGGTTGATATCATCCGTCCATCTAGTCGGTGGTCGTCCTCTGCTTCGATATGCATCTTGCCTTGGTCGCCATGCTAGAATATTTCTGGTCCATCTATCATACGTCAATCAATAATAGCCATGGCTATTATTTTAACTGCGTCTGTGACTCCTGTTCTTCTTCTTATTTCCAAGTTTGGTACTTTATCTCTGATGGTAATACCTAATAACTCTTATTTTCTCACTACACTCTGGCAGTTCACGGCACCTAGAGTACTGTACATTGTTTATTGGGACAGGAAGATGTGTATACTCTAGTGGTCAAATAACAGGGTTAATAGGGAACTAATAGTGTTCAGAACTAACTGACGAAGGTCAGAAGAAAGATTACTTAAAAGAATGGAGGTGAACTACATCAGATTTTTTATATCTGCCGTAAGTTCTCATGAAAAAATACGTATTTCGGTTGTAATTGGTTCGGTTTCTTTTATGGGATCGCCTTTTAAAGCTCAGCATTACCGATAAGATAAAAGTTTTGAAGTATGCAGTTAGGTTGGAAATCCTTGATGGAATCCAAATGTCTCAGCAGGAGTTTTCTAATGTTGATAATTCTAAAAAATTCACGTGCATCTTTGAATGCAATGAGTGCAATGTTTGAGTGCAATTAGTTCATGTTTGAATGTGCAGAGTACAAGTTGAACAGCAGTGGAGACATGACATAACCTTGTAGGACACCACTTTGTATATCGCTACTAGAAGAATTACTACTCTACTATCCTGCTAGAAAAATAATATTCAGTGAAAACTTTCTTTAAATCCATTAACATTGTTTTTAAATATAAATGTATTAATTTGTGTCCCAATTAAATTAAAAAAACCCAACGATCCAAATTCGGAAGTTAGAATATTTCGGTCATGTAATGAGAGATCCAGAGAGGTATAACCTTCTACACCTTATAATACAGGGTTAGATCGCCTGAAGGAGAGGCCCAGGCCGACGAAGAACATCCTGGCTCTGAAATATCCAAGAATGGAATCAAGAGAATATCACTAATTTATTATTGCCAATATGATCGCCAACGTTCGATAATCGGACACGGTACTGAAAGAAGAAGAAGAGCGTATTTTTTTAACTTAACACGTAAAAAGACATCCTTTCAATTAATATATTGAAGTTTACAGCCAGTCTAAAGATTTTTATTTGTTTATTTTGATAAAACTGACACCCTAATAAATACCCCAAATTATTTCCTTTAAATCCATTCTAATATTACACAAATAAGTTGATTTTTTTTAAATTATTTAAAATATAATCTATTTCATGTTTTTTTTGTATTATATTTATTTAATCTAGATATTTTTTATTTCCTTCAGTTGTTACCATTTATTTGATTGTTTATTTCTATTTATAAATCAAATACCAATATTTTGTAAACTATAAATTAAAATTTGAAAACAGAACATACGGTTCGTGCTAAACGTTTTATCTGCACGCTCATAATTCATTAAAATATCATCCGTTAATAAATTACGGGTCGTTGCAGAATATTATAGCCGCAATTCTTTATTCTGAAATCCGACTTAGGACCTCTGTAATCATTCGTAGCTACTTTTCAATACGTTTTTATAGAAATTCGACAGGTCCGCGGTTTATCCCTTCGACTGCGCCATATGTCAACATTATTAGGGCCCCGCGGGGTTTTCCATAAATCTGCTCTACTATATTTTACTGTTAGCCTTAATGGTCTCAGTATTTTACTATTTTCTCAAACGAAAATTTCTGATCCAATGGATTTCAATCGTGAGGTTAAAGAAGGTTTAAAAAGGTTTCTGCAAAAATAATAGTTATAATATATGTTATTTTTTTAAATATTACATTTTTAACAATTTTTGCCATAAATAAAAAAAATTAAACTAATAATTTACTTAACATTTTTAATGTACTCACAACTTATTTCATTTTTTGGTTCGAGATTGCTTCTTATTTTTATTTTTTAACATGTCCATCTATCAACTATTTATCCTGTTTATTCTGTCATAAATATTCAGCTTGGATACTGATATATCCTTTTTTATTTTTTTTTTACTTTGATCGCTCTGTAACCTCTTTATTAATACATTAATAAACTTTGCGTCCGCATTCACTTAAAACACATTGTGTACACTTCCTTATACATACATTGCAGTTTTAACCCTGCTGTCATGTTTGACCAAAAAAAAATGTATTTCATATTTTGCAAATGATTACGCAGCCTAACGTTTTGGTGTTTCATGACTTTATTACCTAATATGAGGTCTTTCAATTGCATACGAGATAAAAAAATCAACTTTCTGATTTTTTTGATGAAAATTAAATTGTTACCTATACGTTCGAATCAATATGACCCACGTATTTAAACCGTAAAAAATTACCTGTGTACGTATGTTTAGTTGGCAGTATTTTGTATATTTTCTAACAATTTGTCAGTCAGGTACGTCAATAAATAGAAACAAGTTTCTGCAAACTAGAACTTGTAAAAAACGTATAGTGTGGCGAGACGATGTCATTTAGAAGGGCATGCCACGTAGAAGGAAGTGGGGGTGATAGACAAGTCGTAGACTGGTAGGACACTGATATGCCAAGCGCATTCATTTACATTTCAAATTTGAGTCTATGTTTGCATGTTGATAATGTCGCATTGAAGAACGCTAACCGAAGATGAGCTTCGCGAGCTCGCGGACGTGTCAGAGAGTGATGAGTGCATATCAGAAACAGAAAACAATACAAGTAGTGAGAGTGAGAAAAAAAAGTGTTTCATTATACGTACAACATCCTGTAGAACCTTCTGTAAGAGTTCCTTCAAAAGACGGTAATATCCAGTGGTCTCTAGATCCTCCTTATTAACGCGGTCGATTTTTTCCAAAGTCAATGTTATAAATAATGCTCCAGGAGTTACAAGGTACGCATGTACACAAATTGTTGATATCAAAAATTCATTTGACGCACTCTTGTCCCACATTGTTGCAAACCAAATGATCTCTCTCTCTCTTGTCGTTTCCTCATTGCTGAGGATCGTGATTCCCTACAATGCGGGCTGTCAATTCTCTCCATCTCTTGCGATTTTGGGCTGCTGTCATGGACTCGGAAAACGTCTCTCCAGTGGCTTTCTGTACTTGATCTGACCATCGGACAGGTGAGCGTCCTCGGCCTCTACGTCCTTCTACGTTTCCGCACACAATTAGTCTTTCTAAGTTGTCATTGTCTCTTCTCGCAATGTGGCCAAAAAACTTTAAAACATTTGCAAGACACTGAGAGGAGAGTCTGGTCTGAATGTTTAGCTCTTCGAGAATCGACTGATTGGATCTGTGCTCCGTCCACGAGACGCGTAGCATTCGTCTCCAGCACCACATTTCGAATGCGTCAATCCTTTTCCTAACCTCTGATTTTATTGTCCATGTTTCGGCACCGTAACTAAAGATTGAAAGAACGAGTGTCCGTACCAGTCTCATTTTGAGTTTTTTGGACAAAGAGCGGTCCTTCCATATTTTTGACAGTCGACTCATCGCGTTTTTGGCCATTCCTATTCTTCTGCGAATTTCCGTATGGCAGGAGGCTGCATTGCTTAAGGAAGATCCTAGATACGTGAACTCGTCTACTTTCTCGAATTGATTTAGGGCGCCTGTTGTTTGGAGGATATTCGCGTGGTCCACAATCATGATTTTTATTTTCTGATTATTAATCTTGAGCCCACACTTGTTGCTTTCGGTTTCTACTCTCTTTATCAGTCTCGACATCTCCTCTTCAGATGTTGCTATCAGTGTTGTATCGTCTGCGAATCTTAAGTTTGAGATCTTTTTCCCTGCAATGAAGATGCCGCCTCTCCATCCATCGAGTGCGTTTCTCATTATGTATTCTCCATATAAATTGAACAGGTCTGGAGATAGTATGCAGCCTTGTCGTACACCTCTGCTGGTTTTGAAGGTATCAGATTGCTGCTTTTCAATTCTTATTTTAACTGAGTTATCTTCGTATAAGTTTTTAATTAATATTGCCAAATGATCTGGAACTCCCAGCTCATGAAGAACTGTCCAGAGAACCAAATTATAAATATGACCAATATGGAAGGAAGGCGTGTTTTTGGAACCAACTTTAAAGACTTTGATAAAATTGGTTTTCAATCATATGTTGGTCGTTTATTGTTAGCTGAAGTTTTTAAAATAAAATCCACAAGGAAAAATTCCTGTAGCTGGCTGTATACCACGTATCACAAAAAAGAGGTTAGTCTTCGTAAATGGGTATATTTATTTAAAAAACCCTTAAAAGGGCTACATCAATAAAACAAACGTTTTCGGACCACACAGTCCATCATCGGGTTTTAAAATCGAAAAAATGCTAGGTCACAATGCCTGAGCCACCAAAATACTAGGGTAAAAACGCTTTAAATTACATTTAGTTATAAAAGATTATACATTGTGTTGTAAAATAACTGTGAATTTAATACTGAACATCACAGTATATACATGTATACTACAATTTCAACGATACAGAGAAGGTTAGCATGATCCCTGCACAAGGATGACACGCAAAATCGTGAAGCGTTCCACATTTTTCCTGAAACTAACTTCTTAATCATTACTGACTCATTAAGTTCTCTAGAAATCATCTCAAAAATCTATTCCCATCCTGTGGCCAAACTCATTAGACAAGAATTGCACAAATTAAATCACAGAAACATTGCTTTCCTGTGGGTGCCATCTTATATTGGAATCACTGGAAACGATCTGGCGGATAAATATGCACAAGAAGTTTTAGAGGACATAACTATTGAGTTCTATCCAAAAACTCCAGCGACAGATCTCAAATTATATTTTCACTGCAAAATAGTTAACCTATGGAATAGCAGATGGTACAAAATACAGGCAAAATTACTTGAGATAAAACCAATATTTCAACCATGGTCTGATAATTCCACCAATCGTTTTTCGCAGATTATCATCACACGACTGCGGCTTGGTTATAGTCACCTTACGAATGGACATCTGATGACAAGGGATCCCCAACCGGAGTGTTATGCTTGCGAGACCCCGCAAACAGTAAAACACCTTCTAGTGGAGTGCCCGTTACACAGTGCTAAAAGATGTAAATTCGAAATACTGGGGGTGATAATCCAATATCTAAAAACAATAAACTATTTATACAAAATTTAATTGTTACGCTATTCAATTATTGTTAATACTTGTTCTGTTTTCGCTAATAGCCTTACAGGCTGATGCCAGTTTGTAAATAATAAAAAAATATATTCAACTTGTGGGTAAGAAATAATCAGTGCATTTCGGACTTTAAAGCATTAGGTCTGTAAATCTCAGAGCGCAATGATAATTTCTTTTGTTTATTGGGATTTTACTGCTAAAGAGAACGTACTTGATCAGAGCAAAAATCGATTTGTGGATGGTTATTAGCTATAAGTACATCCTGATATCCTCCCTGCGATTTAATATTCTATCATTCGGTGCTTTGGTTCAGTAATTTCAATTTTTTTCAGTCTTTTTTGGCGTTAAGGTTATTTTTACATGCTTAAAGTTACATAACTTTTATATTTATATAATTAATAATACAAAAATTTTTGCTACCTTTATTTGCACAATTTGATTTTATAAACTTAAAGAGATTTATTATTAATTCAGATTCCAATAATTTATCCCAACAAAAACATCTGGTCTTTTTAATGAGCTAAAATTCTTTTTAAGTAGGTACATTATCTACCTTTATTTTTCACAAAAAATATTATATTTAAAAATCAACGTGCAGAAAAGTTATCCATGTAAATCGATTCTTCTTTCCTCTCCCTCTGTTCTTAATGACGTTCAACATGTGCACATCCTACATGCTTCCTGTTTCTCCTGTGTTTCGCATCTGTATGTAGGACTCTTTCCTGCGAAAGTTAGTTTCTGGAAATTCCAACAGAGTGAGGGAGACTGCGAACTTTGCCGAAGTGAACCGAATACTCAGGCAAGAGTATTTGAGGTTTGCGATTCTCTGCTGGATCAAATAAGACAGTGTCGGAGACAGAGACTGGAGAAGTGGTGTAAGAGTTACGTATATTAAGTCAGTTGATTAATATATTTTTTAGGATAGGAATATACTTTTATTCTTATCTTTTAACTAAAATATCAGGGTGATATTTTGTCATTTTTAATAAATAAAACTCAAAGAGCTATGAAAAGACAAATGTTGGGAATATCGTTGAGAGATAAAAAGAAGAACGAGTGGATAAGATGCAAAACCGAAACAACAGACGCTGTCGAATATGCATTGAAATTAAAATGGAAATTGACTGGCATAATGAAAGATATCAAGATGGAAGATGGAATAAAGAAATTGGACGCTGGTCGACCGCAAATGAATGTAAAGATGACATTGAGCAAAGCACAGTATATATATATATATATATATATATATATATAATATATATATATATATATATATATATATATATATATATATCGGTTTTAAAACGTTCTCCTACGTCTTCCGATGCCTAGTCGCCATTCACTTCGGTGCATCCAAAGGTCTTCATCTAATTCTCTTTCTCTCATACTTCGATTTATGCCTTCTCTCCAACTAAGGCGGGTCTTCCTCTTTTTCGTCTACCATGAGGGGTCCACGTTAGGATTTGTTTCGGGAGTCGTTCTTCGGACATTCTTTGTACGTGTCCATACCATCTAAGCTGTTTGGTACTAATGTCATCTACTATTGTGTGTTTCACATTCATTATTTCCCTAATTCTGTTGTTGGTTACCCTTTCTAATCTTGATTTTCCTGCTGAGCGCCTCCAGAAATCCATTTCTGTTGCTTCAAGTTTTCTCTTGTATCTTTCTTTTATTTGCCATACTTCACTGCTGTAAGTGATTATACTCTTAACAATTGTATTGTGTATTCTATGTTTGTTGTTGTTTGATATTGCCTGGTCCCACAGTATGCTATTGAGAAGGGTAATTGCTTTTCTTCCCTGGTTGTTTCTTTCTTCTATCGTCCGGTCTACGTTTCCTTCTTGTGTGATGGTCATACCCAGGTATTTATATGCGTCGCAATGTTTAATAATTTCGCCATTCCCCAGTGTAAGGTCCTGCTGTGTCCCACCGATACACATATATCCGGTTTTTTTATGTTTATTTCCAAACCACCTTTTTGTACTCCTCTATTAATTTCCTTGTCATATATTCTATATCATCGTAGTCTTGCGCTAGTACAAGTTGGTCGTCTGTTCATGTTTTTGCTTTTGCGTTTCCAAAGTTTTAGAGTTTGCTGGAGGTAGAACTTAAATAATGTCGGTGAAAGGCAGCACCCTTGTTTTAGGCCTTTGCTTATTGGAATCCTCTCGATAGTCTGCTTCCAACTTTCACCCTTGCTGCAGTTTTGGTATACAATTGTTTCGTCGCTGTTATTAAATTTGCGCTTATATTGGTTTTCTCTAATGCTTCCCATAGTTTGTTTTGTGGGATGCTATCATACGCTTTTCTCAAGTCCACATATAACAGATGCACCTCCTGGTTGACGGCCAGTTTCTTCTCAATAATCTGTGAAATACAAAACAGATGGTCTACCGTTGATCTCCCTTCCCGGAATCCTGCCTGTTCTTTAGCTTCTATATTTTTATATTCGTTTTCGATTTTATTTTTAATCAGTTTTCCGTATATTCGGCTGATCGAGTTCGTTATAGCGATGCCTCTGTAGTTGTCACATTGATCCCGTCTGCCTTTTTTATGTATGGTGGATATCCATGATGTCTTCCATTCTTCTGGGATTTCCGCTCCGTTGATGTATCTTTGAAAGAGTTTAGCCAGGTTTTCATATAATTTTGTTGTGCCATATTTTATTAGTTCAGCTGGTATGTTCCCTGGTCCTGGTGCTTTGTTATTTTTTAAAGACTTACATACTTCTTCTACTTCTTTTGTTGTCATTCGTAATGGTGAGGCTAAGATATTTACGTTGTTGGTATCACTGTTATTTAAAAATTCCGCTCTGTCCTCATTTAGGAGTTTTTTAAAATATTCGTCCCATTGATCCGGTGTGATTGATGATATTATATCTCTTTTCTTTTCTGTCGTAGCGATTTTAATACTTTCCAACTTTCTGTACTTCTCCGTCCTCCTAAGTGTGTGTTAATCATGTTACACTTTGCTCCCAAGCCTCATTCTTCTTTTGGCATATAATTTTTCGCACTTTAGCTTGGGTCCTCTTGTATTCTACCTTATCAGCGTCGGTCCTTGTGTTCAGAAATTTTTTATACTTCTCTCTTTTATTTTTAATCTCTTGTTCTTTTTCTTCGTCCCACCAATACGAAGTTTTTCTGTGGTTTTTTACTTGGAGTCCGAGAGCCTCTGTTGCTGCTTCCTAAAGACATGTTTTTATATAATGATAATGCTCTTCATTGCTGGTACATTGCATGGTTTCTAACTTTTTATCTAGTCTACTCCTGTATAAATCCCTCACGCTTTCTTGTTCTAAGCTGTTTAGGTTGTATTTCTTTTCTGTTAGTTTTTCTATTTCCTCTGCAGCTTCTTTTAAATCTCTTGCTCTATCTATTGCTATTGTGAGCTTTGTTTTTAATAGATGGTGGTCACTGCCGCAAGTGGCTCCTCTATATACCCGCACATCCTGTACAATCAATTTAGTCTTTTGTCTTATGATTGTATAGTCTATGATTGATTTCAGCCCTCGGGTATTTTGTGTCTATGTATATTTATGGATATCTCGGTGTTGAAAGAATCCATTTGTGATTTTCATATCATTTTGTTCGCATAAGGCTCTTAGTCTAGTACCGTTGTCATTTATAGTCTCTTCACCATATTGGCCTATGACTTTGTTGTGTTGTTTCTTGCCTGTACAAAGGTCCAATGTGGAAAAGACAAACAGAAGACAGAGACAAATGGGAGAGGCCTATATTCAACACATGAATGGATTTTGGGCTACAGATAGATAGATAGATAATAAATACGAGTATACTCTATAGATGGGATTGCAATAAATCTTAATTTTTATGGTCAACAAAACAATGTCGTTATCTGTATAATAAATAAATTTTATAGGTATTTTATTTAACTAATTTTGAAAATTACTAAAATTATTAAACAAAATTTTTAAAGAAAATAAATTCAGATTTTTTAAATTTTAAAGAACGTATGTAGTATGTAGTGTTATTATAAAAAATATACCACCTTATAAGAAGTATTCACTTCTTTCGACACTTTCCAAGTGCCACGCTCTTTTTTTAATTTTGATAAAAATGGTAATGCCGGACAGTTTTTTCATTTTCCCAAAATTATTCTAATTTTGAACTGATGTTGTTTTTCCGAGAATGACCTCAATTATAATGTTCAGTCATTCGTTTATTTTTACAATTCCTGTTAGGTTTAATTCATATGTTATCTGTATACATTTTAACTCTTTTTGGTTTATTCGAAACAATATTTTTAATTTTTGTTGCAGATTTCAAAATATTTTAATTAGTATTTTACAAAACTTGAATCAACCGTTATCATAAAGCAAATAGAAACAACGCCTCATTGTTCCCCTATTCAACAATATTCCACAGCGTTGATCACCGCACGGCAACTAACCGAGAAAAGTTTTTCCCTTCCAAAAACTCCATTTTCGAATAATTGTCAAAATATTTTGAATGCCGTAGTGGATGTGGTGTGTGAAATAGGTAATGAAAGATATATCTATTTAACAAAGAGATAACTGATAATGATGGCCTGCGGGGTCCCGGAACAAACTGTTGTGGATATCTCTAAATGTGTTCAGGCAGTGGCGGGTAGAAAACAGGTAAAAATATATAATTTATTACAACTGTCGCAGTAATTTAATTACTTTTTTCTCCTTTTTTACTATAGCAATTAGTTTTTGTCCGTTATGTTCTCATTTTTTTTTTCTTCCTATATCTTCGTTGTAGCGTATCCCTGTGTAATAATTTTAATTGTGTTAGAGGAGATTTTGAAATTGTATTTCGCACACATTTAGATTTAAAAATTTATTGCTGGTTGGAGTTTATCACCAATTTCTTCTACAGAGTGGCCCAAAAGTCTGGAAACAGCCAATTATCTCGTAAATTGTAGGTGATAATTGTACAAATTTTGAAGTACACCTATTTTGGGATACGGAGATGCCATATTTCATATTTGCAATGTTGCCAGATTTGCTGTTTCTTTTAGATTATTAGTAACTTTGGTTTTTTAAATTAATCACCCTGTATATTCAGTCATTATTGCTATCTCCTATTCAATACGAGTTCAACCATATGTAACACTTATGCTTTTATGTAGTTTGAAAAGTCTTAAATACATAAAACACAAATCTGGCAACGCCTAATTGTCGTTAAATACTAACTATAATCAACTACATTAAAACCTAACAATTAATAAATTACAACATTTTTAACATAATGGTTACTTTATCAAGTGTTCAAAATGTGCTCCATTTGTGAGTTGACAGTACCCTAATCGATGGTAGAATGCATCTACTATATTTCTCCATGATTATCTAGAAATTATTTGAGATTCATTGATAATTCGTTGCCTTAGCTCTGCAAGACTTGCTGGTTTAGTTTTGAGCGCTGAATTTTTCAAGTATCCCCAATAAAATTAATCTTTAGTATTCAAATAAGGTGAACTAAGGGCCATTAAATTCTAACTCGTTTACCAATACATCGTCTGGGAAATATCTCATCTAAATAACGCCAAACATCTACATCAAAATGAGCTGGAGCTTCATCTTGCTGAAACCGTATCTGATTAAATTAGTCCCAAACAAGTGTTTCAGTGTAGGTACAATTTCATTTCTAAATAACATTTTGTAACTATCTGACGTTAAATTTTCTTCGACAAAAAATTTTCCATACCATATACCTGATAAAAAGTACCTAATATACCTGATCATACATTTTTGTGGTCTTTGAGTAGGGTTTTCACGCATCCAGTGTGGATTTACGTCACTTCAGTACCTTGAACTGCATCGATTAACACTTCCACAGAGTGTAAAGGTTCCTTCATCGGAAAAACATATTTTGTTAACGAAATTTTCATCATTTTATCCATCATTACCTCAGCAAACTCTAATCTACTATTAAAATCATCTTCACTTAATTATGGCAATAAGTTAATTTTGTATGGTGTATGAATCAAATTTATTCATACATCATACACATAAGACAGAAGAACGACCTACATCATGTACTTGTGCAATCCTGCGTGAAGATGTATGTGGATCTTCAACAAAACTTTGCATTATATCTAAAGTTTTGTTGTGGTTCATAACTCTTTCGGTTTACCTGGTCGGTATCTATCTTTTACTTCTCCAAATTCCTTAAATCGCTTTACAGTTTTTTGTATTGCATTAATAATAGGATTTGACAAAATAACAGAATAATTGGATATTACATAAAACATTTTACGTTTTGTATTAAATTAAAGTCATAATAAAATCATTTTATTTACAAACCAAACTAAGAAATAGTTAAACTAAATAACATTAAACTTTTTGTCAATGTAAGTGTTCGATATGTCCACCATTTTCTTTAATTCATTTATCAATACATTCCATAAAATATCGTCTCATATTAAATAGCATCCTTGGTTCTAAAGAAACTGCTGCAGTACTTATTATAAGTATTATAAGTTTAATATTAGGTATTCTTTTGGGATTTTTATTAATTAAATAATTATATTAATTTCTCACCACATGACCAAGGAATATGACTACCACGAACAATCCAACGTTCAAGAAAGTCGTATTTAAATACTGTTCTCACTCCCCTTTCTCTATTCTTGTATTGAGATATTAATATAATAAATTATTAAATTCATAAAAATTTCAAAAAATTACTTATTATTTACTTATCACTTATAATAAATACTGCAACACTTTCTTTAGAACCAATGATGCTACATATTTAATATGAGACGATCTTTTATGGAATGTATTGACAAATGAATTAAAGAAAATGGTGGACATATTGAACACTTACTTTGACAAAAAGTTTAATGTTATTTAGTTTAACTATTTCTTAATTTGGTCTGTAAATAGAATGTTTTGGTTATGTCTTTAATTTAATACAAACGTAAAGTGTTTGATGTAAAATCCAATTATTCTGTTATTTATCAAATCCTATTATGTTATCCTGCTGATATATTTATTTTATTTAATAATTCGTTAACCATCTAATTCTATCTAATTAGCCTTCCTTCGGTCCATCTTTGGACATAGGCCTCCCCAATCCTTTTCCATTCTTCTCTGTCTGTCGCTACGGTCATCCATGTAGAGCCCACGTGCTTCTTGATATCATCTGCCCATCTCATTTGGGGCCTTCCTCTGCTTCGTTTATATTCCCACGGTTTCCAACTTATAAGAATTTTGTTTCATCGGTCTTCTTTTTGTCTTATATTGTGTCCGGCAAATCTCCATTTCAATTTTGCAACTTTTTTTTTCTCTCTTGTCCACTCGTTTCTCTTCTTATCCATTAGTCTTATGTGCAACGTTTGTCTTTCCATTGCTCTTTGGGTTTTTATGATTTTGTCCATGTTTGCTTTTGTAAATGTCCACGTTTGGGAGCCATACGTAAGAACAGGGAGTACGCATTGATTATATACTTTGGTCTTAAGATGCTGTGTATATCTTTTGTTTTTAAGAATGTAGCTTAGTTTGCCAAATGCCGCCCATGCCAGTCTAACTCGTCTCTTGATCTCTGCTGTTTGGTTCTCTTTGTTAAGTTTTATAGTTTGACCAAGATATATATAATCCTTAACTTGTTCTATTTCATCTTGTCCGATTCTCATTGTGATATCTTCATCTGTATTTGTTATAGTTTTGGTCTTGCTGTAATTCATATTAAGGCCTATCTTTCCAGCTTCTACGTCCAGTTTTTTCATCATTTCAATTCGTTAACTATTAACTTTAATAAAGGTATTTAATACCAAAATTCAGAAGTATTGATGTTTTTCTTTAATTTTCTTTCGTTGCCTGGAGTAATTGCGATAAATCAGAATTATGTAGTTGATTTCTAAAATGTGATTATCTCGAAAACTGTTGAGTTTTGAAGATATTAACAAGTATACCTTTTTTTGTTAAAACAATGTATCTTTAATATTTTTGATTAAAAATATCGGTAACTTGAAGAGCAAAAAGTAAGTAAAATAAAACTATTGGATTGGAACTCAGTGAATGGAATTGCAATTAACCATACTTATATGATACGTAGGTAATACACAATTATTATCGCTAAAAATACCAACGACTACGAAGATTACAAACTACTATAAAAAATTGAAGTATATTAAATAATGCCCAATATAAAAAATTTAATTTAGAATTGTATTAAAACACAGTAGAAATACCAGCCTTTAAGCTGATGAAGAAAAATGTAACTGGAAAGGTCTGTGTCCGAAAAAATTATCAACACCAAATAAAAATACGAAATGATCAAACAGTAAACTCATTTAAAAACATGAAACTAATTTATTAATATCTGAAACTAGACTAAAACTAAATTTTTGAAAATTGTATACACGTGCACACGTTGTATATTATAAATGGCAAATGCGCCACTGAATCCACCAAAATATCAAAAATCAAAATGCAAAGCGTCATCATAGCCGAATACAGCGGGCGGCTACAACAATGGAATTCCATTATATAGTTGTTTTCCATCAACCAAAATTTTGATCGCTTTGGGCAGCCGTTAAGGTTTGCTTGTAGCGTAGTTATTTGTCATCTTCCTGAGATATAGTATAATTTTAGTGATTCTGTTTCCATCTTTTTGAATAAGCGAATATCTTTTATATAACAATAAAACACTGAAAACACTGTTTTTTAAAACTTCCACAAAATGTATTATATTCTTTTATCACTACAGCTGTTTCGGTAGAGTGCCTTTCTCAAATCTGTTATTTTTGGTATGTTCTTCTTCTTTAAGTTCCATCTTCTATCGAAGGTTGGAAATCATCATGGCTATGCGGACTCTGTTGACTGCCGCTCTAAAAAGTTCTGCACTAACTGCATTCAAACCATTCTCTTAAGTTCTTAAGCCAGGATATTCTTCGTCTTTCCACATTTCGCTTTCCTCGGATTTTGCCCTGCATAATAAGTTGTAATAATGCGTATTTTTGTTCTCTCATCACATGTCCCAAGTACTCAAGTTTTCGTCTTTTAATAGTTAATGTTATCCTCTTTTCCTATCCTTCTAGTTACTTCCATGTTTGACATTTTTGTATGTGTTTACACTTTATTGTCTATAACTGGCTAGGTTGAAGAGGGGAGAACTGTTTGTCTCAAGTGGGTCATTTAGAATTATATCTGTATTTTTTAATTTGTTAATTTCTATAGATTCTAATAATCTAAATATCTTTTATCTTTGAAGGAGAAGTTTAAAATTGACGGACACTAAAAACTGGAAAAATACCAAAAAACATAATGGCTGGGCGTGGTTAATATACCATCAATTCACAATAAGTGTCTAAATTTTTTGTAAACAGTACAATTAAAAAGCTTTACTGAGATAAAGCTCTTACAATCCCATCTTTATTCCTAAAACATGTCGTCACAGATATCTGAACATGATTCTTTATGATAATGTTATTTATTAATTAAAAACTTGTTTAAGGAAACTTTAACAAGCTTCTTAAATAAAACGTTTTCGACGAGGAGGATTTTTATTCGGTTCCTAAATCCTACAATAAACGTAACCTAAAAATTATCTCTGAAAATAATTTGAAGTAACAGTGTAAATAATACAGAAAACTTAATTTAAGTTTCTGTACTGTTTTTATTAATATATAAAATAACAAACGGCAGAATGATAATAAAATCAAAACAGTATGTATACTCGGTTTACTAGTCCCAGTTTAACTTTTGTAAATTTAGAATTTTTTTTGAAGACTAAAAGTGTGTGCACAGACTGAAAGTGTCTGTAAACTAACATTTATTCGCTACTAGCAAATGCAAAATAAAACAGCGTGAAACTATAGATCAAAGGTTTAATATTTATATTTTTGAAATTGTATAATCGTCTATAGATTTGTATTTACAAATAGAAAGATTACTATTAATAAAATAGTTGTTGGGCCATTACCATTTGTTTAGTGTACAGTAAAACTAATTAGCGTTAATTAAAATTTATTTATTTACGCCATATAATGTATTGATCAAATGAACAAATAATAAATCCACAAAAAAGGATCCAAAAACATCAATACAAACTTTATTCAATAACTTAATAAAGCGATTAAATTCAGAAAAACAGCTTACTGATCAACAGACATAAGAACCTACTATTTACAGTTCTTCTTTTCCAAAAATATACTGTCTACCCAAAAACCATAAAAAAATGTGCTACGTCCCATAACTAGTTCAATAAACTCTGTTACTTACAATTTATCCAAATTTTTGTATAACATTTTACAAAATGCCTTTGAGGATATGACAGATTTTATTGTTAAATATACGTTCACATTTGTGAATAAGATCAGGGGTACAAAATTACCTGATAATTATGTAATAATCTCTTTAGATGCAATCTCACTATTTGCTATCATTCCGGAAGACTTAGTATATTCAATTATACGTCTGAAATGGCAACTAATAATACCCCACACAATCTTAACTAAAGAAAAATTTTTGACATTGCTAATTCTATTCATTAATTACTATTTAACTGGGAAATATTAATTAATTATAATTAATAATTATAATGTTAATTCATTATAATTAACATTAAATTACAATTTACTATTTGTATTTTAGGAACGATTTCCGAAGTGGAAATTGAAACGTCAATAAACGTATTTTTATTTTTAATTGTGGCTTACTCCCAGTTAAATAGTAATTAATTTCAAATGCCACAAGAAAATAGCTTCAGAACAATTCTATTCATATTTACAAATACCTACTTTTCATTCAACAACACATTTTATTGTCAAATCTTTGAAACTCTCACGGGTAGACAGTCCGATATTAAATACGTTGAATTCTTTTATTGACAAAATACAATTAACTGTTGAAAGAGAAAATAAGAATAGCGTACTTTTTTGGACACTAAAGTAATCCGCATGGAAGACAATCATAAATACTAGATTGTTACCAAAAACCTACTGAATCAGGCAGATTTCTAAACTTTTTGTCTAAGCACCAAAAAAACCAGAAATACAGTACAGTTCTTGCTATGAAAAATAAAATACTCAATACATCCGAATTATACATTGCAAATTCCGTATTTACAAACGACAAAGGATAATCGTTTTCAATAAGAGATGTTAATAAATATTTTTGCTCTAAGAATAAATTTTTCTTTCAACAAGTAATTTTTACTCTACTACATACGGATTTAGTGATTCCCTATTTAATATTGATGTTGTGATTTGTTTTGTAATTTAAATCTGTTAGTGTATGTTGGTTTACTATACTCCTAAGTTTTATATCCACTATCGTCCTTAGAGATTAAAACTTCCAGGAAAGGTAATGTGTTATTCTATTCCTTTTCCGTAATAAATGTTATTATATATAATGTCGATTTACAACGTTCTTCGACGTCTTTCGATTTCCAATCTCCATATCATTCTAATCGCATCCAGTTCTCTTTCCCTGATTTCTTTATCAACTCCTTCTCTCCAACTTCTTATAGGCCTTCCTGGTCTCCGCCTACCTCTTGGTTGCCATTCAAGAATTTGTCTTGGTATTTCATTCTCCGGCATTCTCCTTACGTGTCCGTACCATCTGAGTTGTGTCGTTTTGATGTCATGTCGAGCGGCGCCAGAAGTTCATTTCTGTTGCTTTAAGCATTTTCTCTGTTTTGTTCATATTCTTCATATGTTGTGATACTTTTTATTATGGTGTTGTATCTTCTTCTTTTATTTTGCTTAGAGATGTTTTTATCCGACAGTGCGCTATTCAGTAAGGCTATGCCTTTCCTTCCCTGTGTATAGTGGCTGCATCTAATTTTCCGTCCTGACTGATCTTTAGTTCTAGGTATTTGTAGTCGCCACATAGTTTAATCTCATGATTTTCCTCTACGACAAGGTTATGTTGATCTCCTCCGATACACATGTTCTCAGTTTTTTTCATATTCAATCCCAAACCCCACTCTGTAAACTCTTCTAATAGATTTCACATCATGTAACTAAGGTGTTCAGAGTCCTGTGCGATGATGACCTGGTTATCCGCAAAGCACAGAGTGTATAAAGTTAACTCCATTAGTGATATGGCCACATACTGGCAAATGGTGGTAATATTCGTACATTTTTTCTTCCTTTTGTTGAGTGCTGCTTCGAGGTATATTTTAAATAATGTTGGGGATATACAGTATCCTTGTCTTAGTCCTTAGCAGAACTGAAAAATTAAGTAAATATTACAATTTAAGTCATCCATATTAGCCATTTATTAAGGGAAATAATATTATTACATTTACAAATTTAAACACAATTCTGATTATTTCAAAAAATAAATAGTTTATTATTACTTGATATAGAAAGAGTAATTAAGTAATGGTATTAATTATGAAAAACTAATTGACAGTTTTACAGAATTTAAAGTGAACAAAAGGGAATACAACAAATTAATCTGGGTATATTTGTTTAAGTATTATTGTTTGTTTTAATAATCCATGTTTATTTAATTTTTGTACATTATATTATTTTTTTTTCTTGGAATCTAATAATTAAATGGAACTACATATTATATGCTTTAAAACCAAACTATCAAACGCAAGGTATGTGTCATGACTAGACTGCATATTGCATATTTTGTATATAATGCATAAAAAATGCAAAAATGTCAAATTTTGCATATTTTTATAAAAGTGAGCATAAAGTGCATATAATTTCAAAATTTGGTGTTAACTATATATTTTTATATTCAAACTTAAAGATAGCATGAAAATGCCAATATTTAATTTATCCTTATAATCACTTGGTACTCAAATTCTTGGTATAAAACTAATAAAAGACAGCGGCTTATAGTTATGTCACGTTTTGTCCTGGAAATAAGGGTTTGTGTAAACCAATTTATGTCTCTAGATGAAAATTTTTATTTTTGACGGTCGGTTTCACTTGGTTTCACTTTTGTTGTAAAATTGGAGACGTGAACAACGTGTATTTCTAATTGTGAATAATTATTGTGCTTTGAAAATGCCGAAAATAAGCAATGTTTCAACTTGGATAAAACCTTACAAAGAGCTATCTATGGATATGGATAAAGTTTATTGCTTATGTTATGGCAAAAACCGTAAGTACATACATATTATTTTTTATTTGATTTTAAAAATTTACATGGTGGTACAAACAAAGATTTTAAAATTGGAGATTATATTGGAGATTGTACTCAGGTCAAGAAGACCTGAGTACAACCCGCTAGATTTTTATTTTTGGTGACATATGAAGTCCTTAGTTTATGCCAATGAAATTAATACACGAGACGAACTTTGGAGATACATTCCAAATGCAGCTAATCTTATAAGGGGACAGAATAATATTTTTTTAAACGTCCGAAAATCCTTTATAAAAAGAATTAGAAAAGGCATAGAAATTGGAGGAGACCATGTAGAACATTTAGTTTGAACAGTTTAGTTCAAACTAAACATTTGAACGATTAGTTTAGAACATTTAGTTTGAGTTTTTGTGAGTTCTTTTAAGCTAAAGTGTGTTTTGTTTTGATTTATCGTCAAAATGGAAACCTTACGTTGCAACTTTGTTTATTAGCTTGGTATTTGGTAGTGGAATTGTAAATAAAATACTATTTCTTGTTTAAGATTATGCCTCTGTGCCAATTTTGATAGCAATTTATAAATATACAGGAAAACTATTAGCAAAAAACTAAAAACAAAAATTAACTTTAACACCCTGTATCTTTTTTCTCAGCAACATTTTATTACGGCATATTTGGCCCAATAGCCATATTCTGGTCCAAATAACCTGTTCTTAGTCTATGTCCCAATAGTAATGACCTACCCTGTATATTATGTATTTATAATATTGTAAATATTTTTGTAAATAAAAAAATATTATAAATATTTTTTATTACATGCATATTTTGCATTAAATACTGCATATTTATGCGCATATTTCATACTTTTTTAGTCTAGTCCAGTCATTACTGAAAAATAGGCTCAGAATTACAATGTTGCCTAGGGTTTGCTTTAGTCTTAATCCGCCACAGAGTAAAATTTTGGCTTTTATCAAGAAAAAATAATAAACTTTCACTTAAATTATGATAAATTAAATGATTAGAACAGTCACTTCTGCAAAAATACGAGCATGTTGAATGTAAAAACGTGTAAATTAAAAATTAATTGCATACTTTGACCATTTCTACTGCATACGTTTCAATCTCTAGTCAATCCTACTGTAGTCTAGCACTTTGTTTCTATTTTGTGTTATCAAACAGTTTAAATCCGGCACACTTTTCAAACCAAGTGATAATAAGCATTAGTTACGTGAATTCACAAAGCTGAGTAAGTGGGTCAACATGTGTCATCCTTATCACCCCGTACATTCATAAACACTAAAGGCGAAACTTTAAACCAGGTAATGTTAACCCCTAAATATTCCCCTATCCCCCACTACAACGTCATCTCATCGAACTCGTTCACTAGTTATCAATATCAGGTCATTCTGATTACCAGAAAGGCACTAGTAAAAGAGCAATTCTCCCCCGCCGCCCCGTCGTCAGCCTCCAGCCATCGTCCGGGGACGGCAGAGTTGAAAGGGACCGGGGGGCGAAGCGCCGGCAAAGGTACGATATGATTATGATCCTAGGTTGCCTAGAAACGCGCAGTTTCCGTCAGTTTTCATCCCCCCCACTCTATATAAAAAGCGGGGGCGGCATGATACAGCGCTTGTTGTAGTTGGCGGTTCACGCCAAACGCGCTTCACGACTGTCATCTGTTATTTTCTACTCTATCTGCATGAGATTGCTTGATGGTTTTGTGAGATGATGGATTCTTGTGGGGATTTTTTGATTTTGGGTGGATTTTTCGTGCGTTTATGGGACTCGATGTGAATTTGGGTGGTTTTATTTTATTGGTGGACTGTTCGACACCTTCTAAAAGACTGCCGCATGTGACCACGATTAAAGACATATGGTAAGTTTTTCCTCTTATATATTATAAAAGTAAAATTATGTAGATATAATAAAACTATATCGAACATGTAATATAACAAAATCTTTAAAATAGCACTAGATTATTAAAACAAATATTAACAAACACGGTCGTTGAAATAAATCTAACAAATAAAATAACATTTTTTGAACAAATTCTTATTTTTTGGTTAAACATTGTTAACGTTTTGTCATATACAGTTTAAAAATAAAAGTTTAAAAATAAAAATGTTCTATCTAATAAAAAATTATACCAATTGGATATTTTAAAAGAGTTTTTGATAGTTTTAATTCGTTAAGAAAATTGTATCGTTTATGTTGGAATTGTTAAAAAAATAAAATAAAACTTTTGAAATATTCTTATACGAGTTTTGGCAAATATGGTCAGAAAACGAGTATTTTGAAATATTGAAATAACAAAAATATATAATTGTACTAGAAATAAAAATGCTAAACAGTCTCTGTCACTTTTTTAATAATAATGAGATATTTATGCAAATTGTGTTATTTGTTTTAATTTGTTTGCGGAAAATCTAACTCTTTCAAAAATTTCATCGGTTGCTTTGACCAAATTGATGTAAATAAGGCCAAGAATTATTTGACTAAAATAATCTTATTTAATATAGCTCCTACCAGTATTACTAAAAATAGGTATCTTTTACATCGCTTTAAATATTCAGGCTATACCGATACTTAATTCTTATAGAGGAAATTAATCGTTGAAATATTGGATATTATTAGAAAGTCAAATATGTGCAACACAGCATTACAAAAATATGGGCATATGCATTCCTCTTACTCAAAATATGCAGCTATTTTTTTAAGTATGCCTAAATCCATATCAATAATATGTTCTCAAAAATAAAACAAAATATTAAATATGAACCGTGTTTAATACATATTTATTTTTCAAATATAAGTAAGTGAAATAACACAAAACTGATAGTATAAATAACCCTTAACTGGCGAGTGCACAATATGTTGCCTACTAGATATGGGGTACGTTAAACGATATGTTTTTCGGCTTATTTTTTTTTAATTGAATAATTGTTTACATATTGTGTATTTACATATTACTTTAAGCTACAAATAAAAAAATATTAGATTTTAAAGAGCTATCTTGATTATTATATGATTATTTAACATATTCTGAATAAAACCCTTTATTTTGACAAGCATAAACTTTATTAGTAACTAAAACAAATTTTGTTGAAAATTTTAACAGTTAATCTTCAAAACCACAAAATGAAAGCATATTCTTATAACAAAAGACAACAGCAATTCTAAAAATATTTGTTAGAAAATGATACTAAATGTATTGGACCAAATTTAACAATCCTTACAAATTTTTTTTATAAATTCCGCACATATTGGTGTATTACAGCAAGAAAAATACAGTTTTCTTATCTTTGGACCTAGGACACTTTTCACAATGTTCTATTTTGTTTAAATTGTTTTTATCTATAGCCATGGGTAACGGAATTTGCATGATTTTTCCAATGGAAATTCAAAGTTCTCGTGACACTCGTGTGTTCTCGATTCTTCTATGAAGTTAAAGTTTTACGAGAAAAAGAGTAAGCTCTTTGATAAACTGATATCTAGATTTGTCTTCACTATCTTTTGCGCATGTATATAAAACATGAATTTGCGGATGAAATGTTCAGGAGCTGAAAAAAAAATCGCCATCGGCCACCTTCGAGTTCGTCTGCTTATCCAAGAAGTAGTGCATTTTTGGTCTAGTCTATCGACCTCACCTTAACTCGCATTATAAAAGGAAATTATGTTTTCCTTCCAGTCTCAGCATCAGTAGCCTTGTTTCTATGCATGAAAGAAATCAATAGAACTGCCTTATTCTTTTTTGTAACACAAGATAATAGTGTTTTATTAGATATAAATTCATATCATTACGAGTTTTCAGCTCTATTTTTTGATGGCAGGATTCGATAGGTACCATTCTTTTATTTTTTAGCGTTCCAACTAAGTTAACTTTTTCTCTCATAATTTATCAACCACTTGAATGAAGCTAAACCAGTTATCTGCAGTTATGTTTCGACTAGAACCATAGATGGGTTTACATAATTGAAAAACAGCTTGAGTTGGAACTGATAATTGCTTTTCTTTTGCTGTTAGTACTTGACCATCACTACCTCTTCGCGACTAAATATACGTGTTGAATAGAAATGATGTATGAAGTCTCCTTCCACATCATCAATCTATCTCCTTCGTGGTAGTCATCTACTTCTTGTGCCCTCTGATTTTGAAAATGTTAATATCTTCGTGTATTCGTGATCTAACATCCTAGCAATGTGTCAAGCTCGTCTAAGTTTCTGCACTTTAACGAATCTAGATTAGTGTATAACTCACATAGTTCAAAGTTGTGTCTTCGCTGTCATACGCATGTTTCAGCCCCATAATATAAAAACTGGTCTTATTAAGGTCTTGTATATATTGAGCTGTACTGCACGTATTATATTTTTATTTTTTAAATGTTTTTGGTGACCCTGAACAGTTCTGTTTCCTATTGCTATGCGTCGTTTTATTTCGTCGCTTGTTGTGTTTGTTGCGTTTACTAGCGATCCAAGATATGTGAATTCTTTGACTTGTTCAAAGGAATGGTTGTTAATTTGATTTCTCTGTTGGATATTTCAGAAGTTTTTAGAAACCAGCATCTATTTGGTTTTTTCCTCGTTTACCGGAAGTCCTAATTCACTTGTCGCGCCTGTAAGCCTTGTAAAATACTGCACCAGATCACTCATACCTTTGTCCACTATAACTATATCGTCAGCGAATAATAGAATTTGCTTGGTTCTACTAACAATAGTTCCATTCATTTCAATATTAAATTTTCTGTTTGCCTTTTCCAAGACAATATTAAAGAGGAGACATGCTAGCGCGTCCCTATGTCTTAGACCATTATTAATTTTAAAGAACATAGAGTTTTCTCCTTCAATTCTAACGCATGAGCTTACGTTTTGCATTGTAAGTTGTGTCAACCTTACTAACTTGGATGGAATCCCAAAGTATATTATTGCATTATATAATGCAGTTATTTTCAGATTGGGATAGGCTGCTTTGAAGTCGTTGAAGAGATGTAATGTATCTATGTTATATTCTAGTGACTTTTCTAGAATCTGCTTATGTGCTTGGATTTGATGACCTTCCAGCAATAAATCTGCATTGATATTCACCAACAATATGCTTTGTAAAATGTTTAAGTCTTTCAAATAATATGTTGCCGAAGATTTTATACGCAGATGCTAACAGAGTAATCCAGGGCATCTATAGGGCAACAAGAGATATATAGTAATTTTAATAATAACCAGATAAACTAAAACTATTATTACTCCTAATGCAAAACTTAAAAATCTCAATACTAAAAAAAATCTATCAATTTTATGAAAATGAAAATCTAATTTTTATATTTACATGACTATTAACAATAATTGAGAAAACTGCCATTACTCCTGTTGGGTATTTTCATGGCAAGATTTACAAATAAATGTAATGTATTTCAAATACATATGAAACAAGCGTATTTTTTAAGTCAAAATAACTGCATCTTCCAGATATTTCCTTTTAGGAGCAGATCGAAAAGGGTCTTCAGTGCCACATATATTATATATTATAAAAGTAAAATTATGTAAAAACCATATCGAACATGCAATATAACAAAATCTTTAAAAAAGCACTAAACATTTAAAACAAATATTAAGAAACACGATCATTGAAATAAATCTAACAAATAAAATATCATTTTTCAAACAAATTCTTATTTTTTGGTTAAACACTGTTGACGTTTTGTCATATACAATATACTTATACTTTAGTTTAAAAATAAAAATGTTCTATCTATTAAAAAATTATACCAATTGGATATTTTGAAAGAATTTTTGATAGTTTTAGTAATAGCGAACTATTGCAATAGGAAATTTTAATTTAAGATTTCGCTTTCTAGACTGCAGGCTATTGTTAATATAGAAAATGTATTAATTCCACAACGGCTTTGAATCTGATAAGAATTTGATAAGAAAATTGTAACGCTTATATGGAATTGTTTCAAAATAAAAATAAAATAAAACTTTTGAAATATTCTTAAACGAATTTTGGAAAATTTGATCAAAATATAAATATTTTTGAAATATTGTAATAATAAAAATAAATATTTGTACACTAAATAAAGGTGTTAAATAGTTTAGTTTGTTTTAATTGGTTAGCAGAAAATATAACTCTTTTAAAACTACTTTATCAGTTTCTTTGACCAAATTGATGAAAATGAGGCCAAGAATTATTTGACTGAAATAATCTTATTTAATATCGCTCCTATCAGTATTACTGAAAACACGTATCTTTTACATCGCTTCAAATATTCAGACTGTACCTATACTTAATTAGTCTAGAAGAAATTAATCGTTGAAACATTGGATATTATTAGAGAGTAAAATATGTGCAACACAGCATTACAAAAATATGAGCATATGCATTCCTCTTACTCAAAATATGCAGCTATTTTTTCTAAATATGCCTAAATGCATGTTATAAATATGTTCTTAAAAATAAAACAAAATATTAAATATGAAGCTTTGTGTTTAATAAATATTTATTTTTCACATTTAAGTAAATTAAATGACACAAAACTGATATTTTAATTAACCCTTAACTGGGGAGATGCACAATATGTTGCGTACTAGGTGATGTGGGGTCTTAGCGTGCCCCATTTTTAAAATATTGTTTTTCGGCTTATTTTTTTAATTGAATAATTGTTTACATATTGTTTATTTACATATTACTTTAAACTACAAATAAAAAAATATTAGATTTTAAAGAGCTACCTTGATTATTACATGATTATTTAACACATTCTGAATAAAACCCTTTATTTTGACAAGCATAACTTAAGCATAACAAGCGTAACTTTATTAGTAACTAAAACAAATTTTGTTGGGAATTTTAACAGTTAATCCTCAAAACCACAAAATAAAAGCATATTCTTATAAAAAAAGATAACAGCAATTATAAAAAGTCATATTTGTTAGAAAATGGTACTAAATGTATTGGACCAAAGTTATTGTTCAAAACAATCCTAACAAATTTTTTCTATAAATTCCGCACATACTGGTGTATTACAAAATTTGCAAAAAAAATACAGTTTTCTTATATTTGGACCTAGAATACTTTTCACAGTTTTATTTTGTTTAAATTGTTTTCATCCAAAGCAATGGGCAACCGAATTTGCATGATTTTTCCAATGGAAATTCGAAGTTCTCGTGACACTCGTGTGTTCTCCATTCTTCTATGAGGTTAAAGTTTTATAAGAAAACAAGTAAGCTCTTTAATAAACTTATATCTAGATTTGTCTTCACTATTTTTTGTGCATGTATCTAAAACATATGAATTTACGGAAGAAATGTTCAGGAGCTGAAAAAAATCACCATCGGCCATCTTCGAGTTTGTCTGCTTGTCGAGAAAGTAGTCCATTGTTGGTCTAGAATATCAACCTTTACTCGTTTTATAAAAGAAAATTATGTTTTCTTTTCCAGTCTCAGCATGAGTAGCCTTGTTTCTATGCACGAAAGAAATCATTAAAACTGCCTTATTCTATTTTGGCTTATGTTCCAAAACACAAAAACACAAAAGTGTTTTCTTAGATGTAAATCCATATAAATACGAGGTTTCAGTTCTATTTTTTGATGGCAGATATTTGGTAGGTATCTCTCTTTTATTTTTTTTAGCGTTCCAACGTAAGTTAACTTTTACTCTAACAATTGATCAACCTCTTAAACGGAGCTAAACCAGTTATCTGCAGTTATATTTCGACTAGAACCATAGATGGGTTTACATACCTTTAAAACAGCTTTGCATAGATATGATATGCCAGCGTCACATATGGTCATAATTTTGATGCCATATTTATTAGGCTTGTTTGGCATTATAATTTAATCTGCATGTGCCTCGAAATTCAATAAGCATTTTGTCAATACATGCCAAATCATTCAAGCAGTAGTTTTTTGGCGAGTTTTCAACAATTCTATTGAAAATGCATAATATTGCTACCTTCCTATTTGTCTTCTTTCTTTCTTTTCGAGTATCAGCACAGTCAAATCTCAAACATGCCAACAAAACTTAAAACCTTTTTAGCGCAATTGTATACCGAAAAATGTCCCTCCCAGTTCCGTCTGTGGCATAAAGACTATTGAGATCTTCGTTGTTCGATTCAAAAATATACCAGGTCAACATCAACTAATTCAATTTTTTGTTGATCCTTGTATTTTATTCTTGCAAGTGTCAGTTTTTTATTTTTCATCAACTATTGTAAATTGTTAATAATGTATTGTGTCATTAATTTGCAAAATTCGAGAAGGCAACCAAAATCTTCTTCATTTAACTCTTATACCAATTTAGCTTTGTATAGATGGAAATTAAATATATAGGCTGTTCGAAAGGCGAAATACCGATTGTTCTGCATATTGTTGACAGTGACTGTGATTGCCCCTAAATTATCTTCTTCTAAAATGACTACTTGAATGGCTTCGTTATTTACGAATCCCTGTTGATTTCTTTGAAAGAATTTCGATTTTCTTTCAAAATATAAACCATTATAGCGATCAAATTGCACACGTATAAAATACTCTATCTACTCTACTCTACTCTACTAAATACAAGTCATAAAAAATTATTATTGACTAGTAACCGATTAATATGAATATCCTAATATCAAAATATCGTGGTGTCACTCCAAAAATCGAAAACCTTTGATAAACTTTTAATAAAAAGTGAAGTTTGCAGATAGTAAAGATACTAAAAATAGTACGGTAAATATTTAATCAATTTAAATTCTGGTACAACCTATTTTGTTACAGTCAATCAAGGTGAGAGATACTAGATCTTGTTAAAAGAACAATTTCCTATCTCATAAACTAATCAATTCAAGCCGAAAGTATTATCCATTTTTGAAGTCAACACAAAAAGGAGAATCTAAATTTAAAATGAAAAATGGGGAAGTAATTTAAAATAAAGGACTGATACGGCGGGTGAGGGGGTACCTTTCTCAGCAACCTTAAATATATCATATTGTCTCCCCTTCAAATATTTATTTTCCTGTTTTTTTCGCTTTTCCTATAAATTAGACGTTCAAAAGTTATTTAAGGTGGATAGTTTTACCTGAAAAGCATTGTATATGCGATGAACAAACTGAATTCTACATCCGGTAGCAGCCGATGTAATCAATCATATTTTTTAACAAAAAATGCACCAAAACTGCAAACAAAAATTTAAAAAAATATTACTTTACCATATCGAATTTTAAATAAAAAACAATTGATTTGTTTAATAATAAATCAACTAAAATAATATAATTGTTTTACAAACCATGTGTTCATTTTATAAATCCAATGTTTATCAGCGGCAATATGAAAAAGCTTTTGATTAATTAAAAATCTGAATTGTTAGAAAATATATGTCAATAAAATACATGATAACAATAAAATTGCGTTGGATAAATTACTTTTATTATTTTTCTGTGTCAACGTTTCATTATTTGACGTTTCGGCTTCCAAATCGGAATAGAAATATTTTTTAAAATAAATTTTGTTTTTAACGGAACAAAAGTAATATTATTTGTTTATATAATAATAAATCTATTAATTTTGATAACTTAGTGTATATATATATATATATATATATATAATATATATATATATATATATATATAAATTAATAAACCTTGGGCTTAATTTTGCAAAAACAAATAAATTAATTTTAATTAAAATTTGATCTCAGGGCTCTTTTTAACGTTAATTATAATAAGCGTCTTCAACCTATTCTTTAACCCTTTCAGTCATGACTTTATGTTTTTATAGATTAATTTTTTTTAATTTGCACTATAAAATAATTGATTTTTTTAAAGATTTTTTGTAGCAAAAAAAAAAGATCTTAGTTGACAGCTGACACATAAAATATGCTACTCGTAATACACTGTGAGCCAAAGGTAAAAAAAATAATTAAGGCATGTTTTATTTGAATGTATTAAAATTTCTTTTACACTACTTTGAGTAGTACAATAAAAAACAATTTTGATTTTTTTTTGGACACATAGATGTACTTTACATTTAATGCAAACAATGTGTGTTTTTTCAGAACATTTTGGCAATTTACACCTGGTTTGGGAATGTGCAGGTTTATCGTCAAAATCAGGAAAGTGTCCTATATCATCTAATCGAACTTCTCTGATAGGTCCATATTCTTGACACCATTTTTTGCCAGGTGGAGGCGATGAACTGGGTGAATTATCAGTTGACGATGGTTTTCCAACCTTCTTACCCATTTGTTTACAATATATGAGAGCTTCTGCAATATTCAAACAATAATGAAATAGGTCAAATTTGGGCTATAGAGGAACTTTGCTTCTTCTTGATATTCCAGCCATGCGTTAGAGCATGGCTTCTTCGTATAATTGTACTTATACGAAGACCTTGAAATTATTAAAATAAAACAATTTTCAATCTTTCTTTCAATTCAATCGAGACTTTCAATAGAGACTTCCTCCCCCTTCATCGCCAACTATTCTCATAACCTTTACGCTTAATTTACTTCTACAATAAAAATCTACATTATCACTATTCGTTCGCCTAATACTTATCCTCTTTCTTCTTCTTCACGTGCCATCTCCGCTACGAAGGTTGGCTATCATCATGGCAATTTTGACCCTGGAGGCTGCCGCTCGGAACAATTGTATGGAAGTGCAAGCAAACCACTCCCTGAGGTTTCTCAACCATGACATTCTTCTCCTACCTATGCTGCGCCTACCTTCAATCTTTCCTTGCATAATTAGTTGCAATAGTTTAGAGTTGCAAGACTATCCTCTTTAGTCCACCCCAAAAACTTTTCTCTCAACACATCATTCTCCATCTTTCCCCTCTTCTCTCTATTCTACCCAAACTTCAAGTCCGGCCCCCTATACCTAATGTTATCCATGCTTCTTTTTGGCACCTCTAAACTTTTGATTATTCATCATCCCTTTCAAACTAACCCCTCAGTTCTCATTTTATTCTTCCACATAACTTCCTTAGGGTTTGGTTGCGGTTCCCTGGGGATCTCAGCCTTCTGTAGTCTTTCCGTATCTCACAATTGTTCAAAAAACACCATAATTTTCTTCTTTTCACATAATTTTAACAGAGCCACCCACAACCATTTCATTTTCACAATTAAAGTCAATATACACCTGTAGCTCATTCAACTTATAACTTATTCCTTTATATTTCTCATGTACCTAGTGTTGCTTTATGACAGATAGGGCCTTTCTTAAATTATAAGTTGAGTACTATACAATCAACATACTACAAAACCATGTCCCAATCATCAAATTTGTTCATTTCATATAATATTTTAACGAACACCTTAAGACCCTCATATCCATTAAGAATAAAATCAAATCCCACAACTTAATCATTAGTAAGGCTGACACCGTAATTTTTAAATTGTTTTACTTAATTCTAACAGAGCCAACCTACAACCCTTCTATTCTCACAATTAAGGTTAATATATACCTGCTACTCATTCAACTTATAACTTATCCTTTTATATTTCTCATGTACCTAGTGTTGCTTTATGACAGATAGGGCCTTTCTTAAGTTATAAGTTGGGTATTATACTATCAACATACTACAAAACTATGTCCCAACCATTAAATTTTGTTCATTTCATACAATAGTTAATACACTAAAACTTTCACACCACTTAGTCCGTTAACACCTAATCAGATATTTATGTTCATGAACTTGTGACTTAAAAAGTTTTATATCTACCAGGTACCAAATGTTGTTTTTTGACATACAGGTCCTTCTATAATTAAGTTACAAGTTAAATATTACATGGACATTATACTACAAAAGTTTTATTTCATTCATTCAAGAACACTTTCATATTTTAAATATATTCATTCCTATTCCACCAATAACAATAAAATTTCAAGAACTCAACTTCCCACATGTGTCTAGTTTCTATTTTTCAGGTACCAAATGTTTAAGAAACATAAAGGGCCTTATATTAAAATCTCTATTTCACAATATTACTGTACACATATATAGTTGGTTGCCTAACAATAACCACATAATTTCCTTTCACATTTCATCTTAAATACATAATTTTAAAACAACAACATTAATGGTTGATATTGTTATATTAATTTATTTTACTTTAACAATTTTAAATAACGTTGGCTTTTGTCTTAAGTAGACACATACAGTTGTATTGACTACTCTGTTTCGACTTCAGTCCTAACCTGTCAACATTGTCATTTCAATCAGTTGCTTCCATAAAGTCCTCGTAGACACACCGTCTCAGGACTAGCAATTACACGGGAGTCATATGTCGCCATGTTACCTAATCCAAGGGTAACTTTAACATCATAACAATTTATAAGAAATAATGTAAACCAAATGTAACTAATTATTTATTAACGGGGTTTTACCCATATATTTAGTGGCTACATTCATGTACACCTAGTAAGTATTAACCACACTTTGCATTAACCTTGGTCATAATTTAACCTCATGTTCTTTTTAATTAAGTAGTTATTTACTTTTTAGGACACTGATGATGGAATATTTATTCAGAAAACGTTTTGTCTAATATAGCCCGTTTGGGTTTTTAAATATATACCATTTACAAAGGATTTTTATATATTTTTTTTATTCTTGTGGTTCACTTTTTAGACCTTATGAAAGTTCTATATATAGAAATCAAAAAATCTAATTTGTCAACGCCTTCCATATTGGTATTGTAATGTTTTATAACTTCTGGTCGAGGCGCCATAAGATACTGTTTTTCTGTTTTGCTCTATCTCTTGCAAGTATCTTCTTCTCCTTTTGACTGAAAATTTGAGGCCATGCTTACACATTTGTTATCTAACGATCTAGACATTATGACTTGTCCATAATTACTAATGATTTCTTGTTATAAATCCTCGTTCTTTTTTAGCTATTAGCTTATCTGGTAAAAGTGGAGGTTTTGATAAATGTTCTGCTCTGGCAGTACAGGAGGCGTAAATATGCCTGTTTTGAAGCCACTGCAATAGTTGGTAATAAAATAATTATCGAAATAAAGGTGATGGTTTGGATTGGTTATTCTTTCAGTAAGTTTTATTACGACAGCTGCACTTTGACCAAAAACTTGTTGATTAAGGGAATTTAGTTTTGTAGTAGGACCTTGGTATAAAACGAAGTCGTAAAGTAAACCGGAACTTCCACACAAGGCATACAGTTTTATACCCCATGGACACGGCTTGCCTTTTATAAATTACTTAAGGCTTAACTGTCCCTTGAACGGAATAATTTGTAAAATTACAACATGAAACATTCCTATTTATAGGGTGAAACGACTTTACCGTTCGGTGAATTTAATTTTTTATTGGATTTTAATAAATTTTAACCATATATATGTTTAGAAAGATTTCCGCGTTTAGTACAATTAAACCTAAAGCTAACATTAATACTATTACAAGAATTAATATTAAACTTAATAGCTTTGCTTAAATACTAAAAAATTATAAATTGTAACTATTAAGGCTCCACCAGGTACTCCAAGTAACTATTTATATGCTCTTTGAAACTAATTATACCTAGTTTCACAGAGTATATAAATAGTACTTACATGCCTGTGCAGGGAATGTAGTTACATAGGTGCATACTAAATACTTATTTATGAAAGGTTGTTGTCTGAAGGTCATTAGCTTCATTGCACATCGAATATGAAATAAGTTTGGTATGCTAATAATTTCTTGTATAAAAGATATCAATTTTTCTGTTTTTGTTTTGTTTGGATATTTATATTTATTTCTTTGCAACCCAAATAGGTTGTGTTCTATGTGTTTGGTGAATGGTGCCCAATAGTTTCCTTTTCAAATCTCTTCTTTTGGTCTTGAACAATTACTAAGGTTAATTTTCCTGATTTCTATACTTTCTTTTGCAGCTGGTCTTATGTTGCTTCACATGTATTTTGGAGAGGTTTTCCATATTTTTAGTAAACATTTTCCCAGCATTAGTTTGTTATCTGATTATGTATTTGGCGATGTTGGTTTTCACTTCAAAAATTTGCCATTTTCTTATTATGCCAAGTGTGCTTTCGTTGGGATTTGTGGAAGAAAAACGTCTTGTATATTCTCTAAGTATTTTAGATTGGTTAAGCTCAAAATTAAGTGAGGTTTTTTCCAATGCAATTTTTGAAATTTCCATAGATTGCTTTTTTATATTATCTCTACAATTAATAAGTAAAAGTTTATTTTCTAAATTTTAATGTTTTTGTACTGTTTTAGAGCAAGATTTTAATTATCCATAATTGTCACACCCTTTTCTCCTATTACTCCGCATCCTGCGGTATTCCAGCCTATTTTACATTTCCACAAACGAATGTTTTCATATTATTCTTGCCGCTACAGAGTTTATCCTTCTCAAACGCTTGATACAGATGAAATTCATGTCTGTCCTCCATTATTCTGATTTAATCCACGAGATACTCGCTTATGTCAGAAATAAATATGACCCATCCCGATTTATGCTGCTACATACAGCCACTTAGCCATGATGTGAATTTATTAGGGCAGTGCTGGATATTCTTGTAAAGAGGTCTCTTGCATCATTTTAAATCTCGACATGTTTGTTCACTTTGATGTCACGTACCGTCATACTTTACGGACGGGAATCTTTTACAAACTTTCATATATTTTTTCTGCGATGATTTGCGAGCAAATTTTATGTAATTGAATTCATGATAAATGGAAACGAAATGACAGATGTTTATGTACATACATACGGTAAAATTTTTTAATGGTGGTAAATAAAAATATAAATTTTTTACGGTTTTAAAGGAATCCAAATCTGGAGCACCTTGCCAAAGGAATAGCATGAATTATATAATATGTATATAGTTATATAAATAACTTTTAAAACATTAAACAATACAGAACATCACTTTTCATTTAACAAACAAGCACATTACGACTTTTTATTTACTTCATTGGATAAAATGTATCTCCTCAAGAAACTTCCTCGTCGATTGTCAAACAGTTACAATAGTAAAAACTTAAGATCCCCATCATCAGCAATTACAGGATAGTTTGATCTATGTTCTCCCAACCATTAATTAATCGTGTATTGGCATCATTTAATTAACTTTGTATCGACAGACCTGAAGATGCTTTGCAAATTGTAGAAAGCGAAACCGGTCGTCTAGATAGTTAAATTAAACTGATTGTAAGTCTTATTTATTATATCTTTAACCTATTTGAAATGGACTCACACAAGCAACACATTCATGATTATATGTATTTAATTCATAGGTAATTATTGTAATTATTTATTACCTTAATTGTCAACTAACAATTTCAGTTGAAAATACGTTGATATTGATGGTTTAATTATGTGTCTTGCATAAGAATGCACTTCATCTAGAGTGTAAAAGATGAGACTCCTAAAGCCGGGACATTTGTTAGAAAGCTACGATGTCATCTCACTTTTCACGAATCTTTATATAAATGAATCATTAAAAATTATAAGGAGAAAGTATCCAATACCACAGGATACTCTAAATCTAACAACCCACTGCTTAAATACCACATATTTCATCTATAAGGAACAAAAATATAAACAAGTTGAAGGAGCACCGATGGGTTCACCACTATCACCAGTAATAGCAAACCTGTTTATGCAAGAAATAGAATAACGAGCAATAGAAACAGTCGAACACAGACCCAAACTTTGGTTTAGGTACGTAGATAATACTTTTACAATCTGGACACATGGATAAGGAAAACTAAAGATATTTTTAGAACACATCAATAATATCCACCATTTACTGTGGAACTAGAAGAACACGATCAACTATCATTTTTAGATGTGTTATTAATAAAAAAGGAAGAGATCTGTAGAGAAATTTCACTAAAAAGCATACTCAGTTTTCTAGTAAATATCCAGCCGGTGAAGAACGAAAAAAAGCTGTCTTCAAAAGCTCCAAAAACAAAAACAGCAATCAAGTTCCATATTGTGTAACTCTACCCAATCTACAAGTAGATGTATACAAGGATGGGGAGTATATCAAAGCCTGCTGCATAAGTGCACCTGAAGAACTGTTTAGTGATTTCAAAAACAAATCAGAAATCTTGAATAAAATTAAAGATTTGCCACTATCCGCTAAAACAGTACAAGAAAGAGTAGCTAAATTGTCTTCAAATGTAACATATTTGCAGTGGAAGATATTCAACTTTCTTCCGCCTTATCACTTGCTATAGATGAGACTTGCGATGTAAAAGACACGGCACAAGTTGTCCTTTTTTTTAGGTATATGTCTTCCCAAGGTCCCATAGAAGAAATTCTGGGATTGCTACCGCTCTCGGGACAAACTAGAGGGGGAAGATATAACGCATGGCGTGCTAAAATGCCTTGAAGACAATGAGATCTATTTAAATAAAATCGTTTCCAGCCGAAATAGTTGAGGTCATGAATTTGATTATTAAGATTGTTAATAGCATCTCGTCAAAAGCACTATACCATCGTCAGTTTAAAGAATTCTTAAACGAAATGGCTTCCGAGTATTCCGACCTCCTCTTTCATAATAAAGTGCGTTGTCTTTCCAAAGGTAAGATGTTGAAACGTTTTGCTTTGTGCTTAAATGAAATAAATACATTCCTTAATGAAAAAGGCATTAATGACCCTGAATTAGGGGACCACAAATGATTCCAAATATTTTACTTTATGGTTGATATCACAGCGAAAAAAATGAGCCGAATCTAAAAGTGCAAGGAAAGGGAAACACAGCCTATGTTTTGATGAAGAATTGGCTTGTTTTGAAGAAAAATTAATTCTTTTTGCAAAAGATATTTAGAGCGGTAAATTACTTTATTTTCAATTTCTAAAGCAATATCTCGATAAAACCAGTGCAACTGTTGACACGAATTACTTCAGCACAGTTCCAAAAAAAATCAAAGATGAATTTGCTGGCAGATTTGAACAATTCAAAATTAACAAAACTACTTTAGCATTCATAGTAAATCTTCTCAACACAAATAGTAACGAAATTCACGTTGAGCCATTTGGATTTCATATTGGATCTATAGAAATGCAATTAATCGATTTGAAAAATAAAGCTTTGTGGAGTGGAAAATTTACAGAATTGAAAAGCAAGTTGGAATTGAGGAACTTATATTCGACGCATGGAACAGTCTTCCGTATGGCTACTACTGTGAGGTAAAGAAGTTGGCATTTGGAGTACTAACTATCTTTGGATCGATATATTCTTGTGAGCAAGCATTCTCTTGAATGGAAATAATTAAAAGTAAACTAAGAAGCCAACTAACAAATGAAAATTTAAAGTCGAGTTTGAAGTTTAAAACAACAAGTTATGATCCACATTTATTCAAACTTTCTAAAACCATGCAAAGCCAACTCTCCCATTGAGATTATATGCTCAACTGTTTGTTATTGAAGTGCAAGTTAGTGTTAGAAGTGAATATTTAGTTGTATTAATTTTTACTTCAATAAATGAAATATATGAAAATATATATGTGAAAAACACTATATACCTACATATGAATAAAAAGATTAATTTTTTTATCAAAGAATTTTATTTATGCGAGTACTATAATTTGTAGTTGACTAAAAAAAAATGTGGCTCTTTAAAAACTCTAGTTGGATTAAAAATAATATTCAAAGAATGATAAAATTTAGATGTGTTTATAAAATTATTTAGGCTTACTTCTAAGATTTCTTAGCATTTTTGTAGTTAATTTTTTGTGTGGATTTAAAGGATCATGATTTTCTTTACAGTGGTTATCAGTAAATAAAAAATAAATCCTCGGTTTCGATGTAAATGTTCTCATATTATTACTGTTCGCACAAGAATCCTACGCTTCTTCTTTTGTATACATAACCGCCAGTTAAGTTAGATCCGACAACCATGTAATGTTGAATTCGATCAAACATCTCGAAATAATGAAATAAAAAAATATTTCCATTGAAATTCCGACATTTTAAACGGAAGAGTGAAATTTCTCCTATTCAGTGCCAACTCAGTTTACCGAAGCGCTTTAAAATGCTTAATAACAAGCGACAGCAGCTGAATGTCATTTGTTTAATGTTACAGCGCTCACTCACTAATTTTAATAAAATGTGACATTTAACGCGAAATCATAAAGAGTTGGTGCTGTAGCAGCGAAAAACCAAGACCCTTTTATGTCATTTTTAATCTATAGAAAAATAACACAAAAGAAAAGATCGCAAAGGAAAATGTTGGCCATGGAATGTACTTTGATTAATTTGATTATTAACTGATGCTGGGAAATTAACTTTATTGTTACGGGAACAAAAACGAATTCTTTTAGCCATTTTTTAGGCAACTTTAAATATATTTAAGGGAAAATGCATCGCTCATAACAAATTGGTACTAAACCGTGAATTCATAGATATTATTATCCAGATTTAGCCATATGGCTCGCACTCCTTCTAAGGTTAAAATTCACTCATCCCAGATACCTACGGTATCAAAAGGATTGAGCTCTGATGGGACTCTTCCATGTTATCGAGTCCTAGGTGACTTGGTACGTCGGTGTATCTCCCAAAAATTTTCGCACGCATCTGGACGTCGAAAGTAGCACAGCTTTCTGCATGATCTTATATATAATAAATATATATATATAAATATATATGTTCATTTAGACAGCTTTTTTATGTTTTCTAGGGGGTTCTTCGGAATGACTCCAGTGGTAGAAAGAATAATAGGTATCGTGTGGGTACTTTCCATTCTCCATTGTCTTCTCATTTGTATTTCCAGATCTCTGTACTTGGCGATATTTTCTTTGTACTAAACACACAGATTATTGTTCTTAGGTATAGTTACATCGATGAGTGTTGTTTGTCTATTAGTTTATTAACTAGCACGAGATCTGGTATACTATGTGCTACACTTTGGTCTGTGAGCAAAGTGCGATCCCAGTATAGCTTGTAGTTGTCATTCTCAAGTATACTCTCAGGACGTATTGATAATATAGGAGATGGTATGTTTGTAGAAGTATTAGTTTAAAAGCAATCCCTTGATGGAGGATCTTCCCTACTGAGTCATGAGGTTCCTTAAATTCAGTTGCAGGAAATGCCTGGCAGCCCCCGGTAAGATGTTGAATGGTTTCTTGATTGGATTATTATTATTATTATTATACATAAGCGAAAGTAGAGGGACAAGTACCTATTATGCCCAAAAACACAAAAAATACATTAGTAACTTACTAGTAAATTAAAACATTGCAAAAATTATTACACAATTACAATTTTTGGTTTAAAAGAAAATCAATATTTTAACTGAGTAGATTATTTCTTAAAGGGTCTAAATGATACATAATGACGGTATTAGATTTTTGTTTCGATACAGTGCAGCGGCAAGCCGCTTATACGTATCTCGACTTCTTTAGGTCTCATCAGAACGGTATATGCCATTATTCTGGACTAAGTGATATTTTCAAGTTTCAAGAAAACCAGAAAAATGTTGGTTATTTATTAACCTCTCGATATTTTAAACTTTTTATTCTTTTTTGTATTAGTATGGTTCAGGTAAAGGTGTGTATTAATCAAATCAGTCTAGAATTTTAAATTTTCTTTACTGGACAGATTTTTCAAAAAAATTAACTTAGGTCCTTTCAGAAATATACATTTTATAAAGCAAATTTAATTTTTATATGGTAATATGGTATTTTTATTGTGAAAAACAGCCACAAAAATATATTAAACCAAAATTAAAGAAATAATATAAGATAAAACATCGATTTAAAACAAAATCGAAAATAAAATCATTGTTTTCAGTTCTATTAAGATGCTTTGGATTTGGATTAAGACTTTGCAAATGGCCTATTTTTGTTTTCAAGATTGGTACCATGTCTTCAGGAAATGCTGGTATTTTGGGCCATACGATATTAAATTAGCTATTGTGTTTCGTAAAGACAAATGGAAGTGATTAACACCAAAAATTCTATTAAAATAACCGATGCCCTTACATAATCTGGAGTTTTGGAGCTATGTACATAATGAAAAAAAATCGAAATTGCAAAATGAGTTTTTTGAGATCAAGAAACACTTATTTGTTGAGATTCAGTATACAGGCTTGTCTTTTTGTAAAACTTAAGCCACTATTGCTTAAAATCAAGAATCTCACTAGTTTGAAGTTATTTTACAGTGAACTTCAAAATTTTCTGCAAAATACATTAACCGTTAGTTGGGTCTTATAGAAGACATCTTGTACAGGTATATGTGGTAGATGAACATTTTGCATACAGTCAAATGAGAGCCCTACCACGGCATTACTAAAACTTGTTTGCACTTTTTTGTAGTTTTCGCGAAAAAATGTATAATAAAAGCTGCTTTTAATTTTTGTTTCAGGATACTTGTATCTATACATTTCGTACATAATTTTTATATTAAGCCTACTATCTAGATATTTATATTCTTTTCCCGAAAAGTGATTTTCTTTTACTGGATAGCTTTGAATGTCTTGAGTCTTGAATGTGCTGACGAATGCATTGCCCGTTTAATAATTTTGCCCTATTTCTCACTAGGAGTCAGATTATTTTTATTCAATGATTTTATTTGCTTTATTCTTTTTTCAGATACGGAATGCAAATTTAGAAAAGCCGTACAACACACTTTTACTTTCAGATCTCCGACTAAAATAAAACGATCAAAATATACTTCCCTTAATTTATTGTTTTCACTTTTTTGGCTTCGTCGTTTTGCTCCATTTTTCTGATGTATCAGGCCTTGAAGATATATATCCTGTTCATCCTTGTTTGGCATTTTGCAGAAATTCTTAAATACTATTTGCTTTTGCTTATCGTTTAGCTTAGTAAAACACCGCATTTTACATCTAAAAAATAGCGCATCTATATACCTAGGCTATTCAATATATAACTTTATTTAACTTACTTGCGCCTCATTGCGGTCAGTGCCTCATTCATTTTGTAAAAAACATACTCTCTAAAGGTGTTACCAAGATCATCGCATATAGCGATTGCTGCGGTGGGCAGAACAAAAATAAAAACATTGTAAAGCTGTTTATGTTCTTGTTAAATCTACTTTTAATTCAAGAGATTCACCACAAGTTTTTGGAACCAGGCCATACATTTTTGTAGTGCGATAGGAATTTTGGAATAATGGAAAAGTGAAGCGTAGGAATCCACAGGTGTTTATTCCAGAGCACTGGGCCAAGTTAATTCAATCAGCTTGCAAAAAGTTTATTGTACACCGAATGAATCAAGAAAACTTTTACAGTTTTGAAACAATAAACAAAGTTATAAGTGATACCAAAAAGACAGTAAAGGTGTTCTTTTTAAATGGAGACCATTACGGTACTTTTTGTATGAAAAATCTTCCGAAACATTTTAGTTTCTTTTAAGGAAACATTAAATGTGTATTTTTTACTTTTGTATGTGTAAAAAACTGAGCTGAACGATTTACTGTTACCATGGAGAATATGTTTTAAAAACGTCTTAATGCTCAGCCAATAAAAATCAATAAATTGAAATGGGACAATATTCGAAAACTTCTTGATTTTATTCCACCGGTTTTCCACGAGTTCTACAACAACCTTCCCAATGAACACAAGAAAAAATTAAAAACTAATACCGTCAACGAATTGTCTGAAGAGGGATTTCAAGAAAAAACTGTGCTGGACTCTGATTATGAGTGTAAAGATATATGTCGATTTATTTTCTTTAAGCTTTTCATATTATAAGTAAATAATTTACCCAATAAAGTTATAAACAACCATTTTTTAAAATTCACCTTTTTACTGCAAAGATTCTACGGATACATTTTAGTCCAGATATTAATTGGTTCACCATTCAGAATAAGAATGGACCCTCTTGTGCCTTTTTTTAAAATAAAGCTGAATTGGTTATTTTTTTTTAAATTTGTGTAGGTATAATAATTTTTTGATCCTTTAATAATATAATAATACTATATACGACCGTAGTTAGTGTACAAGGAATTTTAATTATTCAAAAAACTTTAAGCCTAAATATCTCAAATCTAGTAAATTTCCACTTGGATCCCTTTTATTATAAGCCCCTCTCGTTTTCGTGTTGATTTAACCAAAAATTTAAAACTTAGTTTCTTCCTCTAGGGAAATTATTTGAATTATTGGAATTCTTTAATGATTGTTACATACAATTACGTAAAGTTTTGAGTTATACTTAAACAATGAAATCCAATAAATGCTTGATTTCTGTTTAGAGTACGAAGTATTTGTTAAAAGAAGTGATTAAGTAATAGTCAGTTATTATGTTCATCCTGTCATAGACATAATGCCCCGCAAGTCTAAAAAGGGAATTGAAAAGGCTCATTAGGGATTCAAGGAAGGTCTCTTTTTGTACCAAACTAGTCCTTATTGACTGCTCGAGCTCGCCTGACGTTAAATTAATTAAAAGTGGTCTGGTGATGTTGTACAAGACCATCGTGCCTTGTTATTTATACCGCAAACACGGATAAAGGGCTTATTAGAAAATGTAGGTACTTAATTAAAACGATGGAATGCTACCCTCCCAAACTTTGTTAATAAATAGTTTACGCAGCATTTACATTTCAACTTCACTTTTGCATAATGTTTTACAAGTAGGTTCAATGTCACACAATACGAGTATTAAATACTATCCTTCGCACGTATTTTATTCATTTAATTGCTACATTTAAAATTTCCTTTTTTTCTATAATCGCCCAAGTAAGACGGATGTTTACATGTGACCTGATGTGATATTAGGATTATCTCTTTTGTATGAGAAAATGTGAAAAACGCAAAATGTTTATCAATAAATATATAATGACTATTGCTGAAATTGGTCAGTCTCTGATGTTATTATTACATAATAAATGATGCTATATTCTGATAATATGACATTCTGAAGAAAAAAGCACATCTGCAGTACTATGCGGATTAATGGAATCGTAGGCTGTTTTAATGAAAAGCAGTTTATTTAGAAAAACACTATATTTTGGCAAATTATAAAGTAAATTTACATCATTTAGCAGGAAAATGTCCTTCTTTGGCTGCAATTACTGCTTTTACCCATTTTGGAATAAATTCTACACCCTACTGACAGTTTTCACATATCCTTCCAGTTCAAAACCAAACCTGAGTGACCGCTTCTATCATTTGTATTTGTGTAGTACTGTTGATTTTGCGTAATCTAGCTTTGCAAATGGCACATAAATTTTTAATGGGATTAAGGTTTGGTAAATTACCGGGCCAATCTAAAACATTAATCTTCTTATTTTTAAAAATTCTGTCATTGCTTTAACTTGTGACAAGAAGCAGAGTCCGGTTGAAGAATCGCTCCTGCTTAGGGCTGACATTTTTGGAGTTCTGTATCCAAACGCTGTTTCAACATGGACTTGTATTTTTGTCTATTCATCATGCCTTTAATTAGTACCAAAGATCCAAACCCCATGTATAAAAACATCCCCAAAACATTTTTTTAATTAGATGTTTCACGGTTCCATCAATATAAGATGGTGTAAGTTTTTTAATGTCAGACTTCCTGACGAATTTCTACCACGGTCCTTCTACCATTCTCCAAAAGTTTTTTCCAAAAAGTTGAGTCATAAATCACTACACCTGCTGCTGCTAGATCTTGTTGGAGCTCTTGACTTGTTTTTCTTGGGTCCAATTTGCTCTTTAAAAGTAAAAATCTTTCATCTACTGGTGTTGTTTTTCTCTTTCGTATTTTCCTAACCTTTTCACATCCATTGGTCCCGTTTCTGACTCACCCACACGTTCTTGCGTTTTCTCTTTGTGACATAGAAGTGTGTTCACTTAACGTGATAATCTTTTCACGCGTAATATCCTTGATAGAATTAAAACGAAACAAATTCACGAATTACCAAAAACAACAGAAAATAGTACAAAACCACATAAATGTAGTCAGACAGGTCCTAAAACACCCTCAAATAAAGAGATTCACCCTTAAATTCCATTAATTCGCACAATTCTGTAAATTACAAAAGACTGATTCGGAAGAATGCCCATATTTTAAGAATAATATACACTTTGTCTTGGTTGTAGAGAATTGTAATCCCACAGATTTAGATTAATTTTCCCACAGATTTAGATCAAAAAAAAGTGTCACTCTAACGGATCCTTGTCAAGTACGATTTACTTGGTGTGTCATAGCGACTTAATGTGTTTAAAATATAGTACCTCCAAGCCATATCGAATACTTTTGTTTGGCATTATTCACTTAAATCGATAAAATAAACATGATATTTACTGAAACTCTTGAATTGTGATCATAATTTTCGTCTTTTTGTTATTAAGTTCCATTCCACATTTTCTACCGAAGTGATCTAGTTGATCCATCAGTCTTTGTAATCCTTTAGCACTATCCACAACAAGGACAGTGTCATCTGCATATCTTAGATTATTTATTACCTCACCGTTAACAATCACGATATCAATCGTTTCTCCCAAAGCTGCAACCTTATCGTACTCTTCTTTGTATTTTTGGCAGTGGTAGTGGCAACAGTTCTGCTATATATTCCTGCCATCTGTCAGTTATTCCTGCGTATTGAATAGTATGTTATCATCTTTATCAAACAGTGCAGTGGGCATTGTTGTTCTACACATTCCTGCCATTTCTTTGATCTTCCTGTGCAAATTGAATATATCATGTATTTTCTGTAGAATCTCCATTTCTAAGCATTTCTCTAACAGCCAGAATAATTTTGCTAATTTTATTTCTTTAATTACCTTTGTGTGGTGTTCCTTGTACTTTTCTGCGTCTTTATTCTTAAACTCTCTTTTTTGCTCCATAAGCTCTAAAATCTGATGTGTCATCCATGGTTGTTTTATTTGTCTTTCCTGTTTATGTCTTTATGTGTTGCAATGTCGTTAAATTTTGTGTTTATTTCTTCTTGCATTTGTTGTTTTACGTTGCTTTGTTTCAGTTTTTGTATGTACACCGTTCTTATAACGCCCGACTTTCGAGTTTTTTTCATCCTTATTCTCAGTTCAGCAAGCAATAAGTTATGGTTAGTTAATCAAAGCAGCAGTTTGCAAAATACAGATTGCCACGATGGTCGCCAACATCCGAAACGAATAGGCACTACAAGAAGAAAGAAATTCGGTATATATAGATAAGTCGCCATAATTGCTTGATCCAAGAACAGGTTAGACTGACTTTTTATATGTCGCACTACTTCTCAAATAAATGAGATGTGTTATTATAAATAGTGTTAAATTCAATCGGAAACCATCGAGTGTATGCTCGATATACGCTTTATTGTGGGCGTTGATGCAGAATGTTGAAAAATGACGAGGGGTAAATACAATTTTGATCACTTTCTATAAAGTAGATACATAATAGTATCAAATTTATCTGTAGCTAATTTTTATTACCAACTATAAATTATTTTGTATTTGTATGTTTCCTACTGTGTTAATTTACGTGTTTGTACTATTTTATTTCATAGTAATTATAATGTATCGGTTCAATCCTTGTTAAAAAGTCTATTTCATAATTCAAGCACCACTTCTCTCTTCAGAATATAAAATTAATTATGTGAACTCCTCTAATGCTGTAAATTTTGTTTTTACCTAAAATTAAAAACAAAAGCATTACTTGCATACATATTTTAAACACATTTTCCCGTTTCCGCTTCCCGGGTTGTTATTTTCGCTGCAGGCTCTCTTAAAACTTTGTTACCCGATTTTAATTACACTTCAAAAGTCGCATTTTGTTTTTCTTCTTTAATTATTTTAGAAATTTTAATTTATTACATAACAAACGGCTCGGGCTAACATTATAAAGGATTATTGCTCGCGAACTCGGGGCGAAATAAATGCACGAAATGCGGATTTATTGGTAAAGTTCGACCGAAAGTGGGTACATACTTGTTAAATGGTAGTTTATTATAATTAGACCATAATACGTCTTTATTACAATAAGTACTGTTTCAATTGGTTGGCTAAGGTGAAGGGAGAAAGTTATAACAAATACTTGTTTGGGGTAAAGTTTGCGTTAATTAAAGATTAAGTAGTCTCTTGCGTATAGCTTACTGTATATCGTTATAAGATCTCTTCTTCTAAGTGAGCTGTCTTCTTGCAAACTTAAACTACCATAATTATAAATTTACTTCAATCGACGATTTATGTAAACATAAATTTAACTCTATTATCTATCTATATAAAAGACTAATGCGTCAGGTCACACTGTTTGTCTGGTTAACAACGCCACCTAGGAAATAAATCGGAACCATCAACTAACTTTTTAATCTACTGAGTCAATCATATTTTCTTCTTAAAACGATAAGATTAATCAATAATACTAATATTATTAATTACATATTAATATAATTAAAAATACACGAGTATTTTATCGCAAAATTGCCAAAAAAATTGGTTGCTGTATACTTAAGTAAAGTAGACCTTATTACTTACCTAATTCTTAAACTATAAATTTCAGTCTCACAAAACTATACAGGGAGACTGTAAGACTGAGAGACAAAACTGTAAGAGACACAAAATTGACAAAAAATTCCCAACTGACATTTAAATGTCAATTTGCTGTCTGTTCTGTGCAGTTTTGTGAGATATAAATTCGCAGATTAAGAATTAGGTAAGTAATAACGTTTATTTTGTATACATTATGTAATATGAGCGTTATTTATTGTAATTATTTATTTATAAGGTTAATTGAGTTATTTTTAGATGGGTTATGTTAGTGGAAAACATACTTCCCACTGCTCAAAATATTCATGTGATATCCCTCACATATAAATATAAACTACTATATATCCTATCTGACGATGAAATCTTTCATCACCCTGTTTTTGGGTGTATTATGATGTCTTTACTTTCCATGCCTTTGTTAATTTCTATAATGATTGGAAAATGGTCTGAACCCAGTACATCAGGTAACGTTTCCCATGCACAATTAATTGCTATATCTGAAGTTGCAAAAGTTAAATCCACGACTGAATTATTCCCGTTATTTGTGAACCTTGTAGGTGATCCGGTGTTTAGAAGTACTAACTTCGTATTGTCTGAAGCGGTTATAATTTGCGTGCCTTTGGTGTTACTTTTGTATGATCCCCATGTTGAATGATGCGCATTGAAATCACCTCCAAATATACTATTTGACTTGGTACAGTTAAGAATTGCGTCCCAATCGGCAGTTGTTGTTCGTAAATCAGGTGGGCAGTATAGAGAGAAACATGTTAGCGTTATTTCACTGTTATTCAATATTTGTATACCACACATTAAAATATTTTCATTAAAATTTTTCTTAATTGGAATTTCTTTAAAACAAAGTTCATTTCTAACAAGGATTGCCACACCTGCATAACCATCATTTCTATCTTTACGAATAATATTATAACCCTTGAAATTATATTGTTATCTGGCTTAAAACCATGTTTCTGAAATTAAGGCAATATCGATTATATTTTCATTTAAACATTTAAGTAAACTCAGTTTATTGGCTACAGCCGATTGCGCATTCCATTGTAAAATCTTTATTTTATTTTTTATTTTATTAGCCATTACTTAAATTTATTAAAATTGTTAATTTTATCATAAATGTATGCTTTATCTAACTTTTCTAAATCGCTAAAAGAATCAAACTCTTCGAGGACACTTTTAAAAATATTGAAAAATATGTTTATAAATTCATCTGTATTAGGATCAGGATCGGCACTGTGTAAAATATTTGAGGGAAGAGGTCTTTTTGGACCAAATTCAAAAGGAAACATAGGTTCAGGTAAGGGAGATTGGGCTTTTCTTTTTTTGAAATGTGAAGAAGTTTCAGGTTGATTTGGAGGTACTTTTTGTGTTTGTTTTTGGGTATTGGATGAGGATGGTTTAGGTAAGGAAATGCTCAATACTCCGGGAGTATTGGGTTTTTGGAATTGTAGAACTTCCAAATTTCAGAAGAACTGAAAGAGAAGTGATGAAAAAAAAACTAAAAATAGGGCTAAGCTCAGAGGAACAAATTTAAATGGCCAAAGAGACACTAAATCTCAAGTGAGTGTTCGGGCTAGCTTCAATGCACTGGATTGTGGCTTTAAAGATATAAACAACAATAACAAGAGATAATGAGCTAATGAGACAAGAAAGAAAGGAGACCTGGTAATATCAAACGTGATACAAATGAAGAAGGTCACTGGGAATAAATTTATAGAAAGAGAACAATAAGAAGAGAAAAGAAGGGCGCCAACTCAACGATAGTTGAGATTTTGAAGTAATAAATGAATCTGGAGATAATACTCTGAAATACAAAAAATACTAAATATTAATCTTGTTTTGCTATGTTATATACTGGTTAGTAGAACTGAAATAAAACTCAAAATAGCAACAATAAATATATTTATAAACAAATGTATATAGGTATATGTGTATAAACAATTTACATATAATGCAAAGCCAAATAACAGTGGTAGTGGATGGTGTACAGATACAATAGGACCTAATAGCCCCTCAACAAACGAATAATCACTACCACTGGCCAAATAAAGTTTAAAATATCAGTAAAATTCAAGAATAGTCCGTATTGTAGCCAAAGTCTTAACACAAAAAGGTAGTAATTTAACTTTAAATAGTTCTACTAATATGAGATACTAATGACAATATTGTAAAGATATCAAACTTGATAAATCTCTATTACAATTATATTAAATATATATTACATTCAAAAAGTGAGTTGTTCCATACTCATTATATAATATTTAAAAACAAACCACATTAAATTTATGTCCCTCTCAATATCAAATTGTATTATATTAACAAAATATTATATCCAAAAAAAAGTGAGTTTGGTCAGACCTGTATATTCTATTTAAAAACCCAATAAAAACATGTAAGGTATTTCTTCTCTCCCAATAATATCAAAATTATATTTATCAAATAATTAAATTATCAAAAAAAAGGTATTCACCTTATCATATGCATATGTAAAGTTAACAGTAAATAGAAAGTAATACGTAATACAAAAAGTCAAATAGTTAAACAACTTATCTTTACAGCACTATAAGTCCATAGGAAAAACTCCTCTTGGCACGGCTACATCGGTTTATGGCTGTAAAGACGAATCCTGGTCACAAAAGCCACAACCAGTCACTGGTCTCTGGGTGACAGCAAAATCCACGGGTTTGCTAACTATTCAAGAATTCAGTTACTGGAGTCCTTGAGGGAATATTCTGAAAAGAATATCCTCAAGTGAAGTGAAATTAATATTTTCACGTGACGGAATCTAAAATTATTATTTAATTTAATAAATACAATTCAATAGGTGTAGCAGCATGGATTGACTGCACCAAAACAAAACATCAAAATATCAGGTATTAGGTTAGGTCAACATCATGTCAAATTTATGAAGTTACTTTCGTAGGCATGGCAAGCTTGCGCCATGAAAAGAACATGCGCAGAATATAGAAGGCTGTCCACATTTGTCGAACCTTTTTATATTCCACCAAAAAAGTTAAGATACAAAATGGAACCAAAAAAAACTTAATGATAACGACGTGGAATAAAACAGAATTTAAGTTTAACTATATAAAAAAAATGACCTTCTGTTCTTTGCAAGTAAATCAAGGAAATTTTATATTTAAATTATTTCGGAACTCGAAAATAAATCTCTAAAGAAATACTAAACTACAAGGATAAATTTGATTGTATGATAAGGAGATAATACGTATAAAATGATTTACTTACATGGAGCTCGCAACACGCCAAAAAACTCTTCCTTTTTATATGGAACTCTTATAAATTAATACTTGTTATTTAAAATTAATTATTACTATTATTATTAATGAATTATATTCTTCCCCAAATTATCTTCCTTGCTCCAATTCCGTCACTTTGAAGGTGAACAATTTCACCGGTTGGCGTGTCTGCGTTGACGAGTTCTGACCAAAACTGATCGTTCTCGTACCAACTCGACCAACCTTACTTTTTAAAGCGACTACTACGCGTGTGGGGAAAAATGTCCATTTAAAAATCGATCGTAGGCGGTAATAAAAATTTCTTGAGGGGTTTAGATTGGACTAGTCAGTAGCGTAAACGCTACAATATGTTTGATGTTAGTTTGACTTGGGAGAGGTGGAAAGCTTTCGTTATTTAGCATACCTAATACTTCAAAACTATTTCTCGTACTAACAGCAGATGTGTAAGAGTTTTTTAGACTGTCCTTTGCTTCTAAGAATGTTAAATTTTTTTCGGCCATATGTCTTTTAATTTCGTTTTGTTCTTTAAATTTTGGACATTGTTTGGAAATGGATTTATGTTCATAATTTTTACAATGTATACAATAACTGTCTTGTGGGTCTCTATAGTTATGATCATCGTTTTTCTCTTGTCCGCAGTTAATACATCTGGTTTGTGAACTGTTGCAATTACGAAATATGTGTCCATGTTGCAAGCATTTAAAGCATTGTATAACTCTATGCACATAGGGTTCTACAGAACAGGCAACACTGTTTATATATACATATCTGGGTAAAATGTTTCCTTCAAAAGTAAGTAATACCATTTGTCTGGGGACATATACTTTTTCTCCATTTAAGTCAATTTTCCTTTTGAGTCGAGTGACTTCCGTTACTGTTATATTTGATATTATATTATCAAAAAGATATTGTTCATTAAAAGTAGTATCTACGTTTCTTATTATGCCTTTTCGTTGAAGCAAATTATTTGGGATATATGCTTTTAGTTGTTCCTCTTTTAAATTTTCATTTTGTACTAAACTATTTGCATCTTTGGGGCTTTTAACTTGTACTCTTACCCTATTCTTCCCTACTCTGTCAATACTAAGAATATTCTTGATTGCTAATTTTTTATGTAAAATATGACCTACCTTCATAGGATGCAGTTTGCCAATATTTTCTTCATTTGTTTTTTCAATGAATACATATACCTTATCCGTATAGAGATATCCTTTTTGTAGATTAAACAGCTTAATTCCTTTTTCCTGTTCCTTGGTTTGTGGGCATTCTTCCACTTGGTCCATATTTTGGGTCCCCCCTTTGTCAGGGGGGGAGTTTTCATCCATTTTTGTAAACTACCACTACATACACACAAACAAAAACAATAACAAACACTTAAATAAACACAAAAACTGGGTTTATTTGCCCGGAGCGAAATTGGTTTATTATTGATAGTCACAAAAAACTGGTCTTAATCACTATTTAAGCACCTGTAAATTTACGTGTTCTCTCTATGAATGATCGAACAAGACTGACGATGAAATCTTACGGACGCAGATGACCATCTCGTTCGATGGTTTGTAGAGTAATTGGATGAGTAGGAAACAATAACTTACTCTTAGATATTTTGGGATCTACCTTACTCTAAAACTAAGACTTTCAGGAGTCTGGAAGGGTGTACAGCCTTAAAGAAGTTCAAAAACCCGACTGGTTAGTAACTGCAGTGTTACGCTGACTCAAGGATTCCAAAGGGACCAGCCAAAGCTCGAATATAGCGCACACTACCAATCGGGTACACCCTGTACAATTAGCGATCACTATTCGCCAAATCAGAGTACGTGCTCTAAAAAGCGCTCGTATTTCTGATCCAACGAATATGGATTTCCAGCTCTACCAACGAGAAGGTTTGTACTAGGATGATTTTATGTAGTAGTGATGAAACACGACGTTTACCCAAAAGCAAATCTAAACCTCTCGCTCAACGAGAGGTTTAGATAACTCAACTCGCACACTCTTCAGCCAATTACGTCTGGCGAACGACGGATCAAGCAAAACCACAATTGCAGAGCCAATTGATCTGACGATGAAATAATTTTTGATTAAGAGGGTAATGATAAGGCCGAAGAAGAAATAGAATTTTCGGATTGCATCACAAACTATGAAAATACTATAAGCTGTTGCGCAAGTAATGGCGATATGATAACTGAAGTTGTACTGCCTAATGTACCAACAGAAGATTTTTTTCAAGTCCAAGAGGCTACCAATACAGAAACTCTATAAAAGATTTTAGAACGGACAATCAAGGACCAGGATCATCCAACGTTTAAACAATTACGCTTTTAGATAAAATTGAAGCTATCATAGGCATCTGGATTATGATGAGAATTTATCAGCTTTCTCAGATAACAACTATTAGGGTACACATTTTTCGGTTCAAGATATAAAATGTCATTCAAAATATTATGTCATTTAGAAGATATAAAAACTTATTGAAAATATTTACTTGAATGACAATACAACAAAACAAAAAGGGAATCAAGGATAAGATTAACTTTATAATGTAAGGATGTTTAACGAATTACTAAATCAGTCATTAGGCAGCGCATATAATCCTTTTTCTTTTCTGGCAGTGGATGAATCTACGATCCCTTTTCAAGGTAGGTGATCTATCAAACAATATATACCGTGGAAACCAATAAAAAATGTTACAGATTTTTGTTTTGGCTAATTTTGTAACTGCAAATATTTGTAAGTTTGACATTTGCACAGGAAAATCAGGCGAATAAGATGAAACTTATTGCCTAGGTAAGAAGGTTGTGCTCAGTCTGACTTTGTCTTTAACCGATACAAATTGAAGCGTTTAGTTCAAAAACAACACATGTCCAGTTTTTGCACATTTGACTTTATATGTCTATTCGAATAGAATAGTAGTTTCGTTATTGATGTAATACATTCAGTGTAAGAATCTCAGATATCCGGGGGATGTATATATATATATATATATATATATATATATATATATATATATATATATATATATATATATTCATTTACCAAAATATATTCTGCTTTAAGTTTCTACCGATTTTTGTTTAAAACATCAATAAAAATACGAAATCAACTTGTACAATTAATTTAATATCCAAATCCCTTCCAATGAATATCTATTGAAAGTAAGATTTGAAATAAATGAAGCTGGGCAGTTTTTGTTGATTTGCCAGAATTGTATTTTTTGAACAAGTGTTATTTTTCAAATAAAAGCTTGAATTGTATAATAGTATTGGACTATTTGTTTAAAATAGTTTGTCTAACGGAAAAATAATTTAAGGGTGGTATATTTGCTGTAGGTACTGACGTGTCAAACAGAAAAGATTTACCAGATATATTATAAAGGAAAAACAAAACTGAAGTGCTGTCAGTTATATTTCAAACGAAAGGTATATTGTCGGCAGTCAAATAGATGGATACTAAACCTGTGTGTTAAGCCTCATGCAGTCAAAAATATTATTTTTTCACTTAGACACAAGATATTTTTATTAAATTAGGTTAGCTGAACTAATAGAATCAAAGATAAATATATCTTCTGAGTCTTCTGTTTAATTTTTATAGTTTTTTTCTTCTTTTAATACAATTTCTAATGGTTTTGTTTGAAATATATCTTTTGAACTAATATGTCTCATATATAACTTTAAAATGGACATTGTAATACATGTTACTATTATGTAACGTACAGGAAATATTTTCTTAACAGTTTATGACACACATCATCGCTAGATATAAAATTTATAGTAGGATAATAATAAAATATTGAAATTCATCTTAAAATGTCAAAAATATACATACTAGAACATATCCACAAACGATTTTACCGGTTTTAGCCTCCATTCGGTGTATCCGAAGCATTTCCGTCATAGGGAGGCTTAGATATAATCCTTGGATCGCAGAGCCTTGCATTACCGACAGTTTCATTCATGTATTCACCCTCTATAGGGTTATTTCGCAAATTGTTGCTGTCATATGGCATCTCTGGCAATTTGTCATCTTTGCGAGATGCGAGGTAGAGGACGAGCTCTTTTTCTGCTATGATGATGTGAATGGAAAAAATGATAATGGACAAAAGAAAGTTTGAGAGAAGTTCTGAAAGTTCATAAATTTGATTTACCTTCCGTCAGAGTTGAATAGTGTTTTCTTAGCTGTGAGAAATTGGGTCGCGGTATGGGAAAAGTGTAGAAATCTCAGCTGTAATTCCTTCTTTATAAATTTATCGCTGTACCCGAGGAAGGGTTTAGTGCTATAATGTGTTATTTATTGCTTTTAAAAGATAAATAGACAGAAAGAAATTTAAAATTTATTTTTAAAAAATAAAAAATTCAATATCTATCGACTGTACATATACCTAACAATACTAATAATTTGATATCAGTCAGTACCTACAGTGCACATAACAGATAAAAAGTTTATTAATTTAAAAATTGCGATAAAAAAATAAAAAATCTAAGTTACTTCTAAGGACCTACATTCTAAAGACTCAGTAATCCTGCGAACTTACATTTGATTATATTGTAGTATTTTGTTTTCTTCTTCTACTTCTTCTTCTTTTTATATATATACAAGACTCTGTCTGTTTTTCAATGTGCCAATACTCGTTTCATCGTTTTCGTGGTCTTCCTATCGGGGAACCGTCTCTTGCCGTTTTTACTACTCTATTTGTCTCTATTTGTCTACTACTCTATATGTTCTCCACCTTGCATCTACTTCGTATATCTGTACTTTTAGCTCTGTCCCACAGTGTCATACCATCAATTTTTCATCGTTTCTCTTTGTCAGGTCTTGTTTCTGCCACGTATGTTTTGTAAATTCTACCTTTCGTTTCTTTCCCGTAATTTTTATTTCTCCGTATTGTTTTATTCAGGCAGCCTGCGGTTCTATTCGCTGTATTTACTTGATCTTCCACTTAAGTTTCGAGCTTTCCGGAGCTAGATAATTTGATGCCTAGATATCCATTACTCCATGACTTGTTTTATTATCTAACCTTCCAGCTCGAATTTACATCTTAGTAAATTTGCTGTTTGAACCATGCACTTTGTTTTTTTTTTAGGGAAATTAATATGTTAAATTTTCTGGCAGCTATGTTAAATTGGTGCAGCTTACGTTATAAATTATCTTCAATTTGAGAGAGTAGTATTGCGTCGTCTGCCTAGCAAAATATTTTAAATTGTTTTTCTCCCATTTGGTATCCTTTTTTATCTCTTACTTTTTTATTATTTTATCCATAATCAGGTTGAACAATAGAGGACTCAGGGAATCTCCTGTCTTATCCCATTGCCAGCTTCAAAAGGGTCGGTTAGTTCTTCGTCCACTTTTACTTTTATTGTGTTGTTTTGGTAAATATTTTCGATCATTTTGACTATACCTAATGATTATTAAAATTCGGTGTGATATTACTTCAATGGGTTCTTTGCCTAATTTGTATTTAACAGACTGATAGCCTTGCGTGGACATTGTTTTAGTACTTAATATGAGATTAGTCTTATTCTAGAGCCTTACTTAGGCTGCTAAATTTCTTTTTTGACTTCTGTGTGGGTAAATATTTTACTTGCAAGAGCAGCATTTAACATGATGCGTTTATAAGTTATATTCCTTCTTCATAGGGGTCGGCTGGTTCGGTTTAAAATACGCTTGATGTGCAGCAAGGATGTTCTATTTTTCTTGGTTTGAGTAGACCAATTTGCCGTTAAGTTTTGGAGTCATCTTTTTTCATAAACTAAGATTTCTGTTTTGTTCTAGGAAAAATTGAAAATCTAACCAATTCGTATTTTTGTAAGTAAGTTGAGGATAGAGTGGGCTGTATAACTGTTTTATTCATGCTCATATATATATATATATAATATATATATATATAATATATATATATATATATATAGTATAATGGTAAGGTTGATTGGGTTAGCAGCTGAATAATGAAAGCCAAAGTGCTCTTTTCAACGACTTCGCTATATATTTCGTTAAATTTCTTTAACATCTTCAGACGAATGCTACAATATGTTACAAAATGGTGAAATTGTGTATTTTACATAAGATGTAGTGAAACACTTACTTGTGTGAGGTTGCAGGCAAAAGTGGTATTTGAAAGTTCCATGTTGAAAAACTTTTTGAAGATTTTTTATAGCAAAAAAAAAGGAATAAGTTGTATGTGTTATATGCTGGCTTGAAAACTCAAACAATACAAGTGCATTTTTGTTATTTTCTTCCAGTGTGCTAGTACAATACAAATATTAAAAAACATTGAACATTTAAGAAACAAAACCGTTAAAACACAACTACATATCACATTGTCATTTTTTGGACCAGGTCTAGTCAACCTATGCACAAGGAGGTGGAAATCTAGTATGTACCTCAAGGTTAATGTGTCTTGTCAGCTATCATAGTAGTAGATGTCAGCCAGAAAACTAAAGCTGTGTTCAGTTTATGTGTAAAGTTACCTTTAATTGAAAATTATGTTATGTTAATTTAAGACAATTAAATTCTGTTATTAATAAATACATATAGAATTTATTTATTTCTTTGTGATTATTTCTTTTAAAATTATTTTAATTTTGTTATTACTCTTAAGAATTTTATTTCCTGGAAAAATGCAACAATTGCAGTAATAATGATTAAGTGTCTACTTCAATTGGATGGTCAGAAGAGTTTTAATAGACAATATTATACTATTCAGAATATTACAGTTCGTTGACTTGATTATTTTTTTGTTTCCAACTGCAGTAGAAAGGAATAAATTTCACTAAGGTGGTGTATATCTGATTTTGTGTTGATTATATTATCTGTTTTTGCTATGTGGGTCATTTCTAAAAAAAGTCTTCTCTTATAAGCTGTTTCTTTTTCGAGGATTTTGACATCTGCAAAATTCATTCTGTGGTTATGGGTGTGAACGTGGTTGGCTAGGGAGCATCTATCTGGGTAAAGTCTACAGTCACTTTTGTGAGTGGTAACACGGTCTTTAAGACGTCTAAAGGTTTGGCCGATGTACTTGCCATTGCAGTCCATACAAGGGATACTGTAAACAACATTAGATATTTGGTCATGCGGAGTACGATCTTTCATTTTTGAGAAAATAGAGTTTACTGTTAAAACTGTTTTATTGGTTATTTTGATGTTATCATGTGATTTAAAGATTCTAGTTAGTTTTGGTGTTAGTTCCCGTATGTAGGGCAGCACACAATATGTTGGAAGGGTTTGACTGGTAACCGTATTCTGTGAATTCATACTTGCTATGTTAGAATGTTGGGGGTAGTTAGATTGATAGATGTTACTGATGTAGTATTATATAAAAGTGTTTTTAAAAGAAGAGGTGGATAGGAATTATCTATAAAGAGATCATAAAGTATTTTGAGATTCTTTTGATGGAATGATATATCTGAAATTTGTAGAACCCTATTTTTCATTTGTTTTACTAAGTTTATTTTGGTGGAGTGTTTATGATAGGACATGTAGTTAATGTACCTGCCTGAGCTCATTGATTTTTTGTACCAATCAACTATAATGATGTTATCATTTGAGCGGATTAGTTTAGTGTCTAAGAAAGGAATAGATTGATTTTCATCTTCGACTTCCATGGTAAACTGTATGTAAGGATCGTAGCTATTGAATATAAATAGTAGTTCATCTATCATATTGTTGGGTACAACTAAGATCATGTCATCTACATATTTCTTTAAAAAGAAAAGGTTGAAAGGTAGTACTGGAATGATTGTGTCTAACAGGTCATCCATTACATATGCAGCAAGAATGGGGCTAATTTTTGCTCCCATTGGTGTTCCAAAAGTTTGTTTGTAATATGTATTGTCAAAAGAAAAATAGGTATTATTGAATAAGAAGGTGATTAAGTTTATGAACATATCCTTATCTATTGTACAATGTCTACTAATTTCTGACCAATGTTTATTTAATGATCTGATGCAAGCTTCAAGATAAACGTTACTAAATAGGGAAACCACATCCAAGCTAACCAACACATAACCTTGAGGTAGTTGTAATGTGATATGTAGTTGTGTTTTAACGGTTTTGTTTCTTAAATGTTCAATGTTTTTTAATATTTGTATTGTACTAGCACACTGGAGGAAAATAACAAAAATGCACTTGTATTGTTTGAGTTTTCAAGCCACCATATAACACATACAACTTATTCCTTTTTTTTTTTGCTATAAAAAATCTTCAAAAAAGTTTTTCAACATGGAACTTTCAAATACCACTTTTGCCTGCAACCTCACACAAGTAAGTGTTTCACTACATCTTATGTAAAATACACAATTTCACCATTTTGTAACATATTGTAGCATTCGTCTGAAGATGTTAAAGAAATTTAACGAAATATATAGCGAAGTCGTTGAAAAGAGCACACTTTGGCTTTCATTATTCAGCTGCTAACCCAATGAACCTTACCATTATACTAATTAATAATTGGACAGCTGTGATCATTCTTCGTTTATATATATATATATATATATATATATATATATATATATATATATATATAAGCTGTATTGGTGTAGCAATCATAGATGTTGTCCGCCATTGCTCCCAAGAGATTGCGTACTTTTGTTCTGAGTCTTGAGCACAGCGTGTGAATCATTCGAGCCTTAGCCAGCTACGAATTTCCTATCAGGTGTTTGAAGATGGCGTTGCGTTCACCTGAATGTTTTCAGCTTGAATTTCTTTCTTCTAATACATATTTTGTGGCAATTGATAATGTAATATGAAGCTGCATATGATTATTGCAAAGCTTTCATGTGATGTGTCATCGAAGTAAGATTTGTTAAGTATATGTTACATAGCGGAATATTGAACATTGTGAGATTGGTTAAGTGGGTTTCTCAGATTTTGATAAAATATCGTATTTCAGATTTAAGAAAGTAATTATTTCCTGCTGGTGATGAGGCAGGATCCGTTTGCTGTCCATGTGGCATATAATTAAATTGTACATAAACTTTAGAAATCACGATAATAATTTTTAGAGGTTGTTGCTGTAATAAGAAAAAAATAATAGATAAGAAATACGAAGTGAAAAAAAATACTAAACAATATTTTAAACTAGGACTGACAATTTACTTATTTGCTAATACATATTTTTATTTTCAGGCAAATTATTTTGCTAGTGATCATCAACACTGCCTAGATAACGTAAGTATTTTTTTGTAATATTAAGAAACATCAAATAAACGTGAATATCATGTTCAACTTTAAAAATAATATTAGTATCAACAAATACCAGAAAATTTAATAAAATATAAATAACTTTTTAATAATTATAATCGACTAAAATTAAAATAATAAACTTGAATGTTTGGTGAACGATCCACCCAATATTAAATTAGCATTAAATATATTCAAATCCGTTTATTTCAGTTGTGCATTGTGAATATGTATTTGAAATTTAACCGAATGACAACGGCTTGTGTAGCTATATCATACCTGTGTTGTCACATTTGAATAAACACGCAAACGCACTTATCATAAAGCAGTCTTTGTGGTCAGCCGCGTCAAACCCCCGCCGCTGTGTTTTGGCATGAATATCGCTGTTTTGTTGGTCTCCTCCGGAAGTGCCGCCATTTTATCAGATTCTGCGGCCAGGTGATAATGACTGTAATGACTACCCAAAACGACTTTGGGGCTTTATTATGTGTTCTCCGCCATTTTCCAGCCACTTTTCACTTGTGCTACACCAATTTATGGCCATCGAGGCCCTTATCTCCGAAATGCTAAAAGTTTACTCGGTGTTTTGATGTAACAAGTGTGTTTCGGAGCTCGCAGATTGCTATCCGGGTTAAATTTTTGTTGGGAAAAGCTTTTTGTGAGGTTATGTAAAGATAACAAATTCTGTTACATCGGAGCCGGTGTAAAAAGTTGAGCATTAAAACTCCCCGTACACCATATTAGATTTTTCGCTACCTTCTGTTTATATATAGACTTTTTATCAGGGTTCATTTATGTAAAGCGAACATATATGTGAGCAGTAAAATGAATACTGCTCCAAAAGCCATAATTTCAAAAACAATAAAAAGACACGTTATAACGTTAACCTCCATTTTAGAGTCTGTTAAATGTAATGATAATTTTAATTTCGCTGCATCTGCAAACGAATGCTACCTTTATTCTGCATTTACATAAGAGGATTTCACTGTAATATTTAATTTTTACCTCTAATAAATCTGGTTTTAATTTGACTACATGCAATAATGTTTTGTTTGTTTCATCCTTTTCTTGCTATAGCTGTTACTTATTTTTTACTTTTGTATATCTGAAAGTATTAATGCCATACAAATAGAGTTTTGATCATCTAGTTGCTTAAACTTATATTTTGTATAAAATTATTATCCAATAATAGTAAAAAAAATTTCAACCCCACAACAAAAACCAATCCTTTACAAAATTGGAAAATTAAGCAAGCCAACTGGAACATTTTTAAAACAAAAATTACTGAAGAAATATCGAATATCCCTATAATTGAAGAACACATAAACTTAATTATAAAATTGTTTAATAACTTAATCACTAAATCAGCCACAATTGCAATGGAAAAACAAAGTATATAACATGAAACAAAGTTGTTCTCTGGTAGAATGAAGAGTGTAAATTCAAAAGACATAAAACCAATGAGAACTTGATAGAGTTAAAGAAAAAAGGGCATATTTATGCAAAATTAATTACTACCAGATCTATAAAAGAATCTTGGAAAAAATACGTTCAAAGTATTAACAGCAATACAAACATGTCATTCGAATGGGAAAAAAGTTAAGAAAATAACTGACGTCAATACACAAAATGGAATAAAATACCTAGAACGAAATGGAAACATTATTAATATAAACAAAAAAATTGTAGAAGAATTAGCTGAAACATACAGACAAGAATCTGCAAATGAAAATTACAGCAATACTTTTTTACGTTATCGGGAAGAAGAAGAAGCAAATCCAATAGAAATTATCCCCAATAACGATGATATAAATACAAAACGATGACAGAACTACTAGAAACAATCCAAATGTTAAAAGACACATCACCAGCAATATTCTTAAAACAGTTACCTAATGAAGTTTTAGACTTTAGGCTTTTAATACAATCTGGTATAAACAAAAACTTTCTGACTAATGGATACAAGCTATTGTCATCCCTATACTAAAACCTAACAAACCGGCTACAGGTCAATATCACTTACATGTTCTACTTGCAAACTGCTAGAGAAAATAATAAATAATAGACTTATGTGGTATTTGGAACATCACAATTTACTTATACTGAAACAAGCTAGATTTCGTCCTTTGATATCTTCTATAGACCATGTTTTACATTTAGAAATCGTCAAATTAATGAAGTCTTCTGTAACAAACAGAAATGCATAGCTGTTTACTTTGACATCCACAAAGCATTTGACTTAGCATGACGACACAGATTATTAGCAAAGCTGCAGACTTGGGGAATTCAAGGAAACATGTTGGCGTTTTTGATTAACTTTCTAAGTGAACGCAAATTTTCAGTACGTAGTAATGGAGAACTTTCTAGTATTAAGTCTCAAAACAATGGAACACCACAATAATCTGTAATTAGCCCTACACTTTTTTAATAGCAATGAATGATGTTATAAAATATCTCAAGAGACCTACACAGGCTAGATTAGGTATATGCTGATGATATGATAATGTTTATCAAAGAAAACAATATTAACTCGATGTTCAAATTTTTACAAGACGAACTAAATAGAATAGAAAGTTGGTCTAATAGGAGTGGATTCTATTTTTCAGCTGACAAGACACAATATTAATATACTATTGTTGTTATACTGAACGATTTAAGAAAACAATTTCATCGCTAATCCGCAGAAATCTTTCGTATAGCATTTTCCAAAGCAACAATTGTCATTTGGATCGCCAACCTTATAAAAAGAAGATATCTTATTTACTTTTGTTTCTAATAGATATATTAGGCATACAATTAGACAGAATAGTTTGATACAATTTTGATTAATTAAATGACTAGTCTCCTGCCTGAAAATAAACAAATGTCATATTTCGAGCATATATTATAGAATATAGCATTTATGCCTGAAATCTTTTTATTATAAATCACTTATGAAAGCCTGTCTAATATATGGAAAGAATCAAGATCAGTATTTTTTTTTCTTCGAAAATTGTATTCACTAGCAATAGCTGTAATTGGTCTGGAAGACTTAACTTAAATTCTTAGAATCTTCAAATTTAGTCTTCAGCGATTATCGACTATTCATGCTTGCGTGGTGAATGTTTTTCTTTTAATATACTGTTATATGTGCATCAGTAGTAAGCAAAGCGAACTTTTCTTTTATAAGAAGTATTACAAATGCTGGATTGAAGATAGATAAAATGTGTAAATCTTATGAAGTGTGCATTAAAAAATAAAAATGCGACTCTCAAAGTAACTCATATTCCTTTGGGCAGCTTCTAATATAATGTTCCCATTATCTACTACTTTAACCCTTAACCACTGACATGCGGTATGCCATACCGAGCCGAAAATATATTTTGTTGTAAAACGTGTTTTATAAAAGATTCTTAGAACACCACCTGTGTACCTTCAAGTGGGGTTTAATTGTACCTACTCTCAACTGCTGCAGTTTTAGTATACCTTTAGTCTTTGAGCTACGTTGACATAAAGTTTTCTTGCGGTATCAAGTACCGCATGTCAGTATTTACGTTTCTATAGTTAAAAGCGGTGTAGTGCTATAGTTAAAAGCATCCAGTTGTTCTAAATTTAGCCGCAAAACTGTAAAGCTTTCAGATGATGATTTTGAGGCTGTTTTATCTCAATGGGCTGACGAAGTACCTAGTGATTTAGAATATTTTAGTGATATTGATGTTGACGTTGCAAGCGAAGAAGTATGTATTGAAAGTTCACACGACACCGGAAGTGAGCAGTCGGAAAGTTCTAAAGACGAATATCGTGTAAATGATAATGGTAAATCATATTTTTATGGCAAAAATCATTTTAAGTAGTGTACTACAGCACCCTCGAAAAATGTAAGAACTCCGTTATACAACCTTGTAACAAAAAGTACCATCTGTGCGGTCCAGAGATGTAAGAAACTAAACTTCATCACTTTTTTTTAATTTTCTTATTTCTGAGGATATAATACAAGAAATACGTAAATGGACAAATAATTAATTATGTGCAATTCGTGAAAACTATAAAAGAATGAATAGACCAGAACTAAATGAAATTGATGAAATAGAACTAAAAGCCTTTTTGGAATAGCTTTTATACTCATCAGCTTTCAAATTAAATAACAAAGATACAAATTCTATATTTGCTACAGATGGTACTGGTAGAGATATATTCAGATGTGTTATGTCAAAGCAAAGATTTGCAATATTTCTAAAATGCTTACGTTTTGGTAACCCTCTGGGTAGAGAAGAAAGAAAAAAGATAGATCCAACAGCAGCCGTTAGTAACATATTTTTTCTACTCTTTTACTAGTAAATTGTATATTACCTACTCTTTGAATGCTAAGTAAATGCATCATAACGGATACTGACACGTAATTACTAGCACGTAATAAAAAAAATTACGCTTCAGTTTTATAAAAATGTGTAATATCACATAAGCCTCGTAAGTCGAGTCGCCATGGTCGAGTTACCATGGAAACGAATTAACAACGTTATTTTGACAGATTAAAAATTACTAATCTGTCAGTGTAAATATAGTGGTAATTTAATTTTTATTTTATAAACGAAAATAATCGTAGAAAAAGTATAGTACACAACTTGAGTTGTAAGCATGTTACAAAATTGCTTGTAAAATTACTGCGCTCGCCGTTACGCGGCTCGCGCGCAACTTTTTACTCGCATGTAATAAGCTTCTTACAACTCTCGTTATGTAATATACTATATTGTATTCATATCAAATTGTCAAAAACTGTATTCCGTAGGCACATGTGTTTGTATTGATGAAATGTTGGTCGGCTTTAGGGGAAGGTGTAGGTTTAAAATGTATATGCCTAATACGTCTGTGAAATATGGCATTAAAATAATGTGCCTGACTGATGCACGAACAAGTTACTTGTACAATGTCTATATATATATATATATATATATATATATATATATATGGAGGCAAGGGCACTGACGGAACTGGGTTATCTGAGGAAGAAAAGAAGATGAATAAACCAACTCAATCTGTTCTTCGGCTTGCTAAACCTATTTATGGAACTAACCGTAATATCACACCTGATAATTGGTTTAGTTCTATAGAATTAGTAAAGCAGTTAGAAGTAAAGAAGTAAACGTATGTGGAAACCCTCGAGAAAAATAAACCTTTATCCCTAAAAAGTTTATCCCTAATTTCTCATGTGCTAAAAAAATCGAGGGCTGTTTTACTTATTCCTTTGATGCACCATTCAATAGGCACGGATCAGATTACTGGAAAACCAGAAATTATAGCTTATTATAATCGTATGAATGGAGGTGTCGATACTTTAGATGCCAAGTGTGCCCAATATTCTGTAAAACGTCGTTCTCGCCGATGGCCACTTACTATTTTTTACCGCATCATTGATATAGCTGCTGTTAATTCGCATGTTGTGTACCAATCACTACAAGAAGATAATATGGAAAGGCTAAACTACACAGAGGAGTTGGCGAACAATTAGTTTTACCTCATCTACAAAGAAGACTCGAAAATCCCAGAATCCCGAGAGAATTATTATATGGCATTGAACGAATACTAGGACAAAAACGCCAAAAAGAAGCAGATTTTGAAGAAGGACTTGAGAAAAAGAAGACGTGTTACTTATGCCCAAGTGCATTAAAGCGAAATACTTTTTACGTGTGCTTTTCTTGTGGAAAACCAGTGTGCTTACAGTGTACAAAGAAAAATTGCGGACCTTGTGCGCAAAATGACTAGTTATTTTATTGTAATTTTTGGTTATTGACAGAATTTTGTATTTTATTTCTCAATAAATTTAAATCATTAATCTGTTTCTTCTAACATTATTTTACCATTTGTTAGTCACAAGTAATCATTTTCTTGTAATTTAGTTTATAAACGATTTTGTAGTAACGTCCACCATTTTTTAAAATATTATGCATGCATTCATAAATATTCTTGAAAAAGTAAAGTTTTTATTTTACTTGTAGCAGTACATTGTGCTACAGCAATGTGAAGAATCATTCCGTAGTTGATATAAAAAATAAATACAGTGATACAAGATAAATTCATATTAAAAACAAAGGAGAATAGGCAACGGTATGACATACCGCATGTCAGAGTCTACGTCCTGAAACATCCACGTCAGTAGTTAAGGTTAATTTTAAAGACGTCACAATCATAATTATAAATGTCATCCAATAATAATGTTATAAAAAGTTGATTTCAATTGAAAACTCGTTTTTTATCCAAGAGAATAACTTTTTTCTGTTTTATCGCCGCATTAGAACGCAAATGTAAAGTTTACGAGGGAATTTTAAAATAAAGGAAAGAAAAATGGTGTCGAAATTACTCACATAAACACTCATCATCGTAAGAACAATTTAGGGGTGATTCAGACCCTTCTTTGAACTATAAAATTTGACCTTTTCAGAGTTACAACTGTGAAATGTCAGCACTGCGACATTTTGTATATTACGCCCTACAACGGCGTCTGGTTGCTTCAAAAGAGAATTCTCGTTAAAATATTGTGTATAAAAGAATAAAAGGCAAATCTGGAAACCAAACCGGGCAAGATTAAATTTTATAAATTCTCTTACGATATTTTATGCTCAGGATTGAGGTTTGTTCAAAGAAATTGATTTCTCAATTCGATATGGGATTATTATACTAGACTGAGGCTCCATTACTAGCAGGAGCGATTCCAGGAATGCATAGAATATCTTATAAGAAATTTGAGATTAAATAATCTTTTAATACTTTCATTAAAATAAGATTGATACTATGCTATCAATTGTTTTAAATGACTTTTGGGATTTACTCGCAAAACGTAGAGTAAACTTTTTATCATTAATGTAGTTTAATTAATTTGAACATTATTATTAATAAAACTATTTAACAATATTTTTAATTTAGTATTTAACTCCACCTTTGACAATAGTGTCAACAGTGCTTAGTGTTTTATGCGCATAGGACATATTATTAAGTTTTCCAAAACACTATTGCCTCACATCCTCGACATCTAGAGCCTCGAAAGACAATCCACATACAATCAAGGTAAACCGAGAGCTCAAAATGTTCCAAAATTCCAATCCACAGAAACCGAATACTCCCAACCTTTCACTTGGGAAGAAGTCACTATAGCTCTCAAGGATGTAAAGCCCCAGGTTTTGACAATATTCGTCGCGAATTCTTAATTAACAGCGGCAAATATGCGAGGGAATGGATGGCCCACTTTTTTACAGACATTATGAAAACCGGCACCATACCACAGGAATTTAAACGTTTGAAGCTCATTGCAAAATTAAAACCAAGGAAACCAAATGATAACAACCCTAAGAACTATAGACCAATGGTGACGTTCAAGCTACTAAAAACGACTTATCTACAACAGAATTAGTCCAAACCTAGTTGAATTAATACCGGTTGATCACACAGGTTTGCGAACGAAAAGAAGCAGCGCAGATCAGGTTTTTTCACTAACCTCATTTCCGGTTCACAGAAAACCTAAAACTGCAGCCGCATTCATATACCTAACAGCGGTCTATTATACAGTCTAGAGAGAAGGCATGATATACAAGCTCCGCTGTACAATCTTCTGTAAATCCTCCGCCCGAATACTCAACAGCATGCTAGCCGACAGAACAGTTCAAGTAATCATGGGAATCCACATCAGCACCTCAAGACAATTGAAGAATGGACGGCCTTAGGGATCTGTCCTAGCTTCTTTTCTCTTTAGCCTGTACATCGCTGATATAATAACAACCAGATTAAGAAAGTTTGGTTACGCTGATGACTGGGTCCCTGTAACAAGTCATTTGAAGAAACAGAAGAAATCCTCACGGCGGACTTACACATAGTGGTAAAATATTTTCATAAATGGACGCTCCAACCAAACGCTACCAAAACAGAGGTTTCCAGTTTCTACCTAAATAACAAGTTATTGTTCTGAAGCTATTTTCTTGTGGCATTGTAAATTAATTACTATTTATAACTGGGAATAAGCCACATTAAAGATAAAAATACATTTATTGACGTTTCAATTTTAAATTCGGAAAATCGTTCTCAAAATACAAATAGTATTTTTATATACTATTTGTATTTTGAGAACGATTTCCGAATTGGAAATTGAAACGTCAATAAATGTATTTTTATCTTTAATGTGGCTTATTCCCAGTTATAAATAGTAATTAAATAACAAGTTTGCTGGAAGAACTGCTAACATCCAATTCGTAAACACCACACTCGCCAATAATAAAACACCAAAGTACCTTAACGTGACTCTTAAGAGAGCCCTATCTTTCAAGGAACATCTACCAAAAACGTCGAAAAAACTTAAATCCAGGATCAAAATTGTCCAAAAGCTGTGCGGCACAATATGAAGAATATTGGCTTCCATCTTGCGATCGTCTGCCCTATGCCTTGTATTTTTAACTGCGGAAGACTGCTCTTTAGCCTGGCTTAATAGCCCACATTTCATAAAGTAGACGCTTAATTAAACAATTCAATGGGAATGTTTGTTGGTGTTATCAAATCCACCCCTACGCAATGGCTCTCAGTACTGAGCTACATTCCACCACCAAAACTACGGCGCATACACTTCCTCACTAGTGAGTACAGAATGATAATTTAGTAACGAGATCCTGCCAATCCATCAAGATATACATGCTGTCAATGGTAACCGTCTACGCTCCAGACGATCGATAATAAAAAACAGCACAGACTTCTGTGGAAAAGAGTCCAATTTGACGACCACTTGCTCACGAGAATGGATAGAACAATAAAACAGCAGCTTACTCTACATCACACAAAAATCACCAGATACCCAACACGGCAGATGCGGTTACATGATGCACAAATGGGGTAAACGACCATTACCACTCTGTGATAACGGACAACCACAAACCATCTGTTCATCTCCATCTCCACATCTCTAAATTCAGGATCTTGACGAGCTGAATCTTCTTTAATCAAAACAATATGATGCTACATTACAGTAAAAAGTTTACGCAAAGTTTACCACATTAACTTGCTTATTTTAACGCACTAACACAATTTGTAAAGTGTTTCGTTAATAAAATAATTTCATGTTTTTGTCATAGTTTGTGGTTTTTTTTATGCCATAAGTGCCAATTTTTCATCCGGTATAATATATGAAAATCACTATCAGAAACATACTAAAAACCAAAATCACCAACGGAATATAAAAGTTAACAAGTTTCAACTTATTTTAGCGTAACACAACTTCATAAACGACAAATGCACTAAGAGGCGACTACGATACTGACGATAAAAGTTATTGATGCATGCGACTCGTAACCGTGACATGCGAGTGGCTGGTACTTAAACTAATAAATGTCACGGATCCGTGACATAGAGACAAAATAGCTGATATATGTATAAAAAGGAAAAACAGGGGCTGCTATTTTGTTGACCTCTTACTAGCGGTCCCTCTACGGTAGCCAAATTAAGCATTCTTCTTCAATAGTCGAGTTTCTAACGTTTGTAAGCAAAAATTATAAATCCAGTAAGAAGCAGATCAAGACTATGTGCTGCAGCTATGCTACAGTAAGTCATAAACTAAAGTTAACAATGCTTATTCAACCAAAAAAGGGTGAATGAATAAAAACTATTTCAAGAGTGAGTTGAAGCTAATTTTATAAAAATCAAATAAATTTCCTCAAAAAGCTAAGTTGTTGATTGACAACGCCTTTGTATATCCCAAAACGTGTGTGCTTAGGTCTCCAGTTGTCCCTAAGCATTACTGCGTTAGTGTAGCCTATGGACCAATGCGTCATTACATCTTTGAAGAGGGACTACAGACAACGTTACTTCGCTCAAAAATTGAAAGAGATTTTGACTACAAGAGTTTTGGAAATCTTTCACTACTCTTTCCTTTATTCTTAGAATCTTTAGAATAAAAATATACAAATAGTTGCATTTTTGTAAATAAAAATAATAATTAATTTATAAATTTTAATTTCTATTTGTACACCAAATCATGCACACGCTGTTGTTTTTTTTTTTGTAAAGTATCTATAGATTGGAATGTCAATCAAAGTTTGTAATTCGTGACATTACTTTACGGAGTATAAATGATTTTCTCTTACCACAAAGAGCTATTAAAACGTTTTCGATGTTTCAGCACTTTGCAGAAATTTGAGCTTCTGGCAAATTAAAAGAGAAAATAAAAAAATTAAGAATTTTTAAGAAAATTATATTGAATTTATATACGAAGTGAGATAATTTTGATAATTAGTACAATGATTTAAAAATGGTATCAAATGTTGAAGTAATATATGTGTAAAAATTGGATTGAGGTTAAGATTGATGATTTTAAATACATATTGCTATGTAACAATAAAACACTGAAAACTTTGTTTTCAAACTTCCACAAAATTTATTTTAACTTATCACTACAGCTTTTTCGGCTGATTGCTTTTCTCAAGTGATCTATTTTTGGCATGCGTTTACATTTTGTAGTTTTTAGTGTTTTATTGTTACATAAAATGAATTTCCATCAACTTACGGTCGAATCCATCAATTACATATATTACTATGTTCAAAAATCGGGACCATATATCAGGTGGAAAGTCAACAAATACGAAACCAAATAGGAACCATTTTAAATTCTTGAAAGTCTGGGTTCCTTAATGATTTTGCATCAAATTAAAATTTGCTTGTAAAAAATTTGAATTGGCAACAACTGATGGCATCGTTCCTTAATTAGATACGTTCAAAGTATCTAAAAGTTCAACGTTTGGTGAGTGGGCTTAGAAACTAGTCCTTTAGCCACAGAATTATAATATAAGATATTAGTTTTTAAATAATGTAACCAACTTTAAATAGAAAGTTACATATTAGTTCGTATACTTCTCTACTATCTAAGGAGAGTAAATGGGTGATGTTTATGGGGTCTGAATTTTAAGTTCTGATAGTTATGAATACAGCTGATCTGTTTCATACTTATGTTTATCACACTTAAGAAGAATATTGTTGATGTCACATTGTGATATATTATCGCATGAGTATACCCCAGAAAAGATAATATTTAACTTAGTCAAGTGAGCTGGGAATGCACCGTGATTAGTTTTCAGTCGTGTAATTGTAGCTGTCAACTTCTTTGGCATTGCGCATTTGAAAATATAGGCAACATCTTGTGGTAAAGTAGGGTAGATAGTATAATATTGATTATGAGAATTCATTGCTATGTTTATCCGTTTTTTCTTTCCAATTTATAAAAATTTTGTTATAACAATGTGTTGTAAGTCCTCCAATGTGAATATGTGAATATAGAGTCCAACATGGGTTACATCTTTAGTAAGCTGGTCAACCAGTTTATTTCCCTCGATACCAAAGTGATTTTCTACCCAAAAAACTGTAGTATCTTTACTATATGTTTTATTTTTAATAGCACAAAGAATACTATTTCTTTTATATTAAGTCATATCTGAGTTTAATCCTTTAATGACCGATAATAAGTCTGATAATATTACTGATTTATTTAAATTGTGTAAATCTAGCCAATTTAATACTTTTTCGATTGCTACCCCGCTTCAGCAGTATATATTGAACAATGTGATGGAAGATTAATTTCAAAGATTTGCTTTTATGTGTAATGTAAACTGCACAACCTGTGGCACCATCCTCTTTTTGGAACCATCAATATAAATTATTACGTCATCATTATAGTCACTCAATATGGATTTAAGTAGGACAAAGTTATTTGTGGGAATTCTGTGTACTTTGGTATAATGACTATTGGTGCATTTAATGTTACCTGAAAATTAGCTTTATATATTGGTAATCTTTTTTCTTTGCCGTAGAGATTAGAATACTCATTAGTTTTTAAGAAAGCATCAGCAAGTGGAGGAGAATTTTTATGCGCCAGTATTTATTTAAGAGGTTTTTAATAGATAGTTCATACAGTTCTCTAAGTAAATTATTATTATTTAATCTTAGCTACAGGATATGTTAAATTGCCATAATTTCTCGACGATTTTGAAGAGGGATTTCATTACTTTCAGCAAGTAAAACAGGACAGGGAGTAGACTTCATGGTACCCAAGCATATTCTTAAACATTTGAACTGAATGCGGTCTACAGTTAATAAGTATGCGGTACTGGCGGCACCATACAGAATGCAACCATAGTCTACAATAGATCGCACCATCCTAGCCAGACAACTTTATTTTATCAGGCGTACGAATCCTATGTCTAGTGAATATCATACTGGCTGATTTGTCAGGGGAAATGGTCAGTCCATGATTTCTTACCCAGTTATTAAGGTTTTGCATGATGAATTCCAAAACCTCCAGGCAGTCAGTATACGAGTTACGCTCTGTATGGATGCATATGTCATCAGCGTATTGGATACAATTGATTGTGTTGTCAAAAATGCCATGAATACTTACTGAACAAATATGAAAATATGTTTGAACAATAACGAAATTAAAACTGATTCTTGTGGAAGACCTGTATAAGCAATTCTAGGTATATATATATATATATATATAATATATATATATATATATATAATATATATATATATAATATATATATATATATATATATATACGATTATTATAAAGATGAACAATATTAGTCGCTATATTTTGAAGCAAGATAATTGTTTCTTGAAAACGTTATTTGAATGTCGGTAACTAAATATGATGTTTTATACAGTGTACCAACACTAGTCCTAAATCCATATTGTGTACTTGGGAGGATACTATAATGTTCTATAAGCTATTCTAATTGATAGACAAATAGACAGACCGATATCATTAATGTTATCGGTCTGTAAAAAGAGGAGAGTGTTTTACCTTTATTAGGTTTAAGAATTAAACAGATAACTATTTCCTTCATATGATCAGCATATCTTCCATTGAAAATCCAATCGTTAAAAATTATTAGTAAAATTTGTGTAGCTATAAGAGGTAATTCATATATTATGTTATAAGTAATTTGATCGCGCCCTGGAGCCTAAGAATTTGAAGACTTGAGTGCAACCTCAAATTCCTTCAAAACTTTCCTGGAAAATATTGTAAGTTTTACTGTTATCCTGAATAGTAAAGTCAACATATGGCGGAGCAAATTTGTCGAGCAGCTCTACTATTGGTTCATTTGGCAGGTGATATCGTCTAACGGTAATTTTTATTCACTAGTTTATTAACAAAATTGACAACCCTGCTTATCTGAACAGGATAGCGGGGTAAATGTTTCCAGGTTTAGGGTGAATGGCTTAACCCTAAGGTACTGTACTACTGGTAAAATGACAAAAGAGAGAAGAAGAGGAGACAGAACTTTTTACAAGTTTATAGTCAAAAAAGATAGTGTTATGCATTTATTAATAGCGTGAACTGTGGTGAAACACATTATTGTACAAATAAGATGGGTCGAAAGTATCTTTCAGCTGAACTTAATGTATGATACTTTAGATGTATTTTTAATACAGAATATAACTTAGGATTTGGTAACCCACAACTGGATGTTTGTTTAACTTGCTTGTCACTTATCGAGAAAATAAAAGTATGCAATGATGTACAGCCAAAACTACTCTTATAACAACTAAACTAGTAAACAACTTAAAATATACAGCATTTTATAAGCTTCTTAAGAAGGTCAAAGTTGACTTGTTGATTGTCAAACAAATCAGGCGCTAACGAAACTTTCAGATCAATCCACTTATTATACAATCGACAATATATACTTTAATAATTTTTGTGTTGCAAAAATTTTGTGTTGTCCTCGAAATCCAAACCTATTATGGAAAACATAACTTCCTCATATGGACTGAAAACAAGTTTGGAAAAGGTCCAGATGTAATAGCATCCTGTTTATTTGATTTATTATGTGCTATTGACATGACCCCATACACGGCTGTTCCTCTTATTAGTGATGGTTATGGGGGTCAAAATAAAAACAATTTTACTTGATATGCTGGCCAAATGGTTAATAAATGCGCCAAATCAGTAAACGGACCTCCAGCTCGTTTGTCCAATGACAGATCACAGTTTTCTCCCTTCTGATCAAGTTTTTGGAAATATTCGGAAGGAAATTAGAAAGCATGAGATAATCATTAGCCCTTAGGAATATATTCAAATAATATACAGGTTTGCTACTGTTAGAAACGTTTAAGATAACGTAACCGTTGCAAATTGGAAATCGGTAACAAAGAAAGTTATAAAAGCTCTCGGTTTTTTGCATTTTGGCATACAGTCATGTAAGCGGTTTTGCTTTATCCAAAAGGAGGTACAAAGCGTCACCCGTGTTTTGGTTTAAGGTAAGATAGAGTTTTAGACTAGGATATGCTGGGATCTGATCGGCCTATGGTGGAGCAGTAGGGCAAGAGATAAGGGCTTGCGGCTCGGTGATACTCCTCCATAGATCCCTACCGGACGGGCGTAAGGCCTAAAAAACCGGATATATATATATATATATATATATATATATATATATATATATATATATATATTGAAATGATTTCAATATGTCAAAGAGGATATAACTTAAAGGGATTTTTATATGAGTTTGTTGTTCATGAATTTCATGAAGCCATCACAATGTGGGGTCGACTCTGAAATAAAAGGGAGAAAAGATTAGTAAATTGCTAAATAAATTAATTTTGACTTACCTGGTATAGTGTTAATAATTTCTGAATAGTATAGTTGCCTAGTGTATAGGTGAATCGTCTAAACCTTAAAAGGAATAAAAAAGAAGAATTCTTAAAAAATTATTTAAACATAGAAATTTCAAAAATAAACGTCAGAAAAATAAACTGTCAAAAGTCTGTGGGAACTAAATTAATAGGGGTTTTGTTAAATAAATTACAATGATGTGGAGATGAAAAGAATAAATTATATTAGTATTGTTAAGTTTTATATCTGAATTTTTTTTTTTAAATTCCCAAATTAGATGTGATTAAAGTGCTTATGAGAAATTAATGTGGTTTGACAAATATGTCAAAACAGGACAGTTTTATGGTTGAATAAAATAGAAGACGGAATGAAAAAAGAAAGGGGGTTGCTGTTAGCAACGAATAATTTGGGTTGTTGGTGCTAGCTATGGCGGTGAACAAGGAAGAATAGGTTGTTGGAGGCGACGAAAATTTTGGAGGAAGAGCCCTAAAAAGGTGGAATAGTCCGGGAGTGCTTTAAAATCGTTTAATTATAATTTAGTTTTTCCACATTTTCAAATAGAGATATCCAGAATTTGTTCCAGAGAGTAAGAGAAATTTTGACTTATAAATTATAATTGGAGTGCAGAAATGTCATTTAGATTGAAAAAGTAAAAATTCATGAATTAACTAATTGCGATAGGCCTTAAAAATTGAAATATTAATGATCATTAAAATAAAAATATAATAGTACGTACCTTTAACTTCCGAAGAGAGGATAGATATTCCAGTATCACCGATTATTTTGCGAGTAGTTAGTTTTCTTAAAAAAAAAAAAAAATCAGAACTGTTTGAAAGTGAGTTTGGATAATAATTTTGGGGATCATTTGAAATTTTGATTATATTTTAATGCTAGTTATAAGTCAGCGGCATAAAGTGTTCAGTTTTCTTTTCTTTATATTTCATTTAAACACTTTATAAAGTTGCAATAGTCATTTAGATTTAAGGTAATTGTAGAGAGTTTCCACATTTTGTAATCAAATTCTATTTTCACGACACATTAAGGTTTACACGATTCCTATTTTTGTAAATTTTTAAAGGCAACCCAAGTTGCAGACGAATTTTATTGTTTATATTAAATTTGTTCAATATTAATAAATAACGTGCTTCATTTGGGTTAATTTATCAAAAATATAAAGTAAATTTTGGTTTAATTTCTTTTTGAACTCTACCAGGAGACTACAGAGTTGACGTCACACAGTGACAGATTGCTTAGAACAAATAATTGAGCTAGCCGAGGTATAGTATATTAACAACGAACTACATACTTTTAAAATTCACTTCAATTCAATTAAAATTATATTTATTAACAATAAAACATAAAAATAATAAAAACAAAACAATTACAATTGGCGCTAACAACGTGGAGCCTCTGGGAAAACAGAAATAAGGGTGTTTTTTTAAGCAGATTTATTAATAATACACAGATTAAAATAAAAACAAATTGGTGTGATTAGAGTTGTAGAGATTCTGGGGTAGTTAAAGTTAAATTTGAGAATAAATAGAGATTAGGATAAAATGGCAGACCGAATGACTTTAAGAAATGGAAAAGAAATCGTACCGAAAGAGAGTGAAGGAGAACAGGTGTTAGAACAGGAACAGGGTATACAGGTAGATGAAGAAAGCAGAGGAGGATCAGGAGAATTTGTAGTACAATATTTAGAGCAAGGCAGACAAGAAGCAGGACAAGGTGATAGAGAGGGAAGTCTAACAGATAGTTTGAGAGAGGAGTTGGATGAGACAGTGAGAGATAGACGTGATGAAAGTGTGGATGAATGTAGAGTGCAGGAGGAGAGACGTAGGGAAGGAGATGTTGGAGAGTCAGGGATGACACAGATGGATATGAGGCAAATAATGCGGATGTTACAACAGATGGATCATAATATTAGGGGAGATATGCACAAAATGGATAGTAATATTAACAATATTAGGGGGGATATGAACAAAATGGAAAATAATATTAAAGGAGAACTTAGGGAAGAGTTAATTAAAATGAGGGAAGAAATCAAAGAAGAAGTGAAGATAGTCAGGGAAGAGATGCTACAAATTACCCAAGGTTTAGAAGAGAAAGTAGAACAGGTCAGAGGAGAAAGTGAGAATTTTAAGAGGAATGTACAGGAGGAGATATCCAGAGAAAAGGCCATAATTAGAGCGGAAATAGGACAGGAAATTGGGAGCAGATTTGTAGAGTTGGGAACAGCCATTAAAGAGAATTTACCAATGGAAATAAACAAAGAAGTTAATAAGCAGAATAAAGAGATTGTTAGGGAGGTAGAAAGTGTTAAAAGGCAAACTCAGGATTATGAGAAAAAAATTACCATTATAAAAAATAATATAAAGAAGGGATTGCAGAATTTGGAACTGGAAATGGGTATGCATGCAAATCAGGCGGAAAAGGGAGATAGAGTATTACAGGGACAAGTTGAGGAATTGAGAGAGAAATTTAAAAATGCAAGTGAGGAGATTCAGCGTTTGGAATCAAATCTAGGACAAACAAGAGTAGTGAGTACTGTGGTGCCGAGTTATAATGATGGGGAATAAAGTTTGATGGAAACCTGAATCACTTACATCCTAGAATATTTGTAGATATCATCAAAAATAAGGTAAAGAATGTAAGGGATCCAATAGAAATGAAATTGAATATTCGAAACATGTTAGTGGGCATGCCATTATTATGGTTTTGCAATAATGAAAATTCCATAAATAATGTGCAGGAATTTGAGGCCAAGTTTATTAACTATTTTTGGGGAGAAAACCAACAGGCTAGTTTCAGGGAGCGGTTGTATTTTGGGAAATTCAATTATGAAAAAAGTACCAACTACAATCTGTACGCAATGCAGTTATTCCAGACAGCACAATATTTAGAACCGGCTATGCGAGAAGAGGAGATTGTCCTATACATTGCCAGGCAATATAACCATAACATGGCAGAAACAATAGCTCTCCACAATATAAAGACGATGGAAAGTTTGACAGGATATCTTCAGAGGATTGAGAGGAGTGTAGGGACGCAGAATCGAAATGGACAAGAGCAAGTGACATATAGGAATAACACAGCAAATAGACAGGGATATGTGAATCGAGGGAATAATTATAGGGAAAGAGAATTTGAGAGACAAAATAGAAGCAGGGATTTTACAAATAGGGGAGAGAATTTGAACAATGTCAGGAGAGATATCGGACGATATAACTGGGAACGTAGACAAGGGAATCCAAACAATGATAGAGAGAATAACTGGAGACAAGGGAATGACAGAGGCAATAATTGGAGACAGAACCAGGGAAATTATCCACAGGAGACGAGAAATAGGGAAGTTTACAGAGAAGGGAATCCAAGATATAATAGGGGGGAAAATGAGGAGAGAAGACAGGTGAATGTAGTTAGAACAGAGGAGAATAGGGGGGAAGCAAGTGTTGATGTAGAAGGGAGAAATTTTGTTTAGACCGCTCCTATGTGCATAATATTGTCTACTTATCAAAGTATGAACATCCAAGGGAGTTTATTAGAGATACTGGGGAATTAAATAAAAATAATAACACTAATACTTTAAAGTTTATTGAAGGGTACATACAAGATTCAGTATACAAGTTATTATTAGATACAGGTTCAGAAGTAACTCTAATCAACAAAAACATTGTAAATAATTTAAATAAGGACAAATGTAAAAACCGTAAAATACTATCTAGAAAAATACATAGAGGAAGTAGGTACTCCAGAAACAATTATCTTAGATCATGCCACATATTTTGAAAGTCCAAGATTAAAAAGAGTTTGTGAAGAAAAAAAAATCCAATTAAATTTCATTAGTATCAGAAGACCCGCATCTAATCCTGCAGAAAGATATGTCAAAGAGGTGGTAAAATTCTTAAGAATTTTGTGTGCTAGACAACATTATTTATGGCAGGAAAATTTGCCACAAGTTGAAAGATTTTTAAATGAGACACCACATGGAATCACCAAACAATGCCCATATTTCCTAATGTCTGGAAAGTATCCAGAAAGACCTTGGGAAATCAGTAATACAGGGGACATTCAAGAAGTAATGAAGAAGGTGAACCAAAATTTAATAAGAAATGCAAGTCGTTATGTAAATAGAATCAATAAGAAGAGAAAGAAAAGAGTTATTTTTGAAAAAGGGGAGAAGGTACTTATCAGGTCACTACAGGTGCCTAAAAGGAATGAAAATCTGTGTGGAAAATTACTTATGCCATTTGAAGGACCTTATGTCATTAGTACTGAACATGGGGTAAACAGTTATGAACTAAGACATCCAGAAACTAATAAAATTAGAGGGATATTTAATATAGAGGGAATTTATAAGTATTATGAATAAACATACAAGGGTAGGCAATATTATGACACGAATTTTATATTATTAGATATAAGTTTTGTAAATAGAAGGATAATTAATACATAAGCATATCTTGAGATAAATTTGATAATAACATGACTCAAATAATTTATTGGGAACAGATGTACAGAATAATGATGAATTTATATATAAAAAAAAAGAGGTTGATTTATTTTCAAGTAAATTTATAGGAGTTACAAGTATAAATAAATGAGCAAAGTACTATGGACAAATCGATATTTTGTAGAAATTGGGAAATAGGGAATATTATAATGATAAATAGTATATGTGAAAATATGTGGGAAATAAGATGAAAAATAGAATTATAGGAAATATTGAAATATGAAATATAGAGAGTTATATGTAGAGATGATGAAATGGATATTATATGCGGATACAAAAAGAATAAATAATAATGCGGCAATGAATAAAGATACTGAAATAGTATATGCGGAAATAAATGAATAAAGATATAAAATAAAGAGGGGAACAATTATAAGAATTTCTACGAAATTAGTACGAGAAATAAATAGTACAGGAAAAGAAGTAATGAAATTGGGAAAGTACTTGGAAATTTGATTCTGAAGTTGATATAATTAGTGAAAGATTTGTAGATTTTGTTTGGAGAAGTCTGTATTTTTCATAGAGTAAATTATTAAAAAAAAAAAATATTCAAGAGATATGCTTATTAATAAAAGTCAGTTTATTGTTATGTTAATATTAATAAAATGTTTAAGTTTATCGGTAAGAATTTAGATTTAGTAAGTGCTGATAGTTAGCACTGAACAAAATCCAAATTGGGGGGAAGTTGAAATGATTTCAATATGTCAAAGAGGATATAACTTAAAGGGATTTTTATATGAGTTTGTTGTTCATGAATTTCATGAAGCCATCACAATGTGGGGTCGACTCTGAAATAAAAGGGAGAAAAGATTAGTAAATTGCTAAATAAATTAATTTTGACTTACCTGGTATAGTGTTAATAATTTCTGAATAGTATAGTTGCCTAGTGTATAGGTGAATCGTCTAAACCTTAAAAGGAATAAAAAAGAAGAATTCTTAAAAAATTATTTAAACATAGAAATTTCAAAAATAAACGTCAGAAAAATAAACTGTCAAAAGTCTGTGGGAACTAAATTAATAGGGGTTTTGTTAAATAAATTACAATGATGTGGAGATGAAAAGAATAAATTATATTAGTATTGTTAAGTTTTATATCTGAATTTTTTTTTATAAATTCCCAAATTAGATGTGATTAAAGTGCTTATGAGAAATTAATGTGGTTTGACAAATATGTCAAAACAGGACAGTTTTATGGTTGAATAAAATAGAAGACGGAATGAAAAAAGAAAGGGGGTTGCTGTTAGCAACGAATAATTTGGGTTGGTTGGTGCTAGCTATGGCGGTGAACAAGGAAGAATAGGTTGTTGGAGGCGACGAAAATTTTGGAGGAAGAGCCTAAAAAGGTGGAATAGTCCGGGAGTGCTTTAAAATCGTTTAATTATAATTTAGTTTTTCCACATTTTCAAATAGAGATATCCAGAATTTGTTCCAGAGAGTAAGAGAAATTTTGACTTATAAATTATAATTGGAGTGCAGAAATGTCATTTAGATTGAAAAAGTAAAAATTCATGAATTAACTAATTGCGATAGGCCTTAAAAATTGAAATATTAATGATCATTAAAATAAAAATATAATAGTACGTACCTTTAACTTCCGAAGAGAGGATAGATATTCCAGTATCACCGATTATTTTGCGAGTAGTTAGTTTTCTTAAAAAAAAAAAAAATCAGAACTGTTTGAAAGTGAGTTTGGATAATAATTTTGGGGATCATTTGAAATTTTGATTATATTTTAATGCTAGTTATAAGTCAGCGGCATAAAGTGTTCAGTTTTCTTTTCTTTATATTTCATTTAAACACTTTATAAAGTTGCAATAGTCATTTAGATTTAAGGTAATTGTAGAGAGTTTCCACATTTTGTAATCAAATTCTATTTTCACGACACATTAAGGTTTACACGATTCCTATTTTTGTAAATTTTTAAAGGCAACCCAAGTTGCAGACGAATTTTATTGTTTATATTAAATTTGTTCAATATTAATAAATAACGTGCTTCATTTGGGTTAATTTATCAAAAATATAAAGTAAATTTTGGTTTAATTTCTTTTTGAACTCTACCAGGAGACTACAGAGTTGACGTCACACAGTGACAGATTGCTTAGAACAAATAATTGAGCTAGCCGAGGTATAGTATATTAACAACGAACTACATACTTTTAAAAATTCACTTCAATTCAATTAAAATTATATTTATTAACAATAAAACATAAAAATAATAAAAACAAAACTATTACAATATATATATATAATATATAACTTACAAGTGGAGAAGTGAAGTTGTGGACACTGCACGAAGGATCACTAAACTAAGATAAACTTTGCTAAAGCTAATTGTATAGCGAAATCCCAAAAGAAAGACGACGTAAATTCTCTTTTAAAGAAACATTATGAAGATGAGTAAAGAAATTTTGAAGAATTACATTTTACAAGCATGTATTAGACAATCCAGAAAAAGGAGTGGCAACTGAAGAAGATGAAGTATGCCTTGCTGTTAATGAGATAACTCTTTTCCAAATTTAATTTGTTATTGGCAAGTTTTATATTTTAAAGTAATATTTGAGCAAAATTTAACAAATTGTTCAACAAAAACTGAATACCTAAATAATATTACTTAAATTATATCTAAACGTAAACAAAAATGCGTTATAGTTGACTTCATAATATTGTTTGTAGACGTATTTTCAGTTCATCTAAAATTTTAAAAAGTTGAGAATGTGACTTTTGCATCTGTACCCTTAATATATGAGTATTGAAAATAAATAAGTAAAAAACATCTTCGTTGTTCTTTTAAGTCCTATTTATTCAAGCTTCGAGAACAATGTGTAAGTTTTATAATTTTTAAATTATCTGCGTTGTATCAGTGACATCATGTATAAAGGAAAATATTGAGTTGGCATTTTGCTAAAAAGTAAAACTCAATTTCACATCGCTTGCGAATTCTATCCAATTATTTTATTTAATCATGTCTTTTGCTTTTTTTCCTGTCTTTCGTCCTTTGTAAACGACCTGTAATCCATTTTGCGACCAGCACATCACACTGCAATAGTCTGAGACTCGAGAGCAGATGTTTTTTGGATTTAAGGCCTCATTTGCTAATGCCGGGTGAATAATTGTACAGAGATAGAAATAGGAGCAGTCACGTGCTCACTTAATTGAGGACGTCACAACCGGTTTAGTCGGAAGTGAGAGACAGAATGGAGACAACGGCGCCGCTCTGATGTTTTAAATGGCGAGCGCTTGATTTCGAGAGGAAGGAAATGGGAATGAGAAAGGAAGGAAGCTCGGGAGTTGCTTTAAGGGCATTTATAATTTGATAAAAATAATCCAGGTTTGCAGGAGGCGATATTTAAAAGAATAATAAAATAAAGCGCGGCAAAGAAAAACAATATAACATAGTTTACCTACTAAAAACACAATTTAATTTACATAGTCTTGTCTATATTTTTATACGATGCTTTTGGTTATATTAAAACTGAACATAAATATTTTCATACATTGGTAGGTTTGCTTATATGGAACGAATCGAAATAGATTTGTTGTATATAATCGTCTATGTTAGAGACCTTAATCCACAAAAATTTTTCAAATGAGTTTTTTAGATTTTCTTCTTACTAGTATTCTTTTCTAGTTATCTTCTTCTTCTTCTTAGCCTTCTGTCGTCCATGTTTGGACATAGGCCTCTCCCAACTCCTTCTATCGGTCTCTATCCTGAGCAACATATTTCCAATTTGATCCGGCTATTCTTTTAATGTCCTCAACCTATCTCATCTGTGGTCTCCGTCTTGGTCGTTTGCTTTCGTAAGGTCTCCAATGTTGTATTGTAGGTAGTATTCCAATGTTGGTCTTTCTGTCTAGCAGTGTGTTCCGCAAGGCTCCATTTAAGTTTAGCAATTTTTGTTGTTATGTCCTCGACTTTTGTTTTGGATCTTAGCCAGTCGTTCCTCTCTTTATCTGACTTTTTGTTGTGGCTAGTTTATTTATGTTTAGTCGAAAGAAAATGCAAAAAAGTATTTTTGAAGTGTGTATATTTTAGGCAATTCCTAGCTGAGCGCTTTCGGCTTTACAAAGCCATCATCAGAGCTATGGTCAATTTTTTAAATACCACTACAAAGGAGAGATCTCATTTCCTTATATTTCAAAAATAATGATTTTTTTAGTTGTTGAAATTTGTTAAAACATATAAAAAACATATAAAAAGCCAACACTGGACTTCACAAACACGTTAAAAAATTGAAAAAATTTTTGTCATGGTGCGGGTGTAAGAACCTGATCATTGATTGATGTGAGGATGTAGACAGAATAGTCTGCTATTCAAAATAATCACTTCATGACCGAGAACTGTCAATTTTGAAATCCGTTAGTATCATGTCTAATTGGCAGATCTTTTACGTGTTTGGTTCATACGCTGGTGTATGTGAGTTCGAATCCCAATATGAATTTTCTTTTTTATTTTTGAAATATTTAAAAACCTCACGTTAATCTTATTAAATATATGTAGTATACGCAAAAATGCTAAATTTTAAAATAAAATGAAAATTTACAACATAATCCGTTGGTTTAGTCCGAGTTGTTGGTTTTTTATTTTTATCTTCGTAAAGTAAGTTATGTATATTAAAAGTTTTAAGTACTTATAAATATTGCATTTTAATTTGTATTGTATTATTATATTTAATTATGTTGCAGTGTATTGTATTGTAATTTTGATATTAATAACAAAATAAACAATGAATTTTACTGCAGAGTATGTGTAATTTTTTTGCATTCAACTCCTTTTATACATATATAAAAATAAAAATATATATTTTCAATAAAATATTTATACAATCCTTTATTTACTATACTCCTATTACAAGTCAAATGTTTATATACAGCAAACGATGCACCATATACCTATATACCTAATTCTTTTTCTCTTTCTGCTCTCTCTTGCCTATAGCATTAAATATGTATTGATTGTGCAGATTGACTCCCATATAAATTTGTAACGGCGGACGCGTGTATAGAAGTATAACTTCTACTGAGACTCACACCCGTATTTTTTTAACTTATCTTTTGACTCATATTCTCACTTGTTACATTCACAACAGATTTAGCTTAATTAAGTATAAAATGTAGGCACGTGTGCTATTATTTGTTTAAAAATCCATTAAAAGAATATTGTAGAACATTTAGACATATATTAACAATGGATAATGTTTAAATAAATGCCCTAGACTTTATATTATTCTTGGATCAACAGTCTTATTAGCATTTTCTTTTAAGTATAAACGCCCTAAGAAAGAATTTTCGGGCAGATACTCAGCAAAAGGAAAGTGAGGATATTTCTCAAACTCCACCGCATATTTCTAACTAGAAAATGCTTTTAACAAATTCCCCGACGGAGTAACGCCACTTAGCGCTGAAGACCTTTGTTAGGAAGGCTATAACGACCGGGAATGTTTGTCGTCTCTTAGGTTTTTCTTTGTTTTAAAACTCTCGCGGATAGTTTTCGTGGTTTCTTGCAGTTTTCACAATGACGGTTCGTTAGGAGCACAAAGTTGGCTATACCGACGGAAAATGTGAGTTTTTTAAGTCCTTAATACACTGCTTCAGCTTAAATTGAGCATTGTTCTAATATAGATGTGTATTAGCTTTTTCTCAGCTGAGGACGTCAAAATTATATAACATTTAACAAAGATTTTCGCTAAAAATTAAAAAAACATTATCATAAGATTTAAACGTGCGATTTTGACATCTGTGATTGCTGTTTTTAAAGAGTACTGCTACATATCAATCTACAAGTTTAATATATATATTTTAATTGTCCAATGTCCAATGTCCAATATTATGTTTATTTTCAAGAGATTGATTTTTAAGCTTATTTTTGCATAGCCCTCTTCATAGCTGCTATGAATAAAATCATGATAGCTAATATACTAATTAACATTTTTTTAATGGACTTCATACGGAGAGACGAAAATCAAGTCCACTTAGTACTTATGTAAATTTATCGAGGTATGGTAGCAATTTGTTGTGAGTTTTTGATTTTCACCTCTCTAACCATCTTTTTTTTCGTAATTTCTAACAAAAGATTTCAAATTAACTTGTGGTATTTTTAATTTCTCATTTTAATGAGCCAAGCAAGCTAATTTTGCTGCTCTATCTGTTTTTTTATTTCAACCCAAAACGCCTATGTGAGATGGTATCCAAACTAACTCAACTTCTTTCTGAATAATTTGTATTTCATATAAATGTTGCTTTAGCAAAATATGTATTAAATGCGTCGGATGCAATATTTCGATTGTTCGTATGGCCCTTAATGAGTCTGTAAATATGAGCTTTGTAAAAATTTGGAATTTTTATTTTTTTAAGTATCTGAGAAAATGCATACATCACCGGAAAATATGAAGTATTCTGGCGGTAACTAGAATTGGTGAGTTTCTCCATTGGTAACGACGGCTGCAACAACCGCTAGGGAATCAGTTTTGTTAGAGGTATCTATAAAGGAGGGATCTAAATTGAAAACAAGTTAAGAAAAAGTGTTAGTACGTTGGGTTTTTTCTTCGTTGTTGATGTTTTTTGGATTCAACGTATAAGCTTTCCAATGGGCTTGTTCTGTATAGATCAAAAACAAGCTTCAATGTGAATCATCATTATCATCAATGATGCTGCAGCCCTATAAAAGAGCCTCGACCTTCCCAAGTCTATTACGCCAGTCAGTTCTATATATTGCCAACTGTTGCCAGTTTGCTGCTCCTATTTTTCTACTATCCTCTCTACACTATCCCTCCATCTGAGTTTTGGCCTACCCCTACTCCTACTTTCCATAGGTTGTGACATAAGGATTCTTCTAGGAGGGTTGTTCTACTCTGATCTTGCCAGATGTCCTGCCCATATTAGTCTTCCTATTTTTATAAAGGATACTACGGCTTTACCACCAAATATATGTTTATATGTGTGATATATCTCGTAGTTGTACCTCCTTCTCCAAACACTATTTTCACAGATGCCACCAAATACTCTGCTCAGGATCCTTCGTTCAAATATAAGCAGGCGGTTCTGCCTTGGAAATGGTCCATTTTGGCTTAAGTTTCTGCTTCTCATAATATGTCTACTCGATCCAAAATAGCATTTGTTTGCTAGGATTATTCTTCGCTTGATTTCTTCCGTCATGACGTTCTCCTTGGCGATCAGTGAGCCTAAGTATGTGAATTTGTCCACCACTTCAAAGGTAGAGCTAGAGTCAACCGTGAATTGGTGGCCAATGTTTCTGACTCTATTGTTGGGTGTTGATGCCATTATCTTAGTTTTCTCCTCATTTACTTGCAGGTTTTGAGGCATTTGACAAGGGGGTGTACATTTCACTGGTGTCAATGGTGCCAATATCATCTGCATATGCCAAAATTTGGCATGATTTATTAAAAATGTTTCCTCTGTTGTCTATTTGGGCATCCCTGGCCGCCTTTTTCAGAGCTATGTTGAAAAGAAGACACGCCAGCGCATCTCCTTGTCGCAGCCCAACATGAGTTTCAAACGCATGTGATTGTTCGCCCTGTATTTCGACTTTGCAAACAACTTATCAGTTTATCGGGGATGTGGAACTTATCCATGGCTTCATACAATTTATCTCTTAGAATACTATCATAGGCCGATTTAATATCTACGAAAAGATGGTATGTGTCGATATTGAATGCATTGGTTTTCTCCAGTACTTGCCTTAGCGCAAAGATCTGGTCGGTTGTTGATCGACCAGGCCTAAAACCACTTTGATATTCGCCAAGAAGCTCCTCTGAATACGCGCTCAAGCGACCATGTAAAATACTCGAAAATATTTTGTATGCTGTATTAAGGAGGGTTATTTCCCTATAGTTTCTACATTTCAATTGATCACCTTTTTGTTTAGCGGACAAACGATCCCAATACAACACTCTTCCGCGATTTGTTCCTCATTCCAGGCTCTCAGTATGATTATATATATATATAATATATATATATATATATATATATATATATATATTATATCAATGGTATTCCGGGTTTGACTCCGCGTTTAAATGTTGTTGGTTTTGATAAAAACCATTTTGACGACGTTTCGGCAAGATCTCACTTGCCATTTTCAAGTCTCTCTGGATGGTCTGCTTCTTGTCGATGTTCGAGTGGAAGTGATTGCATAGCAGTGTACTTCTTTTTGATCTCATTTTCTCGAATCTTCGGATATCTGGTAGAAATTTCCTCCCCGTGAAGACTAATTATGTTAGTTTTGATATTTCCGCGGGAGCTGTATGTTATATCAATGGTATTCCGGGTTTGACTCCGCGTTAAATGTTGTTGGTTTGATAAAAAACCATTTTGACGACGTTTCGGCAAGATCTCACTTGCCATTTTCAAGTCTCTCTGGATGGTCTGCTTCTTGTCGATGTTCGAGTGGAAGTGCACTTCCACTCGAACATCGACAAGAAGCAGACCATCCAGAGAGACTTGAAAATGGCAAGTGAGATCTTGCCGAAACGTCGTCAAAATGGTTTTTATCAAAACCAACAACATTTAACGCGGAGTCAAACCCGGAATACCATTGATATAACATACAGCTCCCGCGGAAATATCAAAACTAACATATATATATATATATATATATATATATATATATATATATATATATATATATATATATATATGATTAGTCAGAGTAGCACCTCCGCATTTAATAAGTTTCGCGGGTATACCATCACTTCCTGGAAATTTATTATTTTTGTTTGTGTTTTATTGCATCTCGTATTTCTTGAATTGATGGTTGAGCCTGGGGGTGGTTGGTTTGGATCTTCTACTTCGATAGTAAGTAGTTTTTTATAGTGTTCCACCAACCTTTTCAATAATTCTTCTTTTGTATTGAGTATAGGCCCCTCCTTATCCTTACATAGTCCGATCCTTGGTCTTAATCTTTTCTTGCATTATTTAGATTTTTATAGAATTTTCTTGTTTGATTTTCCTTTTTTTAATGATTCAAGTTCTTCTAATATTCTATTTTCATAAGTTCGCTTTTTTTCTCCGATGGATGTACTTGTCTTCTCTTCTGAGATCTTTATATTTTTTGTTCTTTTTCTTGGGTTTCTTCTTTGCTGCATCAGTTTAAAAGCATTGTTCTTTCTCTTGTAATGTCCTGACACTCAGCATCGAAGCACTCATTGCTTGGTGGTGGTCTTTGCGGCCCTAGAATGTTATTTGCTACGTCTTTAATATAATTTTTACACATTTCCCATTGTTCACTAATTGTTAGATTCTCTTTAGTTATGTATTTAGTTTCGATATAGTTTTGAGACCTTACTACCATTTGAGGATTTTTTTGAGTTCAATATTAAGATGTGTTGTTTTGGTACTTATCTCCTTCTTATAAACACTCCTTGACAGGGGAATAAAAGATTGAAGCGTAGTCAATTTTTTATCTAATATGTGCCTGTATATTTGTAAGTATGTGAAATGTTTTACGCCTTAAGTATTAATTGGAAACTATTTTTAGAAGATACTGTTTTTTATTATTGCACATACTTCGACAAACTGAGTCTTGAATCGAAAATAACACCAAGAAATTTAATTTGGTTAATACATGGTGACAATTGGCAATAGGACGAATTTAAACTAAGTGGCAAAAGAAATTTGCAAGAAAATACCATTTTATTAATATCAAATAAAGCTTATATTATGCCGTGTACAATCTAATAAAGTATGCTATGTATAACACGCTCTAATATCGTTCGATCAATAGTTAGGATTTTCTGGCGAATTGCGTTCTTCATCTCGATCAAATTACGAGGCTTTCTAGCATATACACGACTCTTTAAATACCCCCATAGAATAAAATCACAAGTTGATAGATCTGGTTACCTAGCATGCCACGGTAAATCTCCAAAACTTGAAATGAGTTGTCCTGAACAAGTTGCGGAGAATATTCATTGAAGCATGTGCAGCATGTGTTGTGGCACCATCCTGCTGAACCACACATTACTTGAGTTTATCTCTTTTCAGCGTAGTTCTGAAATCAAAAAATTTTGGATCATGTCAACGTAGCTTATATGGACCAACTTTTTTGATCTATAAAGAGGAGTTCTCTATCTGTAAAGGCATTGTACTGCTTATAGATTGAAAATCCCTAGTCTCAAGTATTGTTTAATAATATAACTCATGGTTTTTGGCGCAATATTCATTTCCTGAGCAAGAATTTTTTGTTTTTGAGATTTTCGGATAGGTTTTTTGTTAATTTTTGACTTACCAGCGTTAATAACCTGTGGCGCACGAGATACTCAAAGCCGGCTAGATCTCTAAAACGATAAAATAGAAAAAATTAATGATAAATTGTGATATTTATTATTTATTGTTAAATTCAGTATATTAAAATTATCCAAACATAGTAATTTTTGGAGATATTTCTAATGTTAATAGTTTTGTTCAATATTTATAATATACTACAGAAAACCTTAAAATAGTATAAGTTAATACCCTTGAAACATAATTTGCTGGAAAATAACAAAAGCTACAATTAATATAAGCTATGTACAAAAAGTTCACAAAATGTAAATTCTAATTAACAAACCAATAAATTATTACAATATTTCCGTTTGCGTCGAATTTCATTTTATTGTATTAATATATTTAGTTTTTAGGTAAAATACGCCAAAATGTTGACTGCTAATTAAATTCACAATAAATATTGACTTCGAAATGCACCATGTGATATTGGAGCTTGATATGTATAGGGTGATGTGTTCACCTTTGTCAAGACAAAGTTTTTAGGATATTATAATGCTTATTTTTCAGTAATTTGCATTTTTATAATAATTGTACATATACAAATTTATCTTACGGGCAACATATTATGCTATATAAACAACTTTTTAAATAATAGAAATTTCAGAATCACAATTAACGGAGTTTTATCCGACAACTATGTTACTGAAGATGGTGTACTCCAAGGTTTTACTTTGAGTTCTACCCTCTTTCTACTAGCCATCAATGATATTTGTTCTCATATAAAATCACCTGATAAATTTGCCCTATATGCAGACGATCTTATTGTATTCTGCCAAGAAAAATCCACAGCTGCAACCTCATCTTTATTACAAAATTAGGTGTAGAGTCCCTTCCTACATGGTCCTAGAAAACCAGCTGCAGGTTCTCTTCTTCTTCGCTTAAAAATAACTTAAAAATAACGCTTTTTCTTCTTCTTTGAGTGCCGCTCCTATCAGAGATTGGATATCATTATGGCGATTCTAATTTTATTAACTGCTGTTTTGAATAATTCGTTAGTGGTACAGCCAAACCGCTCTCTTAAATTTCTCATCCAACACATTCTTCTATGGCTTGGATTTCTGCGTCCTTGGATCTTTCCTTGCATTATATTTTGTAGGAACGTGTACTTTTGTCCTCTCATCATCAAGCCTAAAATAAGGCAGAAATACCCAAAATAACACCAAACGGAGTAAATTTAGAGTTTATTGATCATTACAAGTTTTTAGGACTAACTGTTGATAACAAACTCACCTTTCGTCGTCATATCGATGAAATAAAAGGCAACTGTTTAAGTAGAATGGATTTGTTACAGACATTGTCCCCCTTTAATGGGGTCCGATAAAAGTGTACTACTCAAAATATATCGAGGTATAATCCGACCCAAATTAGACTATGGTTGTATAGTTTACTTGTCCGCATCCAATAATTTATTACAATCGTTACACTCTGTTCACAATACTGCTCTCCAAATTTGCTTGGGAGCTTTTCGATCCAGTCCCGCTGAAAGTCTCTATTGTGAATCTCATGAACTCTCCTTTATCTTCGAAGGCAGCAACTATTCCTATCTTAGTCGAATTAGACTAACCCTGCATTTAATCTTCTGACTTCGCCACGACCTGAACTCGTAATCTCGCCCAGATGTATAGTTTTAATCCCCCAGATCCTACAACCCTTGTGCCAAGACACAAAATTATCTGAAAACAATTGCATCTATAAAACCAGAATCCCCGCAATGGTCTTAAATACCTCATTTTATAAACACTTCTCTCTGTAACTTTAATAAGCAAAAAACAAATAATATCATTTTTCGACAAGCTTTCAAGGACATTGTTAATAAATCCCACTATACTGATGCATCCCGAAACGCAGATGTAGTTGGCTTTTCTGCCACAACTGTTGATACAGTGTTAGGACAATACCAAATATCCAACGAATGTAGCGTGTTTTCAGTATAGTTTCCTTTTGACAATCATCAACGTGTAGCTGTGTGAACCGATTCCATATCTGCAATGCATTCGTTAAAAAATATTTACAATCAACATCATCTAGTGCAAAAATATACTGGAATTGATTCATCTCCACACTTCCCGATGGACTTCAATAACAATAATATGGGTGCCTTCTCTTATCGGCATCCAAGGATATGAGAAAGCTGACAGCGCTGTAAAAGAAGCATTTACATCCAACTACCCATCTACAACATATAGCTCCAAGGTGATTTAAAATCAAAATTCAAAAGGAGTATCCAAGACAAGTGGCAGAAACTTTGGATCACCAAAAACACAAAGCTCAGAGAAATACAACCTAATGTTAACAGCTATTTATCCCTAGCATATCTGAACAGAAAAGAAAAGATAGCAGTACGAAGATTGAGAATAGGACACCCACGTTTGACACACGGTCATCTTATGTGCTCTACAGACTAACATTTATGCTCTCACTGCAACGATATTCCTATTATCGTCAAGCACATCCTCACAGAATGTCAAAACTACCAGGCCACAAGCATGGCCAACAATATAACCCACAGTCTAGAAGATCTTATGAACTGTTCAAGCCGACTCAAGAGACTTATAGACGTTTCAAAGACTTCTTAATTGTTTAACAACATATAATTTACATAATATTGTTATTCTTTACTATTGTAAACTCTCTAGGTACTATTTTAAACCTTTGCTCCCGTGTCACTGACCTAAGATGTCGAAATACGTTAATTCGAAATAAAAAAAATCCTAAATATATTAGTTTAGCAAAGTCTACTGATAATATCTGTATATATATCCTGAAATATATCTCTTAAATATGTATAAGTAACTTTTAAATAATACAATGGTATAGAACATCACTTTCATCTAACAAACAATCACATTATACCTATCTCTACTTCATTGGATCAAATATATCTCCTCAAGAACTTCCCGTTTATTGTCAAACAACTACAATAGCAGACTTAAGTTTTCCATTCAACAATACATGATAGTTTCAACCATCAAGTTATTATTCAGCATTTTTTTAACTTTGTATCGAGACCTGAAGATGCTTTGCATATTGTAGAAAGCGAAACCGGTCGTCTGAATAGTTAAATTAAATTGATTGTGAGTAAGTCTTATTTATTATTTCTTTACCTATTTGAAATGGACTCACACAAGCAACACATTCATGATTATCCACTAGAGTTTCAGAACATTTGAAAAGACTAAACTCTTCAAGTTTTGGTCAACACTTTTTATCCGGTAAACACAATTTTAACATAAATTTTGCTTCATCTATCTTACATGACATTAGTAGAAAGAAAAACTATCTGGAGTTGGATTTATTGGAAGATTTGGAGATTACAAGGGAAACAAATGGAAACTCTCACTGTCTTAATACTCAAATTAATTTAAATTGTACTAAATTTAAACCTATTTTTATAAACTTTATTACAGCTTTACCTCGTAGGAGACCCAGCTCGGCAGCTCCTGCACTGAGTATATCCATATTAATTTTAAAGTTCTAGCTTTGACTGTGGGTTCAACTGAACTACTTGGATTATACTATACCCCATTTATTTACTTTGCTTTCAATTTTGATTTTTAATTTTTAGTATTTTAATTTACATAGTCAGATTTCTTCTTTTCTACAGTACTGATAGTGCTTGGTAGACCATTTTATTGTAGTCAAATACCCACTGTCTAATATATTGGTTAGTCTATTTCTTGCATTCATACTCTACGTCGACTTCAGTTGCTCTCAAACTAACACCTTAATTATTATAAACAGGTTTGAGTGTGAGATCTGCATTATTCAATCTACTTAAAAATATTCTATCCTAATTTTATATTTCATCAGTTGACTTCCTATAGTAGTGTCAGTTGAACCTTTGGTCAATACTTAGTTTCATAGAATTTGGAAATGTGCAGATCACATATCTATGACTGTGACTGTCCATCCAAGCTGTCATTTGTCACATGTCACCTACATTAGACATTTTCGTTAGATCGTGATCCCTTCTGTCTCCGGCTTCTGTACACAATGTTGCTTTGCCTATATTCAAAAAATTTTAAAGTGTTTGTTTGTTCTTGTGTAGTGTAGTGTGATGTACCATTTTATGTTTATGACATTTTATTCTTGTCGGATAGGCCGCAATTGACGAAGTAAGTCTATAAACGTTAATCACATAACAACTTTTATCAACCATAAATTTCGACTTTTTATCGAAGTTTATTAATTTCTTTAGTTAAAAAACGTTTCTTGGCTTATTTCAGATGCCTCTAAAGATGATCTAGGGATCGAAAGTACTTGGGCAAGATTAAATTAATTAAACTGTGTTCAATATTTGCCTTTTATTTGATTAAAGTTCATTATTGCATTTACTAAAATTTTATACTATGTTTACTGTTTCATTTTTATTTTTTTTTATATCATTTGTCTTTATCTGTATATTTCTGTATATTAATATTAAAAAAGGAGAAATCAATAATATAGTAACGCCAGCTGTTATTTCAGCTTGCAGTTTTTTTTATTTTTTGTTCTTTCTGTTGTCTTCTGTAACTGAGTTATATTTTATTTTTAGTAGGCAATTTAAATTAAATAAAAAATTATTCTCAATTTAACAAATTTTTCTAAAGTAATTAAATTATGCAACGAAATGTCTCTTTTTCGACCTGGCGCAGTAATTTGTACAAGTTAGTCCGCATTTATTTCCGCCTCTCATTTTAATTAATCTAATTCTCAGCATACCAAAAAATAACCACTACGATTTGAATACATGGCGCAGCTAGTAGTATAATTTACCTTTGACCCCGACAACCTCTCTGGCTGGTAACTCAATTTCCAATTCCAACTTCTGGAGCACTATCGGCCCCATAGATGGGCCATATCTCACTTTAACGGTTCATACAGGAAATGTTAAAAAGATTAATGACTTTTGGGGTATATAGGCGTACTTAAAAGTTAACGGCAGCGGCAGTTTTATGATTTCGTTTGGAAAATTTAAATGTCACTTAATGACAGCGAAAGAGTGCTGCCGTTGATATAAAAAGGACAGGTACGTTCAGCTTGGGGCTGTCGCTTAAAAGTATTTTTACTCTCGGCTTTGATGCTGCGAGTTTTTAATTTAGAGAGGGAAGTAATTGAGAAAACGGCGATAGAACGATTATGCTCATATAAACAAGCTGGTGTGGTTTTTTGAAGATTTAATAATTTACGAAACTGAAGGAAGCGTATAAAGGTTTAAAACGAAAAAATACGTCGTACAGCATGGAGTATATAAAAAGTGATATACAGGGCGAATTATAACTATTGGGGCATATATTAGAGTTAGGTTATTTTGTATATATAAACATATTATGTATGTTACTGCGAAAAAATACACAATGTATTAAAGTTGAATTTTTTGTTTGTTTTTAACTAATAATATCACTGTATATATTGCTATCAAAATCGACAAAAAGAGACACCTTTGGACATGGGTAATTTCACGTCCTAAGGTACTCAGGAGAATTTTGATGAGAACTTAAATATAGGCAACCGAGAAGTGCCTTACATAAATGACCACAGTGGAGACGGAGACGATAAGAGATAGAAAAATAATAATAATAAGAAGAAGGTCTTAAGTCAATAAAAAGGTTAAAAAACAACAAATCTCCTGGAGAAGATGATATATACTCCTGAGCTGTTCCAAGTATGGAGCAAACGCGCTAAAAAAATTACATAATAAAACAAAACTTGTTGCATCCATTTGGAGAAAAGGAAAGTAGGTAGGTAGGTAGAGAAAAAGATAGTTGGAATGTAGGTATTATAATACCTATTCACAAGAAAGGGGATCCACTAATGTGACAACTATCGAGGCATTACCCTCTTAAATACGGCTTACAAACTACTGGCTTATATACTTGTAATGTTTTCTGAATTTCACCATGAAATTGAGAGACATCTTTTTTTTTTCTTTTTATGGTCTTAACTAAATGGTTTTCTCTAGAAAAAAGACTATTTTCTATAGTGATATTATGAAATACTGCTATTGCTGGCTGCTGGGATTTACATTTATAATCACATTCAAATTGAATCTCATTCGATTTTTAAAAATTGAGGATCATCGTTTTCATTCCCTGTAGTGGTTTTCCATAACATGCCAGTTTGTATGGGAGATTCCGTGACTTTCGTGTCAGCATTTCACTACAGAGAAAAAAACTATATATAAAAACAACGCATATTCGTATAGTTGTTTGTCTAGAATAGCAAATCATTTTGAAGTTAGCTTTTGTAGCATCCTACAATTTAATATTTTTATAGAGAATTAAATCATCTTTTAAATCGGAATTTTTTGGATTTTAAACTTTAAAATAAACATACATGTATTAAATAAATTGTGGTTAATTCCCAATAAAAGTAGTAAATTATAGCAAATCGTATATGGTCGTTTCTGTGAGGTTTATTTCTAAAAGGATTCATTTTATAATATAATACTGTCAATTGTATTGGTTTTATTACCAGAAGAAGAAAATGTAAACGACTATTACCGCTATAATAAATTCTACTAAAACAGTATTGTAAAGACATGCAAAATACTAAGAATTGTATATTAAACTAAATCCATCGCACCGTTTATCATTTAGCTTTTCCACTAAAACCTATTATTGACCAAGAGAGGGCGCTTTCCTAAGCCACACATTCCAATAATGTAACAGTTTAGAGGAAATCTCGGAATCCTAAATAATCCGGAACATATGGAATCGGTCTGCGTTACTGGGAATATACAGCTAAACCGACCATTTCCATCCCAGTCAGGTAAATTCAATAAAAGCGAGTTGCGAAATAAAAATAGTGAAGTGTGCACAATGGCATGTACATTATCTGAGTGTGCCTTGAGGAATAAATCTTCCGTATTTCCTCCACTAAAGACTTATTCCGGAAAGGAAGTTCGCGAATAAAATTGAGCAACAAAGGCTATGGATTTTTATGTCTTCTCAAAACGTACTTACGAACACATCTAAGATAAAAGGGATGATTTATAATTAGTCTCTTAGAATTTTTTTTATTTTGAAGAAACTTATTATAAACAAAATATTTTTAATTTTTTTATTTGACGTTTTTAACATAGTTGGAAGAAATCGATATGCGTTCTTAATCCTATTATATGCGATTTTTTGTATTGTAATAAAAACATATTTTTAATTGCATTAAGTTTATAAACATATGCCAAAAATAGTAAAAAAATGTAGCTTTCAAAAAAACAATTATTGTATCATGTATTGATACATAGCGAAAATGTTTACAAAACAAATTTTAATAGACTATTAATTAAAGTATAGGTTGATATATTGGTTTTGAAATATGATAAGCGACTAAGGCTGCATTTGATAACACGAGGAATATGCGACGGTGATGTAGCAGTAGTTCTTCTAAAAAAAGCATAAATGCTGGGTACAGGGGAAGTTGAAAAAGACCTGTGATTAATCTAAGACTTTTATTATGAATGATATCTAACGATTTAAGGAGATATTGATTTATCATTGGAATAGGCGATTGCTCCATAACCTAGCTTAGAACGTATTAAACATTTATACAGAACAAGTAGAGTGGATTGGTCTCAGTCCCAGTTTTTGTTAAAGAGAGATCTTAATACATTTAATTATACATTACAGAAAAGGATGAGTTGTGAGATGTGATCTTTCCACACATTTTTAGTTTGTACAAGACCGTCATATATCTCACTTCTAAAATGCTGTCTGTGGTTGACTAATCTTTTCTAAAGCCATATCGCTTGGAGATTAAGCAACCGAAGTTTTCCAAAATTTATAAGAGCCTGGGGTTTAACAATATTTTCTAGTAATTTCATGCTGTCGATGTCAGGGATATAGGTCGGTATGAAAAAAAATAGTGTTGACCGGCAAAACAACAATATCTGAGTCCTTTTATAAAGAAGTGGAGAGTAAAGAGGAATTTAGTGAAGATAAATACCAGTTGTTAAAGTTGATTATTTCAGAAAATATTAAGGACAGAAGCAGCATAAGGTAGAGAAAGATATCTTATCAAGGAACATTAGAAAATGGTTTTATTTAACTATTTTCAAGAAAAAAAATTGCCGTGATGATATCCAAATTTCGTAGCAATAATTGTAGTTTAAGAGAAAAGGTGAACACTCACTAGAATACAACCAAGGCAGGCAATAGCAAGTTAGCCAATTTTCGAACGAGTAACTCAATAATAACCAGGTAATTTTACTACTAGTGCCTTTCCAAAGCATATTTGGGAAAACTGAGTTGCCACTACTAAACAACTTTAGAACAATATCAGATTTCATAAAAGCAATGACAAAAATCTCGAAAGTTTTGAACACTCATCAAACTAGTGTTGTCTGCGTGAAATTGACTTTACAAAATTCTATTTAAACGAACATTGTTTGGCTTATACAAGTGAATGACGTCAAATACTTTGCGAGAACTTCCCGGTAAGTATCTGCCTCGCTTGGTGGCTGTCTCTCTTTAGCTAATATTATTTCCACACAAATTTTGTGCTGAATAGTTGAGTTTGGTTGGTTTAAGTTTGCTCTTGAGGCATTAGACAAACTTTAGATTATTTTGATAGGTATGAAGTTTATTTGAAGTAAATTGTGCTGATATTGCATGCAGGGGAAACACGATCCATAAAGCGCTAAAGAAATTGACAAAACCAAAAATTTATTTGCAATAATTTATATACCTAAAAGGTATATAAAGGATGTAGCTATATTATAGTAAATAATTTTATATTGGATTATAACTGAAAACGTAAACATTTAGCTGAGAATGTGAACATAAAATAAATACTGTTTTTAATTTTAGGTCCACCTTTACGCTGCATTGGTGTTTGTAATATTGGTATATCCTTTATAGTCCAAGCTGTAGAGACAAAAATAAATGATTTTGGGCATTAATTAGTAAATTGTTGAAAGGGCAATCACCTAAGTAAGCTCCAAGTGTCTATAAACAAAACTTTATCTTTTATATCTTTATACTTTTTATCCATTATAGCCAAGAACTATTCCAATGTACTCACAAATATTTTTTATTATGTTGTGTCACTATTATCATCACCCAGCTCTTTGCGTCCCATTTCATTCCTTTTTTGGCGTTAAAATCACCACATATAAAAGTAATAAGCTTTTTGTAATTTAGCTCCAATTTTTTAATATCTTGGAGTAACCAATCAGTACCCATATCATGAACATTTCCATGTTTCTTTACAATTTCTGTATAGTATGTCCTGTGTGTTTTATTGTTATTTGAAATGTTATCTGAAATAATGAAAGAACTGGACGTAGAAGCTGGAAAGATAGGCCTTAATATGAATTACAGCAAGACCAAAACTATAACAAATACAGATGAAGACATCACAATGAGAATCGGACAAGATGAAATAGAACAAGTTAAGGATTATATATATCTTGGTCAAACTATAAAAAAACTATAAAACTTAACAAAGAGTACCAAACAGCAGAGATCAAGAGACGAGTTAGACTGGCATGGGCGGCATTTGGCAAACAAGCTACATTCTTAAAAACAAAAGATATCCACAGCATCTTAAGACCAAAGTATATAATCAATGCGTACTCCCTGTTCTTGCGTATGGCTCCCAAACGTGGACATTTACAAAAGCAAACATGGACAAAATCATAAAAACCCAAAGAGCAATGGAAAGACAAATGTTGCACATAAGACTAATGGATAAGAAGAGAAACGAGTGGATAAGAGAGAAAACAAAAGTGAGGGATGCTAGACAAGAAGTTGCAAAATTGAAATGGAGATTTGCCGGACACAATATAAGACAAAAAGAAGACCGATGGAACAAAATTCTTATAAGTTGAAGACCGTGGGAATATAAACGAAGCAGAGGAAGGCCCCAAATGAGATGGGCAGATGATATCAAGAAGCACGTGGGCTCTAGATGGATGACTGTTGCGAGAGACAGAGAAGAATGGAAAAGGATTGGGGAGGCCTATGTCCAAAGATGAACCGAAGAAGCCTAATTAGATAGATAGATGTCCTGTGTGTAATAATGGATTTTGTCCTAATGTCTTTTTCGATTCTTCCGAAGATACGATCCGCAGGTAAGAAGCTATGCCCACGGACTGGAAAAGTTATAGAGATTTCTTCAATTGTGTTATTGCTATTAGCGAGCCAGTATATTAATAAATGTAGGATGTGGCTATTTTTATTCTGACCGCCACATCCGTCACAGTACAAAATTAGTGATATGGCCTTTTTGCCCTATTTTTAACTTTGCTAAATATGCCAGCAATCCAGAGCCAATTTCCACACATCCACGAGAAGCCTGCGTCTCATCCATAAAAAGAAATTAGGTTCATTTTTGTCCACATCGGTAATACAAAAGTTGTAAAAACTGATTTGCCTACTGTAGTATGCATCCTGTATAGGGGTTCTAGGTAATGGTAATACCTTCTGCAAATCAAAACAGTCTTATGCTGTTAGCTACTGGTTTCTTCAATGATTTCTAGAAAGCATTGGATCTTAGTTTGTGAACTCTTTTTTCAACAATCAAAGTTTGTTTCTTTACGCTATCAGTTTCATTTTTAATTTATTAAACCACAATATGCACATACTGCAGGCGTCAGTAGCTGGGGCCTTGAATCCAATGTTAAATTCATTTAAAAATATATTGTAGAACATTGTGCGGGAAACTTTTAGATTACTACATACAGAAAGGTTATAGAATCTAAGTAGTTTAACATCATTTAATTCAGATGACAGATAGATCCTTTGGCTTTTTAATCTGTTGTAGTGGCTTTCTTGGGCAGGTAACTTTCTCAGAAATTCTCTTAAGCTTTCTTTTTTATCTCTCGAGTTGGCTGATTTCCTATCCCCACCACGGTTCTTTTTAGATGTTTCTCCTTGACTAGAGTCACATTTAAGTTTCGAAGCCTTTTTTCACCAATTGAAAATGTTTTTTGAAACACTTGTTTGCACACTGTTGCCATTTTTTTATTTATGTGCAGGTGGTAAGTGCAACTAACCTTCCGATTTTTCGACGTTGCTCTTGGACTAGATTTTCCACAATTTTGTGGCTCGTATGATGCTAATAGTCTAGACAGATAAACATCTTGTTCTACCTTTGTATGCTGTTTAAAAAACAACTTTCTGCTTTTTATGATGTCTTGTACTGTCAATGTTTTATATTTAAAAGTTTTTGAAGTCTTGTGATTACACGGGGATGTATAGTTAATGCACAATGGATCTTTATCATCGTAGATCCTGAAAGGATAGAAAAACAAAGTTTTTCTATCTTTTCAGGATCAAAGCTGTTTTTTATGATGTCTTGTACTGTTAATGTTTTACATTTAAAAGTTTTTGAAGTCTTGTGATTACACGGGCATGTATAGTTAATGCACAATGGATCTTTATCATGGTAGATCCTGAGAAGATAGAAAAACAAAGTTAATTTGTGTATTTAAAATACTAGAAGAAGAAAATAAACTATGATAAACGTAACTTACTTTTTACGGTATTCCGAACGATCTTAACGCTTATTTTTCCTTGAGCCTGCATTCAAGGACTCCACCAAACTTTGCTCGTCCATATTATTTACTTTTTTTTGCGTATTTTGTTAACAATAACGTAAATTCTTAAAATCTTAATCCCAAAATCGAATCAAGGTATCATCCCAAAAAACAAGTCACCGATAGTGAAAAGTATCTGTCACTGTTATTCGACTTTACTTTGTCAATCTTCTTCTTTTTCACTGTGTAACAAGACACTGGCGTTTCAATGTGCAGCCACAATCGGTAAACGCCACAACCGCCCACTGACCTAACATCTTTTAATGATGCCAACTAGCGAAATAAATACGTCCTTTTGTACTGAACTTTTTCTAAAAAATATTTTATGCAGAGGAAATATGCCTGTTTTGATTAATATTAAATATTATAGATGGTTTTATTTAGTTTAAAACGGATAATTGGGGCTTTTTGATTGGAATCTTAATTTTTAGAATTTTATTTCAAGAAAAATATGTACTTTTTGAACAAGATTTGAATTTTCTACGAAGTAATCTTACACCAGAAGTGTAAAACTAACTTAAAAATAAATAATTTTCAAAAGTGAAATACGACCTTTTAAACAGACACTCCTCTGTTAGGTTATGGATATTAAAGATATACAACCATAGTTTACGCAGGTAAAACATTGCCTGCACAGGTAATTCCTGGCTGTAAATATTTCTGTGATCTTTGAACAGAATTTATTATAAAGCTAATGTTGTATCTATACTTTTCACTTACCTACAATTGTGGTCCAAAATAATGGCAATTTCAATCCTTGTTGTCCATTTTTAGGTTTATACCATTAAAATAACAAACAAGTAAATAAAAACAACTACCCCAAAATGAGTGCTTCGTTATCAGTTTCATTCCGCGGATAATAAATTAATTGCTTCAACCGCGATTTGCCCCAAATCGATTTAAAATTTCGATTTTCGTCCGTAGTACACGAAGAGTCAGATACCGATGTTCATTCAACAGGACCATTACAGCAGGAGCAGAGTTAAATCGCCAGTTAAGCTTAATCTCCAGTTAACTGATTACAAGCTAATTAATTTACATTTCTATTCTGCAAATTGGCCCGAGGCGGCCTTATCTCTCCGCCCGAGACTGTGGCGCCCTCTGTTTGCTTTCCCAAATGAAAATCGCTCGAAAATTTTGTCCTTAAAATTGTGGTTTGAGGACGGTAGGTTGTTAATTGGATTTCTGAATTTTCTCAGATGTGGGCAATTGTGTCACAGAGATAAAATCTGTCCTCGAGGTAAGAGGATTTTATCAGATTGTTTTATAATACGAGGGATGTCGAAAATGCGTTGACTATTAAAATTCACACTGAATTTAACCACAAAAATTTCCTTTAACCCCTTCCGCTCCAGACCATTTTTTTGAGGTAGGGAGCTGTATACCAGCAAAAGTTTTTTAATTTACTATATTTGAGAGGTATCCTCCGGCAGCACAGTTTTGTATATTTATACATTAAAACTTGTTTTTGATAGGCTTGGCTGTAAAATACTCTGGGGGTTCGATAGCATAAGATGTAAAAGGTGCAAACCTATTTTGGTGAACCACGTGTAGGATTTCCGCAAAGGACTGTACGGTTCAACATCTTGATCCACTGCTTCAACTGGTCCCATCTTTTGATTGTAGAATTCAATATGTTTCGGTTTGTTATAATAGAGAACATTTTCTCCTACAACGTATTGTTTTCTTTCACAAAATCCTGCAGTATGTTTACTAGTAAGCAGATGAACTGGTAAGCGAGCAAAACATGATTGTTGACTTTCTCATGGAGTCAATGTGTATCCCCGAAGTTCAGACGCACGGGGACATAAGGAAAGTATTTTGATGCTAAATCGACGTATTTTGCTTTTTATGTACTGTCGAAAATGGAGTCTACCTTTATACAACATAAGTTGCTCATCCATTGCGAAAACTGGTACTGGTTACACTAAGTTTTGATAGTTAAACTTAGGCATAAAAAATCCTAAGTCTGCTGAGCGGTGCCTTACTTTTGACAAGTTCTGGGGGTGAAAATCTAAGGAATTTAAGATATGTCAACAAGTGATTTCGGCTCATAACAGATTTATGAAAAACTAGAGAATCAGTGCATATACTATCTATACTCCAATAATCTAAAATTTGCAGACACTTGGTCAATCCATTGGGAAAATATAACGCAATAAATTATGCATTTCTTCTGTTGTCACTGGTCTATAAGTAAGGCCCAAAACTTTCATGGGAGTGTGTGGATTATACCTCTTGAAATCTTATGTGCAGTCTTAAGCCTTAAGTCTGTGCAGGCATTGTTTTTTATTTTATTTGCTAATATCGAATAATTTCGAGACGAAGATGAATAAAGAAGAAAAATCTGTTGATAAAAACACTTTCATCAATAATTCTCCAGGGACCTCCAATCCATCATCCGTCCAAATGACTAATTACCAAAAAATGAGCGGTACATTTACCGCAAATGCTTTTGGTTTGAACTATTTCAGCCGTATCGAAACGAAGCCTCATGTAACGGTATCCAACTGAAAAGAGACCGTAATTTATCATAAAAGACCTTAAAGCACTCTTGAAAAATGGCGAAACAGCAGCGTCGGGCGTTCACGCTGCAAACATTTCAGATATAATCCACCTGAAAATACGTCCCAACCTAAATTACATCAGCTTTACAATGAATTTAATAAAATGCCGTGCAAAACGACGATAAAAATCTGCTTTGAAATGATATTTAGAGCAAACGTACATGAATTAAAGTGTTCAGAAGGAATCTTTAGCAGCATCGCGTTAAATTGTCTGATTAAAGGGATGTTTTTAGAAGGCAGCATGAGATGCTGCTGTTTCCGAAGTTTTAACTATTTAATTTCAAAAGGCAGAAAACACGAAACGGGCAAATACCATGCAGCAAAGAGACATAAAATCAAACCATATAAGTATTAGAATAGAAGCTAGAGACAAAATATAATTATTTGGACGCTGTTTGTCTGTAGTCTTTAGAATTTGCAACTGAAAATAAAACCGCAAAATTATGAGACAGCTCAGCTGCACAAAACGATAAAATTATTTACTTAACCCTTTTGTGGGCATAAACAAAATATACTTACTACGATAAATATTCTTACTAACAGTTAATTTGAAAGATCTACCTTTTAACAACTGATTATTAAACTTTTTATTTAGGTCCACTTTTTTAAAAGCCTTTGAAGGTGGGAAGTATTTTTCCCACTGACAAAACCTAAGCATATTGTATACCTAAAAGTAGTAACAGACTAATTCCACATAATTGTATTAACATTAGAAATCGTAAGATTTCCTACTTGGCGAAACTAATCTTAAGAGTTCTAATGTTTTTATTAGATGACGTTGTAACGTTTGTAAATAATTATATTTATAATTATTGTACTATGATGGAAGAGATTTAATTTCGATTCCGAGACTCTGCATATGTCGCTCTGTTGATACCTAACGAGGTTGAAATACGTATAAGCGGACGGCAGATTCTCTGGATTGAAATTAAATCTAAAACGGTCTTTTTTAATAATTATATCATTGAAAATAACATTCAGAGAAATAGTTTACTTTCCATGAAAACTACTAAAATAAGGATGAATACACAAAACGTACCTGGCATGACGAACATACATATTTAGTTCTTTTTTCTACTGCTTAAGTGCTAACCTTTACCTTTTATAAGTTTTATTATTATTTGGCATATGATTACTAGTAGATCAAACTTATTTTGGAACCACCAGCTTGTTTGATAGGAACAATTCTTCTTATTGTGCCGTCTTCTAACGAAGGTTTGCGATCACTTCTTTAAACGCTTCTCTACCTTGCAACGTGAATTATCTGTTCAATCAGTCCAATCTCTGATATTCCTCTGCCAACTTTGAATGAATGCTTCCAATTTTTTTACGGATTGGGCTTTCAGAGTCCCTCCTTCTACCCCATATGAACCTCAATCTGATAAATATACTCAATTTCTTGTTTGTAGACATGGACTTGTATTTTTTTAAATCCTTTTCGAGCAATTTAAATTTTAACCTTTATCTCCTCATCTTGATAATTGGTCTGAGGTATTTATATATGTCGACCCTCTCTAAGGATTTACTTTACAATATCATATGTATTTTGTTAATGCCAGATGTATTTTCATTGTAAATCCCATCTTTTGGCTTTCTCTATTAATAACTTCTATAAAAATTTGTAAATCTTCTATATTTTCTGCTGCGATTGCGATATCCTCTGCAAATCTTATGCTATTAATGATGTTCCCTCTACTCCTTACACCATTAAATCTTTCCTATAGTGCCTCCTGAAATATTAGTATATTTCATATTAAATTCATATTAAATAATTGTGGCGACAGCGCGTATCCCTGCGTCTGGCTCTTTTTTTATCGCCTTCGCCTGATTTTTCTGCATAAATGTCAAATTTACAAATATATCCAGTTACAGAATCAGCGAAACACCAAACTTGTAACATTTTTTTATTGGTTTAATGGCATATATTGTTTGATGGATGATCTAGCATTAAAAGAAATCGTAGATTAGTCTATCGTCAGAAATGAAGAAGAATTGTACGCACTGTCAAGTGTAATTCGATTAATCGTCCTTTCGATAACTTTGTGAAGTTGATCGTATCCTTCATTCCCTTTTTTTTTGTTGTGATTATCATTGAAGTGAATATTTTTAAGGTTTTTATATTTTTTAGATGACAAAATTAATTTGTGCTATATCCGTAACGGCCGAATGAGATGGACTGCTGGAATTTCATATACATCTATTTATTCAAACATTGAATGGCCCTGGTCCTTAATTTTTATTTCTTCTTCGATTCAGGTCTTGAAAAGCATATAAATTCGTCTTGACTAAAATTATGTATAAAGTTTCCTCACTAAAAATCGTCAAAAAATAAATAAAAATTGTCGTATGAGAAAAGGCAGCAAATATTTGATTTCACGCAAACAAATCCTATGTATCTCTTGATACGTATTTCGACCTAATAGGTCTCGTCAGAAGAGCTATTCATAGGGGTTCTCAACGTGAAAAATCAATATTTTCTACCTTTTAAGGAGCAATAACATGGCTTCAATACGGACGCAATAGCGACATCTAATTACAAAAACCTTAAATTCGTTTCGAAACACAATTCAGATTTCTGCTTTATAATCTGAGCCTTCTAAAAATTGCAAGGCAAACAGACGTTGATAAAAGATGTTAAAATTTTTGTAATTAAATGTCGCTATTGCGTCCGTATTGAAGTCATGTTATTGTTGCTTCTTAAAAGGCAGAAAATATTGATTTTTCACGTTGAGAACCCTATGAATAGCTCTTCTGACGAGACCTATTAGGTCGAAATACGTATCAAGAGATACATAGGATTTGTTTGCGTGAAATCAAATATTTGCTGCCTTTTCTCATTTTATTCGGATTTACTCTGTGTGAGTACTAGAAGCACAATTCACTAAGGATATCTGCTTAGTTGTAAAAGACATGTCGTGGAATGCAAATTTTTAGATTGCCCATGTCTCTTTTAACATCTTTTATCAACGTCTGTTTGCCTTGCAATTTTTAGAAGGCTCAGATTATAAAGCAGAAATCTGAATTGTGTTTTGAAACTATTTTACGATTTTTTAAAAATTGTCGTAATTTAAAAACTGTCAAAAAAGTCAACATCTTCACTAAATATATAATCAGATTTCTCCATATATGTTCTGTAGTATTAGTCTACTCACGCGATATAACAACATCTTCTGGGGGTAAATTAGGCAGTACAAGTTCGTTTACCATATCGCTACTACTTCTGCAACAGCTTTCATTATTTTCAAAGTTTGCGGTGCAATCCAGAAATTTTATTTTTTTTGCGTGATTATTACAGTCTTGTTCAAAATATTTTCATCGTCAGGTAGGATGTACAAGTAGTTTATAGCAGTGTCCACATGTTGAGGTTTACCCAAATTTCAGATGACTGCAAGAAATTTGATAATTAGTTGATGACAGAAACAGTTATAGTAAATTATACATGAATATTTTGGGAAGTGGGAAGTGTGTTTCCCAATAATATACCTCTGTATAAAACTTATCAAAATAATCGTTATATTACATAATATATACAAAATAAGTCTCGTTGCTTACTTAATTCTTAATCTATCTTTTTCTGGCTAGTAAAGATGGCGAATTTTTAATGGTGGGAATTTGTTTTCCCACCACCTATGAAAGGGATAAGACAAGTTATAAACTTAAATTTATGAGATATTTTACGACAATCCTATAACATAGCAATTTATATATAGATTAGCTAACCTTAAAGCACCATGTAATGTATTTGAACGTGATTCATTGGCAGAATTGACATCTGTAGCTTACACAGTAATGTCACCAACGAATGTTGTTAATTATTGCTTTTCTATTTGATAGTAGATACAGATTGTTGGTAATGTAAGATCATAGAGGTCTGTTTTCACTCAAGCTTAACATGATCGAATTGTTTCTATGTCCTCATCCCTCTCTTTCAGGCAACAGTAAGATGAATTTCTTCCCTTTATAACAATTAAGGTGTTATAATTATTCTTCGTCCTATCGGAGGATGAATAAAATATTGACACACACTATCTTTTCATACACTTCGAAAGTGCCTAGGTACGATATCATAAATTGAGAACTTTTGCCAAACTACTCTTCCATAGTTGTTTTATTATGGTAAATGTTTATCAAGAGTTTGGCAAATATCAGATAGAATATTGGTCTCAAGATGATTCAAACAAAACTTTTTTTCCAATGCAAACATGTATGTTTGTCAACATCATAAACCCAATAAGTATAGCTCATTTAGTTCTTGTTCAACAAAGGATAAAATATGTCGCAACTGAATGCTAATTTACTGAAGAATTACTTATAAGCAATGCTTTGTAATTGGAATAAACATTCAAATCAGAAAAAATATATAAATCTAATTAAAATGGGTAATCTTTAAAGAAAATAAAGAACAAAAATGTAAAACATTTTATATAAAAATGTGTAAAGAGAAAATAAAACCAACATTTAGCAGTAACAACATACATAAAACCAACATGCAAAAAGTATTTATCCATATAAACGCCAACGCTGGAACATGAAGAAGTCCCCAGTAAATTTCCATATTTTGCGGTCATTTCAGCCGGTTACCATTATTTTTATCTCATCCTACAAAAACATAAGAGAAGAAAAACAAAGGATAAGCCCCATCTTTTAAAAAAATGTTTCTCGGCCACAGAACGTGACACGCTGTTTAAACTGTTATGGCAATCAATTTAAATGTATGGCCATAGGGCCCAAGGATGTGAGAGCATGTCATTGATCTTGAATAGAGATGCGTCGAACTGGAATGAATCGATCAAAACGAACCAATCAGAAGGTGGTGTCGTATGAATTGGTATCTGCAAGTTTTAGTAACAATATAGCTTTTATTTGTTTGTTTATATAATATATATATATATATATATATATTATATATATATATATATATATATATATATATATATTATATATATATATATATATATATATATATATAACTGAGAAATACTAGAAGCCACGAAATAAAAGTAATTGATATGATAAATGAGCCATGAGTATTTTTATTTTTGATTTGTGTTATAATTAATAATTTTAAACTAATTAATTAATTAAGTTAATTAATAACCTTATGTATTGTTGTACTTTTGAATGTCCATAAGCAATAAAAAACCGATCTACAAATTTTATTACTTAAATAAAAATTAAAATTATTGATATTTCATAAAGACACGGGCATATAAATTTTCAAAACATCCTGTATAAGACAAAATATGTATTTTAAGTTGTTCGAAGAATTGTTCATTAGGCCTCAGAGACAAGACTTTCAAATATTATCGATAAGAAATTTAAATAAGTCGGTTATTGTGGAATGGATTTACCCGTAATAAAAGTGTATATAGAAAGTGTTTAAACAATAGAAAGGGATGTGCGGTGGTTTTCCCCCCGAAAGATTATATCGGTAAAAGTTTATTAACAAAAGACATTGAATTGAGAAACAGGTATCGTTTGTAGCTATTAGTAAGAAATATTTGTAAAGCAGATAGATTTAGCTAGAATAATTAAAGAATGTTGTTTTCTGGAATTACCCGAATGACGTTTTATAGAGAGAGTTGGTTGGTAACGATATACGTGACAGAGGTAGAAGATTTTTATTGGTCAATTTTTGAATAGAAGGAGGGAGTGGTTTTGGCTATGAGATAGGAGAGAGGAAAGGAGTTAGTCAGTTTTCGTCGCCCAAGAAGGAAGGAGCTTTGTGGTTTGTGTTTGTTTGAAGTCCCGAAGGACGTAATTTACCGGGTGTGTTTATTTGCTGTGTAAAAGCTGATCAGTGTGAGGAACGGGGGTACAGAGAGATAGAAAAACCAAAGGGTATAAGAATATTAATATCAGACGAAGCCGGAAACATTTGAAAGTTATAAACAGGCGCGGAGATTGGTTCAAAAGGAGGCTGCATAGAATTACACGAGTTGTTGGGTTGCAGATACAAGGACAGATAGGAGAAAGGTGTACGTCTTCTGGACCAAAATAGGAGCAGAAGCAGAGAAAGGTTTTTTTTTATGGCGTGGCCATAGAATTGCAACGGCAGATAACGAAAGGTCAGTCAATTTTCATTAGAGCAGGAGTGTGGTTTTCATTTATAAATTAAATAAATTGAATAAATAATAGAGACAGTTAATTTTGCGATCATTTAAAAAAAAAATTATAAAGAGAGCTTAGTTATAACACATATTAAAAATCAATGTAAAATAACATTTGGGTCCATGATAGAAAACAACTTCTCATATATTTAAAGTATTGTATTGCAAATATTACCGGATTGATTGTTATATAAAATTTCAATAAAATAAAGGACATCTCACATATACTTCTGTTGAAATTCTGTGTATTTTATTCAGGTCATATTACCTATCCCAATTAGGAAGCCAATTGGAAAATATTTTGAATCCACGATCAAAGGTAAATAGTACAAGTTAAATAGCCTGAGATTGTAATTAATTAATGCTGATTTATTGTGATTAATTGGAGATTAGATCATTTAATAAATATAGACAGGATCTTTTCTAAATAAGCAATAGAATACAATTTAAATAGCATAACAGTATATAATAAGCAAGAAAAGCAGATCATAATATATATATATATATATATATATAATATATATATATATATATATATATTATATAGATATATATATATATCTATATATATATATATATATATATATATATATATATATATATATATATATATATATATCTATATATATATATATATAGATATATATACATATATATATATATATATATAATATATATATATATATATATATATAGTATATATATATATATTATGATCTGCTTTTCTTGCTTATTATATACATAAGGTTATTAATTAACTTAATTAATTAATTAGTTTAAAATTATTAATTATAACACAAATCAAAAATAAAAATACTCATGGCTCATTTATCATATCAATTACTTTTATTTCGTGGCTTCTAGTATTTCTCAGTTGCGTGCTTTATCCAGGATAAACAAGGAAAATGACTATAGTAAACAAAAATTATAAACTTTCAAATACCATTTATTTATTATACCGTAAAACATATAAAAAAGATTAAATGTTCTTTAAACTTGTAAATATTTATATTTAGCCGCAGTAATTTTCAGTCTGTCATTGTAGAGTGGTTGAAAGTTATCTTCAAGGAGTTCTCGAACTTTGTCCTGGTAACTGGTCAAATATTTATTTGGATCTTGGGCTTTTCTTTTGGATTTTCCGGATCCTTAGTCAACTTTATCATCACACGACGGTAGTATTTTGAAGTCATCGTTGTTGAGGGATAGTTTCCATTGGCACCATATTTCAAGCATCTGGTGTATATAACTTTCGGGTCTTTTCTGATACCAGCTCGAATTGATTTGAACACCAATAGTTTCGTTAAGTCTTTGAAAAAAAGAGTGATCCAAATACATTATTTTGTATGGACTACTTTGCTTTGCATTTTTGAATGCGTTAATGTAGTCTGCCATGCTATGGTTGCATGCATTGAGTCACACTCCATCTGAGTGTTATCCTTTTTGAGATATTTACTCTCTATACTTATTTTCTGTTTAATGGCCACATGTAAGAGGGCATTAGTCATAACGGCACTTCGATTTTGATTATTACATCCATGACTAAATATTACAATCTTTATTGCATTGTTCCGCAGGGGAAGTTGCGATTCAACAAAATGTGTTAAAATGCTAGCAAATTCATTTGCTAAAAGTTCCCCTTTCTTGTTCCAAAGGTAGCAACACCCTTCCTTTGTTTTCAGGTCAAACATAGTGAGGTTGTGTACCGAAAGTTTACGCCTGTAGTAAAGGCCTGAAGCGGTTGATTTCGGGCATAGTAACAATGATTGAAGATCAACTATGTATATGTTCTCTTCATTCATTTTATCTTTTGACTTTTTTCTCTAGCTTCATCTTTTTTTATTCGGTGGGTTTCAAAATCTTCTTTACTAATGTGATTTAGCTTGTATGCCCTGCATATAAAGACAAATTCAGGTCATCGAAGGTCTTGTGAAATGTGCAAGAAGAAAGTGGCTTGTAATCTTTTGTCTTGGACCAGTTTTCTGCATAGCACTGATACAGTTGAGCTTTTGATAACAATTCAGCTTCAAGTAAACATTTTTTGAACTCGCCGCTAATAATGTGATTGCACATTTGGAAAAAATTCTTTCAATAATTCCAATCTTTTGTGTAAATCATATTGCCTTAACATTCTTTTTGCATTTTGTTTCTTTGCTGTATTCTCATTCTTCTTTGTTGGATTCTCATTCATATTTGGCTCATTTCTTAAATCATCATTTTCTGTGCTATTTTCAATCCAGTTATTGAGCATCCATCCACCTAAATCCAAGATTAAGAGTAATGTTTTCTTGCACACGCGGACTTTGGTCATTTAATCAATAAATAAGTAATACTTAAAGGAGTAAGATCGTCTTGATATATTTTCTTCTGATATATCCCGAGCTCTTTGTGTCAAATCCACATCAGTTGAAGTTTCCACTAACATTTTTCTGTTTTTCTTCGATAATGCCCAAAAGTGGCCAAATATCTTGTTTCTCTTTTGTTCTAAAATGTTATGACATTTAAAAGTCCTTCCTCTACACTTGCAAGTGATTTTTTCATCGTTTTGTTTGGTCTAGGAACGTATCCTGTTACTTTCCCATTATTTAATTTGTATTCCCTTCCTTGCTCACGTAAAATCTTCGCCTAGTTACACTATCGGTCATCCTCTGAAACTTTATGTCATTTTTTTCTTTTTCTGTTTGAGAGCTGATCGTTAACATCAGATAACCTATCTGGTTCCACTATTTCTTGATCGTCAATTCCTGTATGACATTCACCAATTTCAATCAGATTTTCCGTGATATTTTTAACTGGTTCATCTAATTCTCTACCACGGGGTTTTACATAATTCTCAGGCAATGAGTCTCCTATAACTATCTATATTTGAAATAAGGTGCCGTCATCTTTCACAATGAAAAATCCAGATTTAAAATCATCGCTTCCAACATTTGTATCGTCTGGAGTTAAGTTCGATATTCCCTCTGCTGGAAAAGATTCATTCTCTTCAAGTGATTTTGTGGTGCATTCTGCTACTACCTTGGAGCAAAAACCGGGGTCATCTAAAGTGATTCATTATAGGTCTGAACCGGAACTAAGGTACCATTGTCATTCTCTATTAAAACATCTGATTTGGAATCATTACTGTCAACTACTGTGTTAGCCTCAGAAGTTAACTTGATTTGTTTCTCTGTTGGTATAGATGTATCGTCTTGAAACGATTTAGCTGCACGTTTTGCTAAGTCTAAAATTATTCTTGTTCTCGACGACATTTTTCTCCTGTAATAAAAACCCAAATCCTGTTATTGGTCAGCTTTATTTGAAAATCTGACAACTTAGCTGGGAAACTAACCAAACATTTTGATTTTATAAGCAAACCATGTAATGCCTTAGAATTTATCAATTCATCATCATCAGCCTCTCTCAATTCACTGCTGGACATAGGCCTCCCCTGTTTGTCTCCAAAGTGTTCTATCTTGTGTTTGCTGTATGCGGTTTTTGTTGTCTTTCGTAAGTCGGCTTGCCATCGTGTTGGTGGTCTTTCTCTGCTACGTTTATCGGCTCTTGGTCTACATTCAACTATTTTGCGAGTCCATCTTCCATCCTTCATTCTGGTAACGTGTCCAGCCCATTTCCATTTTAAGTTACAGCTTCTTTCAATGACGTCTATGACTTTGGTCTTAGCTCGTAGATCTTCGTTTCTAATCTTGTCTCACAGAGTGGCCCCTATCATTGATCGCTCCATTCTTCTCTCCTCTGCGCTACTCTTAGTTTTGGTGCGTTTTTCTTTGTGAGCGATAATGTTTCTGTACCATAGGTCATCACCGATAGCATGCATTGGTTGAAAACTTTTTTCTTCATATTAGTTGGAATGTCACTATTAAAAAACGTTCCTAAGAGCTCCGTATGCTGCCCATCCTTGTATTATTCTTCTGGATACTTCGGTTGTTCATTTCATAAATATTCATAGGTTCAAAAATATTTATTTTTAAACCTATTTTATTACAGGCTGTACTAAGTTCTTTCAACATTTTCTTTGTCCCAAATCGTCTGCAATCATGACTATATCGTCTGCGTAGCTTAGGTGGTTCTAGCATCTCTCCGTCCACATTTATTCCCTTGTCACCCCATTCGAGAGTTTTGATTGCTTTTTCTAGAGCCGATATGAAAAGTTTAGGTAACAACGTATCACCTTGTCGGATACCTCTTTGGATTTTTATTTGGTTGTTGTTAGCGTGTAGTTGTATCGAGTTATATATATATATATATATATATATATATATATATTATATATATATATATATATATATATATATTACATATTAGCCGCGAATATCGGCTATCTATGTGGCTCTCGTTTAGTGCTTCTATAACACTGTCGAGTTCTACTGAGTCGAATGTTTTGTGGAAATCTACGAATGTTAAAAACTAAGGGCTTGTTATATTTTATAGATTTCTATAGATTTATCGATTAGTTGATATCATCATCATCATCATCATCATCATCATCATCCAGCCTCTATTTATCACGTCCACTGCTGGACATAGGCCTCCCTTAAACTCCTCCATTCCTCACGATTTTGTGCTCTTTGTTGCCAATTTTTAGTGATACGCCTGATGTCGTCGGCCCAACGTGTAGGTGGTCTCCCTCTACTGCGTTTGTCTGCTCTTGGCCTCCAATTTGTAATTTTGCTCGTCCATCGTGAATCGTGCATTCTCGCTACATGGCCTACCCAGTTCCATTTTAGTTCCGCTATGCGTTCCACAACATCAGTAATACTCGTCCTTCTTCGCAGATCTTCGTTTCTTATTCGGTCCCTCAACGTCACTCCCAGCATAGACCGTTCCATTCGTCTCTGTGCCACTCTCAGTTTCGAAGCCGTGGTCTTGGTTAAAGTCATAGTTTCCGCCCCATAGGTCATAACCGGTAATATGCATTTTTCAAACACTTTTCTTTTGAGGCTGATTGGTATGTTGGCCGTAAGTGTGTCTCGCAGTTTTCTAAAGGCTGTCCATATTAAAGTAATTCGTCTTTGGATCTCACATGTTTGGTTATCCCTGCTGATTCTTATTTCATGACCCAAATACGTATATTTCTCCACCAGTTCTACCACTTTGTCTTGAATAGTCAAATGGTTATTGGGGACCAAATTTGTCATAAACTTAGTTTTGGTCAAGTTCATTCTCAGGCCCACCTTCGAACATGCAAAATCCAATTCGTTTATCATATCTGTAGCTTCTCCTAAATTATCTGTGATAAGGACAATGTCATCTGCGAAACGGAGATGGTTAAGCTTTTCGCCGTCTATCGTTACTCTTCTGTGGTCCCAATTGATCATCTTAAAGGCATTTAGTTGATATATTTGAGCTTAAACAGGCGAGATAAGATAAGATTTTGAGGTTAGAACAATAAAGTAACTTACCATCAAATTTAAGAGTCACTGGATGAACTGAAAACATAATATTTACACAAGCAGAATGAATCAGCCAAGCACCGCATAACTCACATGCTACACTATGGAAGCAGGTTGCCACAGTCAGGAGTTACCAGGTTTGCATTAACAAATTTCCAACCAAAACGTTTTGTGTTTTGTGATACGTGTTTTGTTTTGTCGATTTGTAGAATTACTTAGTTAATTTTTTTTTGGAGTTAAGTGCTTAGGCAGCAATGTAGAGCTACCATAGATCATTATAATAACATTAAAATCCAAAATTCGATTTTTTGGAGTTACGTGGTTTGTAAATTAGGCGTATTTATAAAAAGTCTTCATATTTTTAAAAAATATATTCAAAAATATTTTAATATACAGGGAAAGATCTGAATAAAATTATGATATAAAAACGAAAAACCATTGCAACTTTTTTGTTCAGTGAAACTATTAAAAATAGTGTCGATATTAGCAAACATGGCATTCCGAAATAGGCTTTAAAAAAATCAATTTCGGATAAGGAATCAATACTGCGAGTCGGATCATTAAAAACAACTGTATGTCCCATTTCCAATTTAGAACCCTACAAGGATAGTCGCCCGTCCGACGTCGCATCGACGGACGCTCGAACACCCGATGGGATGAGGATGACTCAGGAGTGACACAGGTCCGGGTAAATAGATTTTATTGGGAATGCGGCCTATGAATATATTTCGGGTCCGTTTGGAAGTTGTGGAAGGGACTAAAGTGGTGTTAACAGTTTGTTTGAATATATATAGCTAGTTAAAAAAATTTGTTTCACCCCTATACGAGGATTATTCAGCAGAGTCGCTGATTTAGTCCTTATGTAAAAGTAAGATAATTATAAATTAAAATAAGTTTAGCCTTAAATTACACAGGAAAACATTTCTTTTTTTGCAAAAAAATGTTTTAATTGGTGTCTTTTAGTAAATGAAATGTGATAATCACGAATCTGTACTTACTTTTTTCCAGCACGTCATGTTTTCAAGAAAATAGTATTTAAAATTTTCATAGAAACTGTCAAAAATACTGAAAAAACTTTTATTGAAACTTTATTTAATACAAAAAAACTGCAAAATTGAGTTTTTCTTAATAAAAAGAATTCAGTGCGACCTACATTAGACAATATTTGTTTTTTTTATAAAACCGTTCTTTTTCCTGAAAACTACGTTTTTTGGTCTTCATTTTATGGATTTTTGTTATCGAGTCTCTCTTCAAGGTCCAGCAGTACTCAGTTATCATTCTTATATCATATCTTCCTTGGTAACGTCTATCCATCTCTTATATCCTAATAGAACCTCTCCCTATTAAGGTTCGAATTTAAGGGCCTATAAAAATTCCTTCTTTAAGTTTAGCTTCAGAAAATGCAGGAAATTTGCCGCACAGATATTTAAAGCAGAAACCTTGTTCATCTAAAGCTTTGACAAACTATTTCATCAATCCAAATTTTATGTGAAAAGGAGCCAAAAGAACTAATTTTGGGTCAACTGATGTATCACGTTGCACATTTTTTGCAACGATCGACTATCCCACTTGCACAAAAAACATGGATACTTTGTGAATCCAGACTGCTGACCCAAAAGCATGGATATTATTTTGAGATATCCGTGGAGTTGCTAACAATATTCCATACACTTTATTTTATTAAGCAACAGCTCAAGATTCTCATATATTTCTTCGAGATGCACGGAGTGAGCAACAGGCAGTGAGGCATAAGTATTACCACTGTGCAACAAGATACCCTTCACACTTCTCTTAGAAGAATCAATAAATAACCGCCATGATGTGGAATCGTAATTGTTAGCTCCCAGTTTCATGACTAGTTCAGGAATATTATGACAATACACCAGTAAGCCCTCTTAAGAAAAAATATTCCTCGAATTATTTTTTCATTATGCCTATACCACGAAAATGTGGTACCTGGAGCCAATCGATTTGTGCGAAGCCCAAGGTTTGTCCTGATCACCAAGCTTTACACCAAAGTAAGCGTGATAAGCTTTCTTTATAAAGTCTGTTATGTTTCGTTGGTGCTTTTCTACTGTTAAATCACCACACACGTAACAAATTATCATCAGGGCTGTTCCTACACTTTATTAATGACATTATGGCACAATAAACACTCATAAAACAAAATACAACTCGATGCTACAAACAACTGACGCTTACTAACTCTATTTACGCAATACAAATCAATGTATCCGTATTAGTTAATAACACATGTCAAACTCAAAACACCAAAAATCATGTTGGCCATGAAAGAAAAAAATGGAAGAAAAAGTTATAAATAGAAGAGAGTGAAGGAAGGTAACATTTAGTTAAGAGCTTACAAGCCAGTAGATATACAGTCCAGAAACAACGTCCATATTAACATACAATAATACCAGAAAAGAACCCTTTCGCTAGCGTTCAATTGGGCTCTTTTCCATTAAAAATCACAAGTAAACGAGGAATAAATTCTTGATAATGTCGCAATCATCAGTGTTCTCTTTACTATTACTATGTGGGGTCTGCATCTCTAAAAATTTCTTTTTCATCTTGGTAGTTACCAGTATTAATCTTCAGAAATGTCCTGTCCAAGTGGGAGGGGCATCAGATCTTTGGTATTTCTTCCCTACTTCTTCTACGAATTTGTAACTGAACAATTTGTTCTATTACATAATTATCATTTAAAGATTGAATGAACTAATCATCTTAAACTGTGTTCTCTCATTTTGGCAACAATTAATGCCACTCTTTGACTTCCCTTAATATAACTCTCATTAATTTAATTTTTTTTACTCCACTTATCTATTCATTCACATATATTCGTTGTTCTTCTTTTTATTTTCCACTGCCAAACATTTGGTGATATATATTAATCATAGTTAATCTTATGACAGTTCTGTTAAATTTTCCTTTCAGTTTTATTCTTCTTTATGTTCATACAATATACCACTTGGCTTTTCCTACTTAATTCATCCCCTTACTAAACGTACTGCATTTATTCCCATGGGTTTCCCCGTACGTATATGCGACAGAAAGCCGACATGACACAGAGAAGACAAAAAGTATGTTAGAAACAGCAGAGATGAAAACACAAAAATTGATGAGAAGACGTAATGGGACAGAGCTAGAAGTACAGACATACGACGTACATACAAGATGGAGAACATCAAGAACTGGGTAAGAAATAGAAGAGTAGAATGTAACGATCGTATAAGCCGAATGACAACAAATTGAGTAGTCATGTCTACATAAAAAGAAGAAGAACAAGATTTTCCCATTACTCTGTACTTTTCACCACCTAAATTACTTTTCTCGCACACCTAAGTTATTAAATTAGTTTTCTCAATTATTTTACCACCCAAAAATGTTTATTTTATTTGTACTAGTAACCCTACTTTTAAATGAACATGTTAAATGCTTTTTTATACTATTAAGCTTTAAGTCCTTTTTTAAGGACTTAATTTTCACTCTTCCAGATTTTGTGCTAATTATTTCCCCTGTAGTTTGTGTACATAAATATTAAGATACTGTTTCTCCATTCGTTTGTACGTCTAATCTTATAAAGACCAGGGCGTTAAGCAACACCATACTGTGGAAAGAAACGAGGGGAGAAATTGTTCGAATATCCCTTAGGATATTCAAGAGTTCCGTCACCGTTCCATCCACCAGAATGGTGCTCTGCCCGACTGCTCAGCCCTGGGTTCGTTCCCTGTTCATTCTCCCTCTACACCAATCCCAGAAAGGTACAGGAAATAAAAATACTTGTTAAGGCATAACAAAAGGTATATATTTATTTGTAAAATAAAACAAAAACAAAATGTATATTATGAATATGAAGCAAAGATAAATAAACTGTGACCCAAAGATTAAGCCGGTTGCCGGTATGGAATAACAAGAATATAATAAAAGTACTCAGCTTTATTTTGTCTGGAATGAGTTGTCCCGTCTTTCGGGAAGGATTCCGATCACTGTTGAATCTAGCCGCTGTCGGTGGATTTAAGGAGAGTTGCTGGTCTACATAATGATAATTTTCTTCCCATGGTATTAAAGGGATTTCATATTCCGTGCTGATGCATCAGTGGCTTGGTATCTGGTTGCTGAATGTTGCCCAAGGTATTGCGGTTGGCTGTTTTCTTGCTCCCACGGTAGTAGCTAGAAAATTCAAACAAAGATCAGTTCTCTCCCAAAAAAAAGACTGATCATAAATAAAGCTAAGTATTCAGAGAGAAACGATCCCAGCAAAATCTCTGATCACAGCGTGGCATTATTAAAAATAAGTGTGTAAGAAAAGATTTTTATTAGTAAGATATTAAGGAAAGTAAGGTAAAATAGGTACATACAGTATTGTGCGGATTATTGTGAACAGAGATCGAAATTCAGTTTTCATAAGTTTGTACACCTGCTGTGCCTATTCTGTCAACTGTTTTGTCAAAAAAAAACAACATAACCTCGTAACCTTATTAGTTTATTATTCAAAACACTTACTTTGTGTTTTATATCAATATTATATTTTGTTATATCTCAGGTTATGTGCAAGTTGGTGTTATTTTTATTGATTTAACTGTGCAATCAGGTTTAACTTTATAAAATGGATATCACTCCTAGGAAAAGAGACAGGATCATAGCACTTAGTGAGCATACACCAATGAGGAGATTGCAAAGAAGTGTTGTGTAAGTTTGGGTGCAATAAACAAAATAATAACCAAAAAAGGAAACAGGGTCAGTTAAAGTGCAGCGAAAAGAAAAATGTGGAAGAAAACGGAAGACTACTTTTCAAGATGAAGCCTTGGTTTTGCGCAATAGCAAACTTCATCCCAGAAAAACAAGTTATGACCTCCAGCAAGATTTAGAAACGGCTGGAATAAAAATTCACAACTCAACGGTACGCAGACGTCTCTTAGAAGGAAGCAGAAGAGCTGTGAGACCGCAGAAGAAACAACTTCTGACAGCGCCTATGATAAAAAAAGACTAAATTGGGCACAAAACACGCTCATTGGAGTGCAGAAGATTGGAGAAAAATCTTCTGCAGAATCTTCTGCAGGAGAAAATTTTCTGATGAAACCCACTTCCTAGTGTAGGGCCAGAGATGAAAATTCGTACAAAATAAAGCCAATGAGTCACTTTCAGTTAGCTATATTAACCAAACAGTTAAACATCCCACCAAAAAAATGTTCTGGGGCTGTTTTTCATACTCAGGAACTGGCACTCTTATTTTTATTGAAGGTATGATGAACAGTAAAAAGTACAAAGCCATGCTGGGCAACGCTTAGATATAGAGCTTGAGAAAGTGCAGGCCGAAGGGACTGCAATTTTTCTACAAGATTCAGCTCCGTGCCATGTATCAAAGGTTATGATGAAATACTTTCAGGATAATAATATTTCCCTTTTGATTGGGCTGTGAATTCACCTGACCTTAATCCTATTGAAAATTGGTGGGCAATATGTAAGGCTAAACTGCAAAAATTTGACTGTCAGACAAAAATGGTGGAACCAGTGATTAAGGTGTGGTTTAGAGATGAAGCAATGACAAACAATTGTAAAAAAACTTGTGGATTCCATGCCTAAAAAGACTCCAGGAAGTCATAAAAGTAAAAGGGGGACATATTAAATACTAATTAATGAAAAATATCATGTAAGTGTACCTAAATTTACCTTTGACCTAAATAAATCATATTTACAAATTAATTCTGTTTGTTCACATTAATTCGCACAATACTGTATATACGGTAAGAAAAATATATATATATATATATATATATATATATATATATATATATATATATATATATATATATATATAATATATATATATATCCCGTTTATAGCGTAATCCGCCTTTGGGTTCCCGTTCGCCAAGCCTGTCTATTCTGCCAGTCTTCTTCAAATAGATTTCTTGCTGACATGGCTTTTGAAATTCCTTGCATCCATGTTGTTGGTGGTCGTCCTCGTTTTCTTTTCTCTGGTGGTACCCATTCTAATATTTTTTTTGGTAGTCTTTCTTCCCCCATACGTCTAACATATCCGTACCATGTCAGTTGTTGTTTTTCGATGTCTTCTATAATTGATCTTTGTACATTCATTTGATTTCTTATGTCCTCATTTCTCACATGTTCTAATCGAGACTTTCCCGCTGCTCTCCTCCAAAAATCCATTTCAACTGCCAAGAGGTTACCTTTAAGTTTTTGTGATAACTGCCATACTTCTGAGCCATACACGATTACTGGTTTCAATATTGTGTTATATATTCTTTTTTTTCGTTTCCGGTCTTATATTTTTCTGCCATAGTACTAAATTCAATGCACCTATACCTCGTTTCCCTTTGGTTATTCTGTATTTTATGGCTTCATCAGTTCTTACTGTCTTTGTTAGTTTTACCCCCAAATATATACACTGATTTCTGATACACATTTCTTAATTTTCCCGTCTTTTAAGTCGAGGTCATCTGCAGTATTTTCTCCTCCTATGCAAAGATATTGCGTTTTTTGTAAATTTACTTCGAGGCCCCATTTTTTGTACTCTTCCATTAGTTTTCTAGCCATATACTCTAGGTCTTCCTTGTCTTGGGCAATAACTACCTGGTCATCTGCATAATGCAGCGTGTATAACGTTTCATCCCCAATAGACAGCTCCATCCCTTTACACTTCTTTTTCCATTGCCTGAGTGCTTCGTCGATATATATTAAATAGTATGGGAGATAAACAACAACCTTGCTTCAGTCCTTTTGTTACCTGAAAACCATTAGTAACCTTATTTCCTATTTTAACTTTTGATATTGTGTTGTTATATAGATCTTTAATAGCGTCGATTAGTGAAACGCTGATACTGGTTTTCTCCAATACTTCCCACAATTTCGCAACAGGCACGGTGTCATGTGCTTTTGTTAAATCGACTAAAAGTAAAGAAAAAAATAAAAGTTAAAATGATTCCAGCTTTATTTTATGAAAGAAAGTATCTGCCACGCAAAGTAAAACAAGTAAAAAACAGAGGCCTAAAACTAGAAGAAAAACTTACCCGTTTATACGGCCAAGATACTAACAAATTTAAGATTGATTGTAGTAATTGTAGTAGAGTGAAAAAGAACGAGTAAAGATTCGTATCTTTACTCGTTCTTATAAAGCGCTTATAAAGCGTAGCACGGCTGCTAAAAATATTTATAATGTAGTGAGGTCACTTAGGAATATTATAGTACGGGGGCCAAGTACCGAGCGGAGTTTGGTGTCATGTTCAATCGGTTGATTGAAACGTTACACGTTCAGCATTTCTTCCACTTCCATGGTTATATTTCATAAACCTATTATTCAACTTATTCATGTCTCTCCACACTTTATCCGGAATATGAACTGATTCACGTTTCTGTATTTTTTAGAGCGCTTTAGCAATTTTTTAATTTGTGGTCATACTAATGGTCATTGTTAATACTGTCTACGTTCAGCAGATTTTCTAGAAAATTAGTTATTTAATGAACTATCAACACACTTTTTAATCACCTTTTAACATTCTTTATAATATAATAGCTGTTTGGTTTAAGTAAATATTTTTTGCCAACATGGGTATTAAACATACTTTTGTTAAACCTGATTACTGTTATAATTATAAATTGTTTCTACTCCATCCCTGGACAGCCGTCGTTATAGCAACGTCGATGCCACAGGCGTCATCTGTTCGTGTATATACGATGCACGTAAAAGACCCATCTCTTTACCTACCTGTGTCCTTGGATCAAGTTAAATAACTGCTGTTGTCCTTGAGGAAGAATGTGAGGGAGAAAACGTGAACATGAAAGCAAAAAGATATATTGAATTGCTTTTTATACAGTTTGTAAAAAAAATAACTCGGGGAATCATAGGGACGGCCTTAAATAAAGCTAAGAAAGCGGCAAACGATTTAATCATTTTAATGATAAAATATGTATTCAAATATGTGAAGTGTTTCACTTAGTCCGCAAAGTGACTTATCTCTAAAAAATTTGACTTTCGCACAACTATAGCTGATCACTTCTAAACCAATCAAGCCCAAGTCACCACCAACTAAAGTACAGGCCTCAGTTTTCACATGAATTGATGAACAAATCGATTCGAAAAGCAACCTATTTGTCATTGAAGAAATGTCAGTGTCTATCATCATCATCATCACTCAGCCTTTTGCGTCCACTACTGGACATAGACCTCCCTCATTGTTGTCCATTGTTCTCTATAATGAGCACTCTTCATCCAATTTCTTGACATTTTCTTCAGATCGTCATTCCAACGATTAGGGGGTCTTTCTCTGCCTCTTTTGTCTAACCTCGGTCTTCACTCAAGTAATCGCTTCGTTCACCTTTTATCACTGATTCGGGCGACGTGTCCGGCCCAGTTCCATTTTAGTGTGGTAATTCGGGAAATTACTTCGGTAACTCCTGTTTTTCGTTTTTTTTTAGCATTGACCTTTCCATTTTCCTCTGAGCTATTTGCAGCGTTTTAGAAGTTGTAGCTGTTAATGTCAAAGTTTCGGTTCAATAGGTCATCACAGGCAACACACACAGGTCAAATGTTTTACGTTTTAAAGAAATTGGTATATTGCTTTTGATGATGTCTTTGAGTTTTCCATAGACTGCCCATGCTAGGTTTCTTCTTCTTCGTAGTTCACATGTTTAGTTGTCTTTTGTGATCTTTATTTCGATATTTTCAATATAGATATTTCCGCTAGGTACTAAAATTATCATAAATTTTGTTTTGGAGATGTTTATTTTAAGACCCTGTACTCTCACACACTAACTAAAGTCCATGTAGCATTGTACATATCTCCTTGAGTCTGTCCGAGAACAAAACGATGCCGTCTGCGAATTTCGAATTTCTTAATATTCTACAGGCTCTTCTTCTTCTTAGGGTGCCTGTCCGTTCCGAACGTTGACTATCATTCTGGCTATGGTGACTTTGTTGGTTGCTAAATAGCTGTGTTGAGGTCTTTCTATACCATGATCTCAGGTTAGCAAGCCAGAATATTCTTCTTCGTCCTGGGGCTCTTCACGATGTTGACCAAATACGCAGTTGTGGTGATTCTCTGCAGTACTTCTTCATTGATGACTTTGTCTGTCCATGGTATCTTCAAGATCCTTCTGTATGACCATAGCTCAAAAGCCTGAAGTTTTGATAGAGTTTCCGCCTTTAATGTCCGTTTCTACTCCGTACAGCAGCACTGAGTACACATAACATTTAACGAGCCTTATTTTTGTTTCTAGGGTGAGGTCATGGCTCTTGAACACAGAACTCATAGTCAAGAATGCACTCTTTGCCTTTCCGATGCGACATGTAATCTCTTGGATATTGTCCCTCGACATGTAATCTCGGATATGCGACATGTAATCTCTTGGATATTGTCCCTCGACCCATTGATTATAGTTCCCAAGTAATTATATTGTGAGACTCGTTCAATTCTCATTTGGTTCACATACAGATTTGCTCCAGTTATATTTTCCTTGCTGATGATCATTAGCTTGGTTTTGCTGGTGTTTATATCCAGTCCATATTTTCTACTTGTTTCTGTTATTTTGTTCATTAAGTTTTGTAGCCCTTCTATGGTATTGAAAAACACTATTGTATCATCTGCATACCGTAGGTTATTGAGCTTGACTTCATTAATTGAGATACCTTCATCAATATCTTAGAGCCTCTTCAAAAATGTGCTCGGAGTACAGATTAAATATCAGTGGTGAAATAATGCATCCCTATCTCACTCCCTTTAATATTTTAACCTAATCTGTATATTCTCCATCTATTCGAAGTACCGCTGATTGATTCCAATACAGGTTAGCTATTATTTTTAAGTCTTTTCCATCAATTCCTGTCCTCTTTAGCACTTTCATCATTTGTTCATATCTGAGTCTATCAAAAGCCTTCGTGTAGTTAGTCAGGCATGCAAAAACATTACAGTTGACATCTCTACATTTTTGAAACAATATCAGCACGCTAAATAAAGCTTCCCTCGTACCAACGGCATTCACAAATCCAAATTGATTGGGCGCAATTTGTTCCTCGCATTTTCGGTAAATTCTTTTGTGGATGACCTTTAAAAACAGCTTCAGCAGATGGCTCATTGGGCTTATGGTCCCATAATCTTCACAAACTTTTGCTCCTGGTTTTTTGAGCAATGGTACGAACTCCGATTTGAGCCACTCTACTGGTATTTTTCCTACATTGTATATTTCATTAAATATTTCAGTTATTATTTTTATTTGTTCTTCTTCTAATAGATTTAACAGTTCTACAGGAATTTCATCAAGTCCCGGTGCCTTTCCATCCTTCATTTGTCTGACGGCTGCCGTTATTTCTTCTGGTACGATTTCGGGACCTGAATTTTCTTCAATGGTGGGCTCTTGTATTGTTCTAAGGTCATGGAAAAGCTTCTCCAAGTATTTTTCCCATACTTTCTTTTTATCTTCCCTGGTTATGGCAAGATTGCCTTTATCATCTGTTATTTTTCCGCTGTTGCGTTTTCGGAACCTTCCAGCTATTTCCTTCACCTTTCGATGAACATTGAAGTTATCATATCGACTCTGATACTCCTCTATTTCCTGACATTGTTCTGTTTTCTGTTACTCTTCCCAGTTAAGTTTTTTACAAGCATATTCTAGTACTGCGGTAAACAGTTTAGGCGATGAGGTATCACCCTGTCGGACTCCTCTGCCGATTGGGATAACTTAAGTAGGCAAGTGCCTCCAATTTTCCAACTACACAATCTTCACCTGGAGATTTGTTATTCTTAGATGGATACTAGAACAGAAATAAAATTACTTCGTAGAACAACAAATAAAACAATAATAAATAGAGTAGGAAATAAAGATGTAAGGAAAATTCATATAAAGTGGGTGGAGGATTATCTGAAGGAGACCCACTTGTATAGAACTTTAGTCTTTCGTTCGAGATTTCAACATTAAGCAGGGATGAAAAATAATCTCCAAAAGCTGTTTTTTTTATTTATATTTTTGATCTCTAAAATCTTTAGTATGTAGTAAAATGTCTTTACTACAGTTATTATTATCTATTAATGACATTTTATTAAAAATTTGAAATTTAAATCTAATTAATATTTTATATTGTTTCAGATTTCCGCGAGGCTGTAAATCATTCGTAAGTTTTAATATTATCTAATGATATTATAGTTAAATTATCCGACATTATTTACTAATAGTCTACTAATACAAAGCAATGGACTTCGCTTCATCATCATCCAGCCCCATTTTCACATCCATTGTTGGATATAGGCCTCCTCCAAACGTCTCCAGTTCTCTCTATCTCTAGCTGCTGCAATCCAGTTTGTTTCTATTCTCCTTAGGTCGTCGGTCCATCGTGTGGGTGGTCTGCCTCGACTTCGCTTGTCGGCTCTTGTTCTCCACTCCAATAATCTCTTCGTCCATCTTCGGTCTTTCATTCTAGTATCATGTCCAGCCCACCTCCACTTTTGTTTATTGATTCGCAGTATAATATCGTCTACGCCAGTTCGTCGGCGTATCTCCTCATTTCTCACGCGATCTTTCAAGGTCAGGCCCAGCATTGATCTCTCCATTCGCCTTTGTGTTACCCTCAGTTTTTTCGGCAGTAGCTTTCGTTAAAGTTAGGGTCTCTGCTCCGTAGGTCAAGACTGGTAAGATGCATTGGTTAAATGCCTTCCTTTTCAGGTGAATTGGGATATTTCGGGATTGGGATTTCGCTTACAAAAGAAGAATTGGACCTGTTTTATCGGTGTCCTTAGCACGTGACCTCAGATGTAAAAAGCATCTATTAGAAAGATGTTGTCTACTGACACATCTATATGTCGATCATTTTTCATTGCGATCATATCCAGGGACAGCTTTGAACAAATTTCGTTTTTTGAATTTGAACAAAATAGTTTATCGATTGCTGCAATAAGTTGATCACCAACTTTTTTATACATTTCTGAACAGATCATGTAGAATTTCACCGTAATAAATATAACTAATAGTATAACTGCACCGAATAACTACACTATTAAAAGATTTAATAATGTCTAGATAAACTAAATTTATGTGAACTAATATTAAAAAGTTAGTTTTGTTAACGATTTGCTAAAGAGTTGATATTTTACTTACTGTTACATTTCTGTTACTTTTAGTTGCTTAGGCACCCAAGAGGTAACATGGAGAAAGTTTTTGATCTAATACGTTAGGACAAAAAATTGGTAATATTTATCTAATATCAATATCTCTATCCAATAATTGTGGACATATCTCAAAAAGTCTGTTTTAAGGCAACATTTAGATACCTATAAAAGCTGTGAAGCATGGATGCTTTTAGTAAGCCAGTAAAAATTATTTGTTTTTATAATCTATATTATAATATTTTATATAGTATACATAGACTTTTCTATTAAAAATATAGATTTACAAACCCATAGGTTCGATCTAAAATTCCACAGCAATAGAGCCCTACCCTATTCAGCAAATTTATCTACCTAACAAATATAAATAAAGGGTGCATTAGTATTGACACCCTTACCCTTCGACTAAGCCCTTCTAATGGCAAAACAACGTATACATACACATACATTTTCAACGAAAATTCTCCTGGGTCATAAATATCTATCGAGTGCTTTTTGAAATTCAACCTGTATGTTTTCGACTCTATCTCCGGTTTCCATCATGATTGATTGAAAAGAACAAGCTTTTCAGACTTTCCGTACTTTTCCATACACCAAAAATTCATCCTCTTCACTTTATTTTCCCATCCCATTACTAGGATGGCCCTTAATTTTCTCTCCTTGTTGCCATCGTGTGTTTTAATACACTTAGAGGTCGTGCCCCATGCTGGCTGTTTCTATGTAGATTAATGGACACCGATCGAGCTTAGATGAATCAAATGAAAATGGACACTATCGGAATTTATTTATTAATAAGGTTTTGTAAGAAAATTGGATAATGGATAATATGTTAGAAACAACGATAAGCAGTTTATTTACAGGGTGTTTTTATTGTCTTTTAACTATTTTCTATAATTATTTGTTAAATATAGTAAATAATACAATTTCTATGATAAATCCAAAATTTAAAATCTGTATAAGACCATGCAAAAAGGAATTATTCCCTCATATTGGATCACATAGGTGTCGATAACATGGAAATAACCCTTCAGACCTGAGAATGGATGAACTTCCCCTAAACAAGTTCGCACCTAACCTATTGATACTAGACGTTCTTCAGAAACTGATATGGGTTTTTAGGTAAAAAACAGGAATATTGGATTAAAAGTCGAACACATGGATTAGTATATAGATATTTAAAGATTTTTTTTGGTTTACTTAGCGTATCTAGTAAACTGGTAGTTACGATATAGATGTACGTTTTTAACTATATACTGAATACCATTATACCGACAGACAAACCTATACAAAATAAACAACAATAGTCGCTGTATAATTGGGAAAAAAATGGTCTTATCAATTTTATCTATATATATTTTAATTTTTTTTTACAAAAGAAACATAATTATCATTCTAAACTTAAAACTATAATAAATAAATTTATTGTTTGGCTTGTGTATGGTACAATCTGTAGCAAGGAACTAAGCATAGTCCTGGTGGGTCGGGGCAGCTGGAAAAATAATAACGCCACCTTTTTGGGGCATTTTGCTTAGTGCTTAGTAATGCGCAGTTGTTTTTACCTGAATAGTCTTTTTATTGTCGATAAGGTCCAATACTATGCTCACGAAATTGCAAAAAAGAAGTTTTCTTATTCGATGCTCTCTTGTAGATGTAAAACCTGTTCCAAATGCATCTTCTTCTTCTGGTTCCTATCCGTTTTCGGATGTTGGAAATCATATTGGCAATCATAACCTTGCTCGCCGCGGCTCGAAACAGCTCCGTTGAGGTTTTCTTAAACCATGTTCTTAAATTCCGCAGCCATGATATTCTCCTTCTAGCGGGTCCTTGCTTACCTTTGACTTCACCTTGCAATATAGACTGCAGCAGGGAGTAACGGTGCTGATTTCTCATAACGTGTCCCAAATATTGCAATTTTATGCGTTTAATCGTAAACACAATCTCTGGTTCCTTCTTCATTTTTCCTAGAACTTCCTTGTTCGTGATCCTTGCTGTCCATGATATTCTCAGCATTCTTCTATAAAGCCACATCTCAAATGCTTCAAGTTTTTTAATAGTGGTGTCTGTAAGCGTCCATGCCTTCGCCCCGTACAACAACACAGAGAAAACATAGCATCTCAAATGTCTCATTTTTGTATCTAGGGATATGTTGTGACTTTTGAAGATGGCGCTTATTTTGTTAAAGACCGTTCTTGCCTTTCCTATGCGGCACTTTATTTCCTGTACATTGCTCCACTGTTCGTTTATAATAGTTCCCAGGTAGCAATACTGTTTTACTCGCTCTATCTGCGTCCCATTAATGTATAGATGAGCCCCATTTATATTCTCCTTGCTGATGATCATTTGCATGCTCCAAATGCATATGTCTAATAAATGGAAAAACAATTTTCTATACCACCGGAGTGTTTTTCGTGGTACCGATAATATGACAACATCTGGTCTGCTCGATCTGTCCCAGATATATGCTTATTGTAGTCAAGCACACAATCGGGATTAATTTTCGTAGCACCTCCGTTACAAACAACCTCAGGCATAACATGCTTATGCTTTGTACTGATCATTCTGACATCACGCTTATCTTTTCATTTAGTAACCAATACGGACCCTTTACGTTTCAATACAGCATCTCCTTTCTTTAGCTTCTTTTTTAACATTTCTTTAGGGTTTCCAGTTGTTTCTCCTGGTAGAGTTCCAACAACGTGTGTTTTTTCTTGAATAGGGTTTCCGTCAATTCTATGCTGTTATAGAAATTATCCATGTATAAAATATGACTTTTTCCGAAATACTCCTTCGTCAATTCTTTGACAATATCCGCCGTTTTCAAGGTACCTCTTCCGATCTATACAATAATATTTAATATATATTCATCGTGTGTAGTGAGTTCACATAGTTTAATCCCATACTTGTGACGTTTACTGGCTATGTTTTGTTGGAAGATGAGACGACCACGCCACATGATCATGGCCTCATCAATGAAGAGCTCCCTATTAGGGTATAGACAATTTTGTATGTTTTTCAGAACTGCGTCCAAAATAGTCCGAATCTTGTAAAGAGGGTCCTCAGTATTAACATCACTATGGTCTACGAATCGTAGCATTTTTAAAATCCCTAGAAATCTATCGCGGGCCATAGTTTTCTCAAAAACATGGTGGTAGTAAATACTTTTTCTGCTCCAATAATTGGCAAGAGAGGGGAATTTTGCGATAGTTCCCAAAACACACAAACACAAAGGAATTTTTTGATTTCTTCATTAGAAACTTCTTTCCATACACTTTTTTCGATGAAGTTATGTAGATTGAGGATACAGTGGGTCGTCTATTGGTGTCACATACAATTGTGTTGATTATATCGTTGTCAAAAAGAACATTAAAATATTCTATAGGTTTTGCATTGGCCGAAAGATTTCCATTTACTTTACCCCAACCAATGTTCATCTGAAATGTATTTTGTAGATTTTTCCTGTACCATATTGGGATTTGTTGTCTTATTATGGCAAATATTCGGTTCATGTGTTAGATCAAACTGTTGTTCATCCCCAGATTCACTTTAATCGGAATCTGTATCTTCAGAACTATTCACACTAGTTTCGCTAATATAAGTTTTATTAACTATAGAATCATCGTCAGAAAAATCTTCATCGGACTCACTAGGATTTTCTGGGACACCATCGAAACATTCTGCCCCTATTCTATTTGTTTAAGTTTTAATCTGTAATTCTTGTTCTGTTAACGGGCCATTGCTAACATACTTTGAAAGTCTAGGTTTTTTCATACCACTTGAGCTAAAACAAAAAAAAAATTAATAATGCACAAATTGATAAACCGCTCTGTACATAACTTTATTTTTACTTTTATGAACAATTAAAACATTTCAATATTATTATAAGTGTTTATAATGGGGTAACCAAAAAATCTTGTAACTAAATAAAGAGAACTTCTTCTTTTTCTTCTTAGCCTTCTATCGTCCATGTTTGGACATAGGCCTCTCCCAACTCCTTCCATCGGTCTCTATCCTGAGCAACATATTTCCAATTTGTTTCAGCTATTCTTTTAGTGTCATCAACACATCTCATCTGAGGTCTTCCTCTTGGTCGTTTATTTTCATAAGGTCTCCAATGTTGTATTGTAGTATTCCAACGTTGGTCTTTTTGTCTAGCAGTGTGGTCCGCGAAGCTCCATTTAAGTTTGGCAATTTTTGTTGTTATGTCCTCGACTTTTGTTTTTGATCTTACCCAGTCGTTCTTTTTTTTTATCTGACAGTCGTATACCTAACATTGCTCTTTCCATTGTTCTCTCTGATGTGACTAGTTTATTCATGTGTGCCTTGGTTAGAGTCCAGGTTTGACATCCATATTTGTCACGATAGGAAGGATTCATTGGTTGGAAACTTTGCTCCTCAAGTATTGGGGTATTTTGCGGTTCTTAAGTATCCAACTAAGTTTTCCAAATCCTGCCCATGCTAGTCATGCTCTTCTGGTAATTTCCGCGCTTTGATTCTCTTTGTCAAGTTTCAGGATGTGATAAAGTGAACAAAATTTAATAATTCTAATTTTAACTTACGATTGATAGGTTTAAGTTCATACAATCAACTAGATTTAAAGTAAAAGCATCTATAAAAATAATAATAAAATGATCGAAAGTGGAGTTAGTTACACATGAGCTTATTGTTGATATGTTAATATCAACAACATATGTTAATTACTAAATAGCACTAAATAACACTAAAATATTTAGACCAAAATTATTTTTGTTTTATTACTAGCACTATTATGACTTATTCTATAAATAATATTTAATATTTCCTACCCTGGAATATTTGTATTATCCATATTTCCATTTTTCTGGACTAGTTGCTTCATAGAGGTAGTCATTTTAAAGAATTTTAAGACGACGCATTCGCCTCCTAGTTTTATCATTTCACTTACAATGACATCTTCTTCTGGGGTTTTGTTATTCTTCTTACCTTTTAACGCCGATTCAATTTTCTTTTCGGTTATATACGGAAATTCATCTCGTTCTTGATTTTGTATAATTTGATTAAGTTTAAGTTTAAGTTATCCACGGTTATAACTATAGTAAAACCAAGACTATGACAAACCAAGAAGACCAATTAGAAATAGTAGTCAAACAGAATAAATTAGAGCAGGTGGGAAAATACATATACCTAGGACAGATAATAAAGCTAAACAGGGACAATCAAACAGAAGAAATAAAAAGAAGAACTAGACTAGCCTGGGCCTCATTTGGTAAACTATCATATATTCTAAAAAATAAAAAGTTCCCTAATATATGCGAACGAAAGTATTCAACCAGTGCATTTTACCAGTTATCACATATGGCTCACAAAACATGGACTTTCACAAAGGAGAACATCGACAGGATATCCAAAACACAAAGATCAATGGAAAGACAGATGCTGGGTATCGGTCTTAAAGACAGGAAAAGAAACTCATGGATCAGAGAAAAAACAAAGGTAAACGATGTATCAAGACAGGTTGCAAAACTTAAATGGAACTTCGCCGGTCACACTCTCCGGCAAAAAGATGAAAGATGGAATAAGCAAATTCTACACTGGAGACCATGGGAAAAGAAAAGAAAAAGAGGAAGACCACAGATGAGATGGGCTGACGACCTTAAGAGAACGGCAGGAAAGGACTGGATGCAGATCGCCCAAAATAGAGACCAATGGAGATTAACAGGGAAGACCTATGCCCAAGAGTGGGCCTTTAAGGCTAATTAGATAGATAGATATCCACGGCCAGATTTCTCAATCATTTATTAACTTATTTTAAGCCTGCTTCAAGTCCATTTACGGATTATACATATTATCTGTACAGTATTGATATAACTTTGTTAATCTTCACCATGTGAACTATTTAATTTAATCAAATCTCCAATTAATTACATCCTATACATAAGTGCCTCAATAATATTTGCAGTAGTGTGCTCTCGAGTTAATAATTCGGATATTTCAGAAATCAAAGAGAAACAATAATTGAACCATTCGTATTTCCTACTTTACAAAAAAAAAACCTATTTTGTGCTGTATTATAATAATTACCGTTTTGCTTCTCTTTTTCTACAAAGAGAAACTTAAATAGTCTGTTACAGCTACCGTGACAGGGTCTCTTGGGAGGATGCATTACTGAAATGAAGAATATTCAGCGGCATTCAAAATGTTTTTGTTGCATAAAAAACCGTAGTCAATTACTTTGCATAATCCACTTAATAGTAATCATTGAGATTAGAAGGTTAAAGAGACTTTTTTTTTATAAAGGAATACAAATTAAAAAATATTTTATTGTTTTGAGTTAACATTGAATGTTTATTGCAGTCTGTTTCATTACAAACAATAAACAATATCTATAATATTGTTTGTTTGTTTTTTATTCTTAATTTTCTGATTTTCTTATTCAATATAAAAAAGTTGAAACCAAGTTGATAAAGTCCATCATACTAATTACAAGGCTTGTTCAATTCTATTTATTGGTAAATACAAGGTAACCGCAAAGGCTTTTTACAGTATTGAGTTGTTTCTGGTATACAGAGGGAAATAATAATAACACAATTCTACTTGTGACTTATTTATTAATTATTAATTTATCTAAAACATCGGTATGCATACCTCCACTGTCTCAACATAAACTGATACGACGCCATGTTCGTATGTTCATACGTCTCAGCATTTTCTCACTGACGTAAAAGCTTCCTCATTCGAACCATATCTGTTTTCTAACCTCTTTAATGAAACCCCACAGTGCATTGTTTAACTTTGTCAAATCTGGACTTCTTGGAGGCCAAAGTATTGGCGCAGTTTAAAGAACCTCGAGGAATACTTCATTTAAGTCGTTGCGGACGACAAAATAAATAGCAGTTCCCTGAGCTCTTAATTGCGGTAGTAACCACTGGTTGATCATCTGAAAATAAGTTTGTTAAAGTTAGGGAACCTTTGAAAATTATGGCGCAGGCAGATAAATTGAAGTCATTCCAGCCCATATCATGACATGAGGCGGACTGTTTTTAACTTCCTTAAAAAAATGAAGGTTGTCCTTTGCCCAGAAATAAATATTTCGGTTTCAAGAGCTGCGTTAAATTGCAGACTCATGAGTCAACAGAACATTATTTTTATCATATGGTTTCGGAAAGTAGTAATTGGCAAGTTTGCACTCATCGATCCATGTCATTATCACTCAACTCGTTAACAGATACTGGCTGGAAGGCCTTCATTTTTAAATCCTTTCGAATGTGATTTTGCAATATTGACTGTGGAATACTAAACTCTGCAGAGCGTTTCTTCGTCAACTTCGTCGGTTTACGTTTAATGGATTCCTCAATGCCGGCACAAGTTTTAGCTCGAGTGTTTGGTCTTCTAGTTCTTGGTACATATATAATGGTTCCGAATGAAATGAAAAACCTTTTTTCTTCCACGACAGCAAAGTTGATCTCAATGGTGATAATTTTTCAAAACAAACAACAGAGTCTTTTATATAGTCGTCCATTTATTTATTGTTATGACGACGTTTGTGTATACACACTGCAGCGACCAAACGCTATTTAATTCTAAACTCACTTGTGTCCGCCATCACTTCTCACTCGCAACTTAACGCTTGTCTGTCTGCGTGTCTAGATAGGTGCCTTTACATTGGAGCAGTGTAGAAACATTATTATTATTACTGTAAATAGACTTTCCGGTCACCCTGTATATTTACAAATAATTGCCACTACAATTAAGACACCTATCTTATGCTTTCTCTGCTTAGAGAAATCTTGTGGTTGTTGCTTGAAGAATTCTTAAACGTCATTTTGTTCTTCTTGGTCCGACTGAAAACTATTACCTTTGAACGCCATTTTCAGTAGCCGAAGGATGTGAAAATCGCAAGGCAGTAAATCGGTATTATAGGGTGGATGCTCTAAGATCTCCCATTTCTTTCGTTTTCGATTTTCTTTTACTATATTGGCAACAAGAATCGAGCATTCGTCTTATTGCTTGATGGGGCTTGCACGAATTTTCAGTACACAGGTTTGCGTGGATGTGCACTTTAGGTTCTGTAATTGAGCAAGGGTTCTTCATGGTCAAAAAAAATGTTAACATGAACTTATATGCAGAATGTTAAATTTTAAACTCCTATGCTGGTAAAGAATGGTGTTTCTACTACATGGATGATTCAATATAATGACATCAAAATTCATTCGTCGCCAGCAGCTATTTCCACTTTCCGGTCACCCTGTATATTTACAAATAATTGCCACTACAATTAAGACACCTATCTTATGCTTTCTCTGCTTAGAGAAATCTTGTGATTGTTGCTTGAAGAATTCTTAAACGTCATTTTGTTCTTCTTGGTCTGACCAAAAACTATTTACCTTTGAACACCATTTTCAGTAGCCGAAGGATGTGAAAATCGTAAGGCACTATAAGGTGGATGCTCTAAGATCTCCCATTTCTTTCGTTTTCGATTTTCTTTCACTATATTGGCAACAAGAGTCGAGCATTCGTCTTATTGTTTGATGGAGCTTGTTCGAATTTTTAGTACACAGGTTTGCTTGGATGTGCACTTTAGGTTCTGTAATTGAGCAAGGTTTCTTCATGGTCAAAAAAAATGTCAACATGAACTTATATGCAGAATGTTAAATTTTAAACTCCTATGCTGGTGGAGAATTTGGGTGTTTCTACTACATGGACGATTTAATATAGTGACACCAAAATTTATTCGTCGTCAGCAGCTATTAACAAAAAGCTGGTAAAGACAAACCCATTACCAAGTGTTTTTGGTCCTCTGGCAAAAAAACGGAGAAACCCATTGCACTTCAACTTTGTTGTAACTCAGTTTGTGTACGATATTATGGACACATCCTATACTTCCTCATACCAATATTTTACAAAATTGCTCTGAATGAAATTCGACGATTTTTCATAGCATTTATACCCTAGTTTGTTCTATGTGTATTAATTTTATAGCTTGTGACTGTTGAGATGTTTAACTTAGCTGTCTAGATTATCAGATATATGTAATAAATCTTCCCGTGAAATCGATCATTTCTTTATTTTCTAGACTGGATCATATGATCAAACCATTACTTACATTACGTTTTCTTGCAATCTACGGTGTCAGTGTATACTGCAAGTTTTAATATTAACAGTTTAAATGATTAAAATAATTTTTGATTGTAAATGTTTATCGATATTTTGCATAATTTTAGTTAAACCACAATCATAGACTCCTAATAACGAAATAATAAAGATCTTTTCCAAAAATAAACCAATTTCAATTTCTCAGAAGATTTATATACTGCAATGACAACAGCCAAGCCACAGACGAAACCAAAGATAAGCATTTTTAATTCAGACCACTTTTGATGCAGTCAGATTTAATTGCCAGACACATCAATTGGAAAATCAGTATTCCATAGACGAAACTATGATAGCATATAAAGGTACTCGTTCAGGCAATCTCAGGCAATATATTTAAAATAAGCCTCATAAATGGGTATACGGAATGTTTGTTCGTGCTGGCGTGTCTGACAATATCGTCGATTTTATTGCATACCAAAGAGCTTTTACATTTTCTGAGTTGTACAATACTCTAAACGTGTTTACTGAAGAAGAAACTTCTTTTGGTGTAGATGCTAGTATTGTTATAAGTTTGACCAAGACCATTTCTGATCCCTCAAATTCGGTAATTTTTTGCGACAACTGGTTTTCCGGTCTAGTGCTTTTTATTTATCTGAAGGAAAAATATGGGATACTAAGTTTGGAAACAATTAGGCAAAACAGAATTAAGGAATGCATATTGGAAAGCAATAAGGTATCGTCGAAACATGACAGAGAATCATATATGTATAAGTTAACTGGTCAGATAAAGGAATAAATGTTAATGGGAAAAATTAAGTCATTTGAGATACGCTGATGACGTTGTAATATTCGCTAAAAGTTTCGAAGAACTACACACCATGATGACGCAACTATTTCAAGCTTCGGAAAAAGCAGGTCTTAAGATGAACTTGGAAAAACAAAAATAATGACAAATACACCGAACATTAGAAAAATAACGTTGAACGACATAAATTTAGAAACAGTAAGTGAATGCATCTACCTGAGACAGATAATGAAAGTTAACAAAGAAAATCAAACTGCCGAAGTTACCAGAAGAATAAGTTTAGCGTGGGCAGGATTTGGAAAACTGAATTTGATCTTAAAAAGCACTAAAATAGAACACTTTTTGAAAACCAGAAATAACGATTAGTATATCAGCCATATACTCACGTATGGTTCACAGATATGGATACTCACCAAGTCAAATATGGATAAAATAGCAAAGGCACAAAGAGCGAAAGATCAATGATCGGGGTGAGATTTATAGACAAAAAAAAACAAAATGGATTAAAAGCAAAACCAAAGTAAAAGACGCAGAAGAACATTCTGCCAAATTAAAATGGAGCTTCGCATGATACAATGCCCGACTAAAGAATAAGAGAAAAACCACGAAATACAACAATGGATACCATGGTCAGGAAAGGGAAGCAGAGAAAGACCACAAATGAGATGGCCTCATGACATTAAGAAGATCGGAGGAGACAACTGAAGGCAAGTGGCACAAAATAGAAAACACTGGACTGATTTGGGGAAGCTTATATCCAAAGTTGGATTACTTAAGGCTGAAGAAGAAGAAGAAAGACCTTCTCTGCAGCCTAAAAATAAAATTCGACTCTTCTTGCACTGAGACCAAATAAAGCCACTGCACAGGATTCAGTTGCATATTGGGTTGGCACAAACATATCACCAAGGGTAGGTGTAATATTGTACATCTTGATTTACTGTTATAGCATGCATACGACTATGTTTGACTTAAAGTAAAAATTGTGTTTATATTTTTCACAATGAAGCATAAACGGTTTAGTTACTCAGGGTTCAGTTGTAACATTTTTAGCAGCATTTCATATAGTCTTCCTACATACTTTTATTTTACATGTTTAATTGTTAAATTTTTATTCTAAATAAACATGAAATCTTTTATAATCTGATTTTTACCTCACCCCACACCTTAGCCATAAATTATACCTCAAACTGGCAATATAACTTTTTAACTACAAATTCAAAATCCACTTTGTTTTATTTTTATTGCTTATTGTTTGTGGTGAAAAAGTGACACCATAAATCAAATTTTATATTTTATTATATATTTTGAAGTACTTTGCCAGATACAGGGTTAATAAAATCCACGTCAGTGGTTTGCTAATAAGATTAATCCTAGCTTGTCCTGTAAGATATAAAAATTAACAACAAGCGAAATAGGACGTGAATTGGGAATTGTTTTAATGTAAGTATAGCTATATGTATGGGTAATGTGTCATCTAGTTTATTATTTTAGGTTAGGTATCATTTTTGATTTTTTGGTTTTTGATTTTTTTCTTTTTTAATCGAATATTTCAATACATAATATATTTAAATATCCCTAGTAAAGACTAAATCGGATTTTCTCCTCCCTTTAAAAAAGTAAAAGCACGTTCTTGCCGTTTAGCCTGCTGGTGATGCCTCAAAGGCATCAGGAACGCAAGTGGCGGAAACAAAAGATGACGACACTAAGCTGAGCCTACTGCGACTCGTGCATGACGCTTTGTGATATTTAAAACAAAAGCTAGATAATACGAGAACGATACGGCATTCTGTTTTTAGCTTTTTAAAAGTCCTTGCATAATTCCGAGTATGCTTTTGATGATGCGAAAGTGAGATATGTCTCCGAGCGTTGCGTTTTACTAACCCACCTACAGGGTTGTCAACGAGATAATTCGCAGAGATGGCCTTGTTTTAAATAATAGGGCTATAAAGAAGTCAGCAGGAAGAGAAATCGTAGGAGATTTCGTTTAACTATTAAAATATCCTTCATCCGTGTCATGAAAACCTTGCTAATTAAGCTTTCCACTGAAAAATATGCAAATTTGTACATGAAAAGAAAAATTTAAGTCATATAATGATTAATATTATTTTTTTTGAAAAAAAAGATATACTTACTTGGGAATGATAATCACTGAAAATAACGATTATACTGCAGAGATAAGAGTCATAATTGAAAAAAGCAGGTGCTAACTGCAGCACGCAGAAGCAGAATAAGGCTAATTAAATGCTATGTACAGGGTTTCTCATTATATTTTGACCCCCACTTATTTTCCTTAATTTCGGGAATACAAAAAAAATTTTCAAATAAGAGTTGTATTATTTTATCTGTACCGACCAACAATGTAACAACAGACCAAATTTTGTATACAGGGAGCGCCCAATAAAATGCACCTTCAATATTTCAAATGGGACATCCTGTATTTTTTTATAGTTTTGAGTACCCCTGCATTTCCTGATTACAAATATATAACATAGTGTAGCATTAGTTTTGTTCTATAATGGCATATGATACTACAAAAGGGTAACCATAGGGGTCTATGCAACTGACATTTATGTATTAACTAACAACTTAATACTTTGCTTTACTTTTAAGATAAAAATTAAATACATAAATAATGGATTAAATCCATAATAACATTTTTATTTTAAAAATTTCCTAAACTAGTCTAAACAATGCTACTAATGCATTAGAAAAAAGCCATGCGACGATACATAGAGTTTTAAAAAAGCACAACTATAAGCCGTACAAAATACTACCGGTACAAGAACTTACCGATGTTCATAAAAGTAACGTTGAAAGGCCTCCAACTTATTAATGGAAGGTGCTCTTAACGTCCATGTTTCCATGCCGTATAACAATATGGACCATTTAACCATCCTGTAGCGGAGATTAAAGGTAAGATTGCGGTTACATACTAGCGGTTTAAATTTGATAAAAGCTTGTCGTGCTTGTTAGGTACGGCATTTTATTTCTTGTTGAGGATCCCATTGGTTATTCATCACCATTCCCAAGTACTTCTTGGGAAGAAATTTTTTCTCTATCAAGAAGCCATATATTTTTCCTACGGTGTTTATTTTATTTAACATCAACTGCATAACATGTTCGTTGTCTGTTATTATCGCGGTGTCATTGGCATAACGAATGTTATTTATCGGGAACCCATTTACCTTTATTCCAAACTCAGAGTCTTTCAGTGCCTCTGCAAAAATGTTATCTACACAGAGGTTGAAGATCATAGGAGACAAAATACACCCCTATCGTACCCCTCTTAAAATTTCAAATTCTTGTGTGTTGGTTGATTTGTTCAGTCTCACTCGTGCTTTTTGATTCCAATAGAGATTCTGGATAACTATTATATCTTTCTCATCAATATAGCATTTTCATCATTGGCGTCATATTTTACGGTTTCAAATGCTTTTTCATAATCAAGGAATGTTATGACTATGTCCTTTCTTTGCTCCATGCAGTTTTGTACAAGTGTATTCAAGCAGAAAGCTGCTTCACGTGTACTCTTGAAACCAAATTGTGTCTCATCGCTTAGATCTTCCAGCTTTCTGAACATTCTTGTGTGAAGGATGCGAAGAAACACCTTAAACAAATGGCTCATTAAACTTATTAGTCTGTGGTCTTTGCATTTTATCGCTTTTTGTGATTTAGGGATCATTATAAAGGTTGAATAAAGCCAATCCGTTGCAATGTGGCCGGTGTTATATATGGCATTGATACCATATAAAATTGTTATTACCATGTCGATGTTATCATCTTCCAACAGTTTTATGGCTTCCGTAGTAATTCCATCCGGTCCATGGGCCTTGCCTAGTTTTGCTACGTTTATATCGTACTCCACCTCGAGTCGAATAAGGGAGGGTCGGATAAATTTTCCGTGGGTAAGTTAGTAGTTGGCAGATTCGGTCTATTATTCGCAAAGAGTTCTATTCGTTCTATATTCGTATAGTTCTTCTTGGGTATGAACGTAGTTTCCTTGATCATTCTTCAGGCGTGTCTCATGGAGTTTCTTGTATTTACTCGAGATTTCTTTCACCTTTTTATGTAGTCCAAAGCTGTCTCCCTTTTCTTGTAGTGATTCCAATTCTTCACAACGTTCTTTCATCGAGCTTTCCTTTGTCCAGCTTAATCGTACGTTAGATTTCCTTGTATTCCTCTTGATTCTGATGTATTGTGTACTGCCTGCATTGCTTCATTAGATCAAGTATCTCCTCCGTCATCCACTCGTTTTTGTGACTTCTTTTTATTTTACTTGCGACTACTTCGTCAGCCTCGACTATAGCTATTTTTATTTTCTCACAGGTTTCCTCCATGCAATTACCTTGTATGTTTCCCAAGTTCTCGTTGATGTACTTACTGTATGTAGATCTAAGCTTGTTGCTATACACTCATTTTACGTCACCTAATCACCCCATCTAATTTCTGACACTTGTCTTCCAGCTATTTTTCTGGCCTTTTATCATCACAGACTTACACCTTGATATAAAAATAGTATCTAACTGAAAATTACATTAAGTAACCATGTTTATTGTTGAATATATTATATCAAATCTGATCTTACTTTAAATTACCTTATTTTCTATTTATTTACTATTTTCTCTAATCGCTATATATGTAGCAATAAAAGAAAAAGCTTTTTGCACAATGGCTCGAAGTTGCTCTTAACATTGTTAGGAACAAACCAAAAAAATGTCCTACTATCTTTTTTAATAAATTCTTATTTAACTTATCAAATTATCTTAATGTATTGTGCAATCCACTTCCTGTTTCCTCGTCCGAATCTAATTCTTGCACACTCTTAAACCACGATTCAAACTGTCTCTAACACTCTCGAAAATCGCATTACCTTAAAAATAATCACGCAAAAAACAAGCCACCTGCGCCCTCTAACACTGTTAAACGTCGTCATCGTTAGCCTCTAGATGCGTCGTATTCCGCTCAACCTCCATTACCCTCTACGTTAATCGCTTCTAATTCTGATTGATGTTTAATTGAATAAAGGCCACGTCTACTTGCGATACATTTCATTCCGTTTTATTCTCCTCCTTTTTCTTCTGTTATTCGTCGAGAAGGAGACTTTGTTAGAGTTGATAATCTCCAAATTGGTTGGTGGATGTGTGCGTGTGATTGGGTTGTTTTCTATTTTGATGGAAGGAATTTAGAAAAAAGCAAGGGGACGAAAAATAATATTGTTTTCACAGAAATATCTTGGACGGGGGTAAATTTAATCGGTATACATAACTGCTATCGTATATATATATATATATATATATATATATATATATATTATATATATATATATATATATATATATATATATATGTGGTAAGTAAAAAATATAAATTTTATATTATTTTATATTTTATATAAAAGTTATGATATTGACTGAATTTTGTTCTGAAGCTATTTTCTTGTGGCATTTTAAATTAATTACTATTTAACTGGAAATAAGCCACAATTAAAGATAAAAATACTTTCATTGACGTTTCAATTTCCACTTCGGAAATCGTTCTCAAAATACAAACAGTAAATGAAACAAATTTTGTTTTTTGTTACATAGTGATAAATTCTTCTAATAATTTAATTTTATCTGACTCATTTATATTGACAATGCAGACATACATTATGCATTTTAAAGCAGACGACTTTAAAATAATATTGCCAATATTGTTGAGTTGCGTTCCTGGAACGACTTCACTTATAAGATAGTTCATTCGATTACATGAAATCAACTTTAACTTGAGAATATCCTTCAGAAAAAAATCATAGCACGTAATTCGTCTTTAAAAAGACAAACACATTACATGATGACAGTAAAATTCTCGTGTTAGTGATTCCATAGTAAATTATGAGAGAAAAACCAGGAAAAAAAACCTCATAATACTATCCCGACATAAGTATTTGTTCGTGCATTTAGTTTACCTTCAATAAACACCAAAATTGTGATTTTATATGTTTCGTTATTTAAAAAACATAAATGATGTATCCTCTATATGTTACTGACTTACTAATACTAATACCAATACTGGTATTTTCTTATCATTAACTTCCTCTTTCAATATTGGTAACCAGATCCGAGTAATTTGCGACACAATTGGCCTCATTTAGTATAATTAGAGCCCCTTCTTTGATTTTTTTTACCATCCGCTTCTTTTAGGACTACATTTGAATTATTCCATTGAACCCTATGTTCATTATCCCATGCTTGTTTACATATTTGAGATCTATCAAATTCTCTATTTTTAATATAAGATTGATGTTCACTTATTTTAACATTTAATGGCCTTGATGTTTCACCTAAATAAAACTGATCGCATTCACAAGATATTTTATAAAGGCAATTCTTTGTCCTTTCTTGTTCATTGTTAGGTGGTGGTTTTGGTCAAAATAGATCTCAACGTGTTTGTTGTTTTAAATGTTGTTGAAATGTTGAATTTATTTCCTATCCTTTTAAGTTTTTCTGATAATCCCTTTATGTACGGTATTATTTTCCTCGTATTATTCCTTGTGTATGCTGTAGGATCTCGTTCTAAGTTGTTCTGTTCTATTCGATCGATCGTTGAAAATTCCTTATTTATAAACGATAAAGGATAATCCTTTTTTAATAAAACAGATGTTAACAAATGTTTCTCCTCCAAGAACGAATTTTCGTTAGAACAAGTAATTTTGTTCTCAAAAAAATTTATCTCAAATACCTCTTTCTGACAATACTGTGAAACGTCGCATTGATGATGTTGCAGAAAACATACAAAACCAGGTAGTTAATGTAGTAAAATAATCGCCATTTTTTGCTATTCAACTAGACGAGAGTACAGACATAGCACAATGTTCTCAGTTAATTGTTTATGTTCGGTATATTGAAAACAAAAGAATGAAAGACGAGTTACTCGTTTCTACAAAGTTGGAGACTACGACAAAAGCTATTGATCGTATGAAAGCAGTGTCAGACTTTTTTGACAAACATGAACTCAAAGAGAGAAAATAGTGTGTAGAATAGACTGTTTAAAACTCTGTGAAGATTTAGATAGTGATCACAAAACACTGCTAGTTTATTAGACTATTATTTAGTTTATTAGCTTATACAGAAGTACGATGGCTCTCAAAAGGAAACATGTTGGTAAGATTATTTGGCCTTCGATATATAGTAATCACCTTCTTGGTACAGCAAAAGTAAAATGAACTAAGTGTGGCCTTTAAAAAACATTGTACCTATGTAATATTGGCTTATTTGTCATATTTGACACGTTGAACAGCCCTAACCCAAAACTATAGGGTGGAGACTTAAATATAGTTACTCATCGCGATGCGATTAAGATGTATATTAAAAAATTGCAACTTTGGAAGTGTAAAATATTAGCAAACTCCTGCAATTGTTTGAGTTTCCCTAAAGTAGAGTCAATCTCAGAAGAAACACGCTTTAAGGACATTTAAAAAGGATCAAGTTTAAAAATTCAAATATCCAACCATTTGGAGAGTCTAATTGAAGAGTTCCAGAAATACTTCCCAAACTCTTATGACGATAGTATTATCAGAATGTCAATTGACCCACTATATGTCAACAAAGACTCCCTGCCTGAATCACTTCACAAATATGCTTTGCAAATAAAACATGATTCCTCTGCCAAATACACTTTGATATAAACAATTCTTTAGTTTTGTTAAAATATTTTCAAGTGTATCCTAGTGTATCAGGGGAAGCTCTTCGTTTATATTTGCCTTTTTCAATCACGTATTTTTACGGAAAAGCATTTTCAACACTTGTCTCAAAACAAAGTATATAAATGAACTTGATGCTGCTAATGACTTGCATTGTGCACTTACTAAAACTCAGCCGCGAATAGGCATACTGGTAAAGAAAATGCAAGCACATCCACCTCACTAACCAACCTAATCAATATTTCTTTTATTAATAATTTTTATATTTTATAAAAAATGATGGGGGCGTGGTAAAAAAAAGTTTGGGAACCCCTGCACTAGACACTTTGACTGCAGTCTATGCTGATTCTTTTAATAATGAATAACTGGATGAACTGCTTCACAGGACTTGTTCTGCACTTAAGTAAGATCTTATATATTTTATTACCTTGGTATCAAGAGATAAACCAGAAACTAAGAAAACCATAATATTTTAGCAAATAGCGAAGCAAACCATAGTACACTGACCAAAGTTGTTCTCTTTGATCGAGACGAAGAGAAGATTTTGAGACGCAATTCTTAGTGTTTGTTAAATAGAACCCTAGTAAATTTTGATGATATACAGAGTGGAAAAAGATTCTACAAATCTACTCCAGTCTACTCTAAGTCCTTGTAATATGCCTGTTTCTTTTAAAATACTACATTTTTCCCTTCTTTATTTCAATATCTGTTCCCAAATTCTACCATTCATCACTTATATCTGGTGTTTTAGATTGTTGCTTCAGAAATTAATTTAAGAGTCTTTGATAAAGATAAATTACACTATTTTCTTATATAGCAAATTCACTTAAAACACTTTCTTTTATCTGAAAGATAATAAATAATCTGTCTTCTTCCATATATGTAGTATTTGAATTTTTCTCCAGCTACTAGTTTTCAGTTTTTTATAAAATTTACACAATTCTTTATCTAATCCATCATTTGTATGCCGACGAATGACAAATACATACTTGTTGATTACAATGTAATATTTTCTCTTTTAAGATGAGCTCAAATGACGTCATAAAAATGCTCTAAACCGGCATAAAATTGAGCAGAAAAGGGTAAAGGCTGTAAACACGTGCGTTAGTTTAGTAGAATGTCCGATAAATGTTTAATGAGGCATTAGTTGTATTGTGGTCTTTTGAGCGGAACTGTAGATATGGTTGATTAAAAAATGTAATGAGCTATAAAGTTGTAAAAAGAAGTAGCTCTTGGTGAAATACAAAGTTACTTTTTATTGAATGCGTTACATTACAATTATATCTATATCTTTTTGATCGGTATTTCATCTTTGGCCTTATAACATTGTTTCTTAAATGCTATTGTCTAGTTACTCCTTGTAGCCTTCGTAAGTTTATACAAAAGTAATTAAAAACACTAGTTTTGTTCTTCTCTGTGAGGAACCATACTCTTAAATAACATACACAAATATACTACACTTTGCTTACACTAATACAGATAATGACATTGTTTTGTTGACCATAGGAATTAAGATTTATTACAATTCCATCTCTAGAGTATATTTATTATATTGATCTAAAACTAATTTCTTAGTTATTTTTTAGCCTTAATAGGAATACAAATCAATAAGTAAGTAAGTAATAGGCATTTTATTAATTATGTGTTTATTCTTTCAGAATTTCGTTTGAAATTTTTAATGCCAATACGACAATTACGACAATCCGTACCTATTGTGAAATGAATATAGAGGTGGAAAAGTGTACCATGTCACAGTGATTGCCATTGTGTTGTATGGTCAATAAAATAATGTCGTGATCTGTATATTTAAAAAGTACTATTAGGATTTTAAATATTGTAACACTTTTACTAGATTAGATTACACTTCACGTAAAATCTCTCGTGTATAATGGACTGACATTTACCTTCTTAAATTTATATTATCTATTTTGTTTTGTCCCATCAATTTTGATTATAGAAAAACAATACACATTCGTTTCGTAAGCCGTGGATTTAAAAAAAGCAACCGTAAAAAAATATTGTCACACCAGCGATTTCGATCCCACTTCTGATTACGAACAAGCAGAAAACAAAAGCAATCAGTCGTGGTGGACACAGCAATCTAAGATTGGGTCCTAAACAAATCCAATAACGGTTTTCCGTTGTAGTAGAGAAAGAATACGAATCTCTAAAGTATATTTCTGAAAGACCTCTTAAGTCCTAAACATCCTACGGATATTAATCGACATACACTAAGAAATGTTTCAATTGTAAAATATTTAAATATTCGCCAATTTTATTATGTTCACTTATCTCAGTGAGAAAATAAAAAGTAGTGAACTAAAGCTAAACGGTGAAATATAAAAAATTAGTAATAGTGCAAAGTTTTTCGTTTTTGAAAACCTGGCGAAACCGAATTTGAATTCGGTTTCGCCAGGTAGAAATCGTGTGATTTCTCTTTTTGTTATTAGATGGCGTTGTTACGTCCGTAAATAGTTATTTTGTTAACTATTGGTCTACGACGGGATAGATTTTGTTTCGATTCAGAGCAGTGGCAATACCGCTCTGAGGAGACCTAAAAAGGTCGAAATACGTATAGGCGGCTTGCCGCTGACGTGTGTCGAAACAAAAATCCAATACCGTTATTATGTTTTATTTCTTTACTCCGTTTAAAGTACCAGAAACTGAATTCACTACGAATTTTGACCATAATGAACGGCATGTGGAATACAATCTTAGATTTCCTTGCCGAGTAATTTATCAAGCTGTTCGCTTTACAAGTTTTATAAAGCACAGTTGTAAAAATTTGAATTCGGTTTTGCCAGGCAGAAATCGTATGATTTCTCTTTTTGTATTTTGTTTTTATTGAAGTTCCTAATGATTTTGAGCTATGTGTCTCTAAGTTATTGAAGACTCTAAATCAAGATTTTGGCCACATTTTTCTCAAGAGAAAAGTAAATTAGAGTATTATGTTCAACAAACGTCTACCTAGTCTATGAAATTCTTCCTTAATCTATTTGTAAAATTGATGAGAGCCAAAATGAGCAGTATTTATAAATAGAAAAAACATAAACTGGAAGATTTAAAGAACAAACTTTAATTACAATCAAACAATCACTTTAATAGTAAGTTAAATGACATGGCTGTCGAAATGAACCGGATGATTTATTTTAGAAGATAAACTCCTTACCAGAGAATTTAAATGTCAAACGTGGTCTGTAGTAGATAAGGAAGGTAATTTAAAGACCGATACTGAAGAAATATTGGAAACATGATGAAACAACTGTGGCGAACTCTATAAAAATAACGAGGTACCAGCAGAAAATCAGTGACCCCCTTTGTGAAAGCAAAGGAATACATATCATTCATTCTATCTGTGTCGGTGTTTGGAGGGGAAGGAACTACTGCTAGATGTGAAAACTACCCACACTGTCACTAGTAATACATGCTAGTAAAATCTTATTGCATATCATCAAAAACAAATTAAAAACCTATCTACATTACCAAATATCTCAGGAGCAAACGGAGTTTGTAAAGAGTAAACGTACACGGGAACAAATCCTGAATCTGAAACAATTCATTGAAAAGTCTAGAGCATTTCAAGTACCTATGATTCGTTGACTACCAAAATCCATTTGATTGTGTAAGCTGGTTAAATCTATTGTCCATTTTAATAGAAATGGGCAAACCAAGACACCTGATGACGCTTATTAAAAATCTGTACCAGTCCAATATACCAAGAGTACGACTAGATCAGAAGTTCTCAAACTAATTCAAGACCGAGAGAAGTGTTATACAAGGATGCGTGTTGTTACTTAACTTATTCAACATTTATGGTGAACATGTCATGACAGTGGCTTTAAGATAGATGAGCCGGTAGAGTAACAGTGGCTGGTAATAAAATCTTCAATTTAAGATTTGCCCAGAATAAAGTTGGTCTGAAAATTAATAAACCTAAGACAAAAATAATGGTAGTCAACAGATTCCACACTATTCAACTGACATGTTACAGGAATACCAGATAGTGGACAGTTTTGTCTATCTAGGGTCTAGTATACCTAACGACGGTAACTGTGAAGCAGAAGTTTGGAGATGTATTGGTATGGAAAAAAATGCGATGAGTCGCCTAACTAAAGTTTGGAAAGACAGATATATTTCTCAAAATATCAAGATGAGACTGGTGAATTCCCTTGTTTTCTCAATATTTCTATACGGGACAGAGACGTAGACTCTAAGCGCCAAAAAAATTGATGCCGGTGATGTAGTGCTCGAAAAGAATGCTGCGCATCGCACCTTGCTCGGCTCGTCGGACAAACGGTCCCTTTCTAAACCAACTCAAGATTAAAAAAAGGCTGTCCACATTATGTCTGCAACGTCTGCAACGTTCTCGGTCAAGTGGTTCGCAGAGGTGACGATAGTTTGGAGAGATTAATTGTTTCTGGAAAAGTTCCGGGAGAAGATAAAGAGTACGATCACCAACTAGATGGTCCGACCAAATTCAGCTGGAAACTCATTCTGCGAAGCTCTCAGGGCAGCTGAAGATAGACCAATGGAGAAAAATTGTTTGGAATATTGGAAATAATGAGGAAACGACAAGAGAAAGAAACGACAGGTTTCGAGCACTACAATTTTCTGCTCATTTTCAGGTCCCAGATAAGGTTATTTAACTGCTAAAATAAAAATAAAAATTGTTGTTATAAGTAATAAATTATTCCAATGTTAGGTGGGTAAGCAGAGCAGGCAGTCAACTCGCAGTTTGTTAAAGCGAAATGCTTCGGTTGAGGTGGGTTCAACCCACCTGCAACTTAAACCAGAATACATCAGTGTATGATCGGCCTATGGTGGAGCAGTACGTCCAGAAATAAAGGCTTGCGGCTCTTTTTTATTATTGTGTTTATGTAGTTTTCTCCTCGTGTTTTAACCATTCCTACTGATAATTCTGTTGCCACTAGTTTTTTGTTATTTGTTATCTGTATATAATTTTTGTTATTTCCTCCTCTTTAGGATTCTTCTATAATTTACTATCATCTTTATTTCAAGGGCTTCTTCTGTTTTTCGTGTTTGCTTTTTTTAATAAAAGTTCCTTTTGAAAAATGTTCTGAGACACATTAATAATATCTGCGTCATTTCTCACGTATAGGTTATGTTTTTGGAACTCTATTCCTTTCTTTGCTTCTTCGCTTTGTACAGTGTTCATCATACCATTAATTTCTTTTGACTTTATCAAAAGTACCAGTTCTTTGATGTTGCAGAAGAGCTACTTTCCATTTTGAAGAACGGGTGATATTTGTCGAGTTTTCTTTATCTTGAAACATCCAAATAGATGCTTGACATTTACTTTTTAACTTGTGTGGGTAATCACGATTCATTACCACAAAAGAGCATGTTTAACACAAGCTGTTTGGTCAGAGAAATGCAATATTGTTATCCTTAAAATTTCCAATTATACCTTTCTGTATATCTTCGTAGAAATTAATGCTCATAATATTGACTAAGCACTGCCGTTTTGGTATACTAAGATTATAAATAATTTTTGAGAAATTAGTCTACGTTTGAATTACCGATACTAAAAAGGAAATATTCTATGATGCAATGGTTTATTTTCGAAAAAAAGAGCGCGAAAATGTTGACTTAATCTGATTGTCCGACCAACTTGATGATTGTTTATAGTTACAATAATTAAGTGGAAGTTATTGGATTTCTACTATGCAAAATGCAAAAATCTTTAAATCCGGCGATCGAGTAGGCCAATGTTTCGTGCCTCCTCTATCTATCCAACGATTGGGATATAGCGTATCTAAGTGATTACGTACATTAATGCTAAAATGAGCTGATCCAAAATCATCATCATCATAAGTGGCTTGACAATCCGTTGTGAATCTTGGCCTACTCACAAAGATGTCATCGAACTTCCCTCCATCTTCTAACCCTTAGAATATGTAGGTTTTCTTCCACATCATCAGTCCATCTCATTCGTGGTCGTCTTCCTCTGCTTCTTGTGCCCTCTGGTTTTAAAAATGGTAATCTTTTTGTGTATTTCTGATCTGTCATCCTACCACTATGTTCAGCCCAACTAAGTCTCTGCACTTTAACGAATTTCACAATACTCGGATCGGTGTATAGCTGATATAGTTCAAAGTTGTAGCTTCGACGCCATAGCCCATTTTCATTTACGGCCCCCAAAATCTTTCTAAGAATTTTTCTCCCAAAAATACCAAGAAGTCTTTTGTCATTTTGAGATAAGGTCCACGTTATAGCCCTATATATCAAAACCGGTCCAAAATCATGCATGAACTATATGTGTTGTCGCAGCTATAAAGGAATTTCTTTAAAAAGAATAGGTAACTCTTTCAGCAGAAAACTTAGGTAAGATTCGCATTTTAGTCAATATGAGAGGAAATATGGACCCAATAAATGGTCATCAATCATCCCATTATTTACTGAAAACTGATTATGAAAATGAGTTTCAAACGATATATGTAGATTTTTCTCAGCCCATACGTGACTGTTTAAAAACAAACATAAAAATTATATTAATGACCTTTGATTAGTGATACTCTACGTCTAGATGCAAAACATATGAGACATGCTTGCCCAAAAACGATTTCATGTAAGAAAATTTGTACGTTTTAAAATTGTACGATCTCCGAAAACCTCTAGTTATATTATTTCTAACAAAAGATATTAGTATCTAGTAAACGTTACACAAGGCTATTAAATTTTTCAATTTCCCGAAATCATTTTCCCAGTGTAGAAGATCCCATAAGTCCTAGATAGCCGGCGGGCATTAAGGAAACTAAACAATTGATTTTACGCCGCTTACTAGCCGCCTCCAATCGAACGGGTGGGTGGGGCGGCAAAAGGGGGTGGGGGTGTGTAAGTGATTGATGGGTTTTTGAGGGGTGATTGTTTTCGAGAAGGTTTATACTGTAAATGCGGTCAGGTTTACTTTACCCGAATAATGTATTCGGTAATGGTGATCTGATGCGTAACGTAGGTGAGAAATCCAGAATTCGTGTTGAAAGTCAAACATGATGGGGTTTAACCAGAATGAGGAGGAAGAAGCTGAGTCATTTATTCTGTATGGATAATGGGTTTTCTTATTAAACTCACTTTTTGTTTATTTATTTACTCTATACTATATTGAAACTTAAAACAAGGCACAATACATATTGTCTATAGTTGGAAGTTAACATGAAGAATCCAAAACCTTTTCAAAAATAAAAATACAAATACAAATACAAAATACAAATAAAAAACAATGGAGGTATTACTAATTAAAATGTATGTCTTGGTGTGAACACTCCCTGTTTCGAATGCTTCAAGGATAGTTTGAAGTTGAAGTCTATGCAGAAATTTTGCAGGTATTCTTCTTAGTATCTTAGAGTATAATAAAAGTTGTAATAATATTATTAGACATGCATTCGGGGTTTCACAAAATTCTATCGAACCCCCACCAGACAAGAGAGAGACGCATATTCCACATAACAAACTGAATGGCCAAGTAATTCGTGATCATATTATGTCCTACAAGCCGTCAATTTATCATTACAGGAGAGAACATGCTCCCCACCGACTTTACTTACCCAGCGATCTCAGCTTTTCTTTGATGCATAAAGATTACATTTTAAGAAATCGAAAAACTCCATGTTCATACGAAAATACAGGGTGGTGGCAAGGCAACTTAATATTTCTACTTTAAAATTGGGGCATGAAGAATGCGAAATTCATCCAAGCCATAAAAAAGATACCATTAACAATAAATGTGATGGATGTGCAGAAGGAAAGTTTCACATGGAAAGAGTCACAAAATCACTTGCAAAACATCGTGTAGATGACAAAAAGACTACAACATCACTGATATAACTAATGTAACATACTGTGCAGATTTGGAGAAGATAATAATGCTGCCAAGATTGGAAATGTTTAAAACTGCAATTTTCATCAACCGCCCAATCTTATACAAGAAGAGCTTTGTTCCAGTCGGAAAAAAACAAAAGATAATTCCAGTATTTTTGCCGCTCTCTGGCATGAGGCTTTATTTAGAAGGAATAAAAATCAAATTATAAGCATGTTCTACATCTATTAATCAAAGAGAGACGCATCCAAAATTACCTTGTGTAAAGTATTGTGTAAAGTTTTATTATTAAAATAATAATTAACTTTTTTTGGAAATCAAAAAAAAATAATAATCTTTATCTTTATCAAACTAATAATAATAATCTTTTCTGAAAAGATTAATGTTTGGGCAAGGATGGTAGGAAACAATATCATTGGCCCCTTTTTCATTGAGGGCAACTTGAATGGCAACAATTATAGCACTACTTCAAAATGATGTCATTCCAACGTTGGCAAATTTATATCCTGATCCAGGAAACCCTCAAGTTCCAGCGAATACGATATGGTTTCAGTAGGATGGAGCACCACCACATTACCAACTTAATGTCCGGCAGTACCATAATCTTACATTATTAGATTTCTTTTTATGGGTATATGTGAAGAGCCATGTGTACAAAATTAAACCTTCTGATTTAAATGACTTAAAAGAAAGAATAACGCTTGCGATTAGGTCGATCACGCCTGTTATGTTAAATAATGTTAGAAGACAGTTTTATTTGAGATTAGGATGTTGCCAAGACGTTCGCGGTGAACATTTTGAACATCTACTTTATTAACATTTATAGTTCTTTTTCGTGTTCTTTTTATTACGTTTTGCATTACATTTTAGTTTTTGATTGTATTGAAGCGAATTTCGGTAACCACATGATTTAAATTTATTTTATCTTAATTAATCTTAAACTTGAATGCGACAACATTTTTGAATGGAGAATGAAAAGACCTTTCAAACGATATATCACAAGCCTATACTTCCTATTTTAAAAATTGGGGGTTGTACCTGTCATTCTAAGGGGGTTGAAGGTAGGGGTTGCATTTTCACGTTAAAGAATGTCAAGATATAATTTAAATTTGACGTGTTTCGGGATTTTTTATAAATATGTACAGTAACCTAAATAATGAATTTATTCCATTTGGCTTTTACACACTGTATAAGCAACTGATAATTTCCTAAGCAAATTAAACGTATCTCATTTTTTTGACTAAAATATTAATTATCTCAAATTAACCCAACCTTGAGCTACGTCATCTTGGCTTAGGAAGACAGTATCGGTTTTTTAACATTTTTTTGTTTTTATTTGGTAGTTTTTAGAAGATATCCATTTATTTGTTTGTTTTGAATTGTAGAATCCTACATATTGGTATTTTTTATTCATATATTCTTTCCTTCTTTGTTTATTTTATTAATGTCTATATTTTTCAAAATCACTAATGGTTACAAAAAAGTTGATCATCTTGTTATACTTTATAAGAATTTATATTAATTTTTTTAATCGCCAACAAACAAATAAATCCCAATGAAAAGAAAAAACATTCGTCACTCGCGCAATGCGGTCTCTCATAATGTATTAAAATTTCAATGAAATTTTTTCCATTGTTCCAGGATCGAATATCATCCAGAATCCAGAGGCGAGTAACGAGAATGAAATAATAAGAAGAAATAAGAAACCGGTCGGGAAATGAAGGGAAATAGACCCATAACATCAGGTATGCAGACATATTGAGTGTTTTCGTCCCTTTCGAGATAACTATAGTCTAGGCACTTTTATTTGGACAACGATATGGATTTGTCAGAATGTTTTGAAAGTATTATTGTAATTGATTTTACCTCTAACTAGAAATTATAATAAACTAGTCCAGCAAAGAAATAATAAACTGAGTCGCTCGTAAAATCATCAATTATTATTAGTTTAGCTATACTTATGAGTTGTACCAAGAAGAGTATCAGTAGCGGCGAATTTATTTTTTATTTAACGTATGGCATATTAAGAATACATAATTAAAAGCAATATTTTTATAAAAAAAAACGTTACATGGAGTATTACAAACGAAGATCTAATGTATCAATATAATCTAAAACATGTTCGATCTTATTCAGGAACTCTATCTTTTTAGTTTTTCTTGCTGTTCTGTCAATATATTACCTTTCTTATCTCTTTACTTCTTTTGTTTGAATTTCTTTTTCCTTTTTTTAGTTTCTGGTCGTCTGTATTAGCTTACTTAGATCTTATAGTTCTTGAAGTTCTTTGTTCATAGTTTTTTTTTCTGCTGTGGATTTTCTTTTTTTTTTCTTGCTTAGTTATTTATATACCTCCTCTGCTTGTAGGATTCTGTATCCCTGTTGCGTCATTAAATATGCTCTGTTTTTTCTTTCTATTATTATCTGATATTCTGCGTCAAAACAGTCATTTGTTCTTGTTTTTCTTTGTTTACCTTCCATGCCTAGTATGTCTTCAACTGCTTCTTTCATGATGTTTCTGTACCCTTTCCACTCTTCATTTATGTTTTCATGTTTTAGTCTATGTTCTAGTTTAATATTTATTTTTTGTTTGTATTTTTTTAAGTCCTACATTAAATAGTTCATGTTTACAACTCATTTCCTTTTTTATTGGTATCTTGAGTCTACAGTAGAATCATCTATCATATTTACTATTTACTAAGTCTGTCTGGTGATTTACCGGTGCCATTGTGTATATCTTTTCAAACGAAGTAAAAATTATACCATCGATTCCAAAAAAAGAACTACTATAAAAAACAGTGGTCGCTTTTGAAATTAGAGCATGAAAAATATTCAAAATTCGTTATTTCTCAAATACCAAACTTTTTCATTTTGTTGGGCTGTATTATCATTCCTGTTCCATACCATACAAGTTAAACGTTTTCTTGTATTCAAGTTTTTCCTTTGACGGAATTTTTAGTTTTTATTGATGCTTATAAAATGAAAGTATTTGCTTCATTGTGTAGTTGCGGCAATCTGCTGATTCAGCTGTTAATTCATGATTTTGTCTTAATGTAAACACATTTCAACATAATTTCAGGACATTGATTAATTCCGGTATTAACTAGACTTCTCAGGTATTTGACATAAGAAATAACTATTACTAATAATAACTAGTAATAATATTATTACTGTTTGTATTTTGAGAATGATTTCCGAAGTGGAAATTGAAACGTCAATAAACTTACTTTAACCTCCAATTATGGCTTATTCCCATTCAAATATTAATTACTTTAAAATAGACTAAAACAAAGATTATTTTTTAAATTGGCATGAAATCTAGAGGTCCAATTTTCGATGACTTTTTCCAACATTTGTTTACGAAACGTGCACATATGCGGTTACCAAACGTTTCTTTTAATAAATCAATTGTGGCACGAGCTTCGTGACATATCCGCCGTTTTGTTGAAACAGCTCCTGCACGTCATGTTTTTTTTAATTAGAAATAAAAAACTCAGTAATCATGGCTCTATAGCGGTTAGCACTGTCTCTATCGTTCTGAAAAGCAACGTTTTTGAAGAAGTATGGACCAATGATTCCACTAGCCCACAACGCACATCAAACAGTCAATTTTTCTAGATGTAATGGTGTCTCAACATACACTTGAGTATTATTTTTACTTCAAATATGGCAGTTTTGTTTGTTGATATACCCATTTAACCAGAAGTGAGATTCATCGCTTAACAAAATTTGTTTATGAAAATCAGAATCAATGACAATCTCATTTTGGGCCCATTCACAGAATCTACACCTTGCTAGGTGATCGTGTAGCTTCAATTCTTGGATAAGTTCGATTTTGTACGCTCGCAAACCAAGATCTTTCCCCAAAATCTTCCATAAAGTGGATCGACAGTGTTTTTTGTGGATCATCTACTGTGATAGACTACTCTATGATACGCTCTATGATACGCTCTACATCAGCAACTTTTTCTGTACGCACTAAACGACGTCTCTGTGGATGCGTATTATCATTTAAAGTAAACGTGGTGGGAAAACATTCCATAGTTAATCGAATTAATTGCTCTGATGGACCATTAGGTTGATCATAAAATGGCGTTGTGAGCAAAACGTATTTAGAACAGAACCATGATTTTTAAAGTAGATTTTCACAATTTGGAAGCGTTATTCAAATGTCAGTCTATTCATGCAGAAATTCCAAACCAAACTAAACATAAATCATTTGACAGCTGTCAAAATGACCGCCAGTTAAAAAGTGCTAACTTACATTTCTATACCTGTTAAAAAACAACCTTTATATATATTCATTTAACTGACAACAAACTTATCTAATATTTTTAATTTTCCGTCTATACAGTTTCTACTCAAAATTTCATTTTTGAAGTTTTTTAAAAGTTTATTTATTTTTGAGCTGCTTGGCTTCTGTGTGTGAAGGGATTGTTGTTGTTGTTTGTTTGTGTTTAAATGACTGCGGACATTAAATCCATTCGCCAATCTTACAATTTGAGGTGTAGTGTGTGTGTGTGTGTGTGTGTGTAGAGTAATTGTCTTGATACTTAGCAAAGTCGACGTCATTGTCTTTGCTAAGAGACGCTAATTGTATCCGAACGTCTGCGGTCCCTCCGGTGTGTACCGATCACACAAGGATAGAAATTATTTTCATTTATTAATTTTTTTTAATAAACGAAAATTTCCACCCAGGTGGGATTCGAACTCACGACCTTTAGATTTAAAGGCAGGCGCTCTTACCACTGAGCCACAGAGGGGGTTATGTGAAGGGATGGGATGCATTATTTCCATAATTTGTGTATATTTATTATTGATTGAAATCAGGGGTGCGTCCACCAAATATTAGACAATTCTGAAAAAAATGGTGAATGCGTTAGATAAAGTACTAAAAACTATGTATTTTTGGGTTTGTTTACAATCTCTTATTGCTCAGGTTTTTAAGAAATCACTCCGAAGGGATCCCAAAAAATTTTGTATAAATAGAACGGAGCTCTCTATTTCCCTTTATTATTTTGTATATTTAAGAACCTAAATGATAAATTAAATACACGTAATACTTTGATATTTACCCATGATCTCAAACTATTGATATTTTTACTATATATATTGTAGTATATTTATATTGTTCTAATTTATTGTCTATATTCTAATCTATTAAAACTCACGATAACTAATTACTAATTTATTAATTAACTTTACAAATTTATGTTACGTTCGATACAATTTAAATACTCGGCGCGAATCTTCTTACTTCACTGCCTTCCAAATAAAAATGTTTTGTTTATATACAAAAACTTCCGTTATCTGGAAAGTTCGGTGACCTTCTTTTGCACGGAACCCATGGAATATACTGGTTTTTTCGGTGAAGGCAATTAACCGCTGAGACTAGTTTTTTTTCAACTTCGAGTCGTGGATGACTCACCAAAATTGGGGTCTAGATATTTCTGTAAACAACTTCGAATCGACTGGAACAAAAACAGGATTTGTCATAATATATTTATAGTTTTTAAACGCAATAGTTATCGTAACAATATATTGTCATTGATTCTGATTTTCATGTTATCATCTACCGGATGGTGAATCGGAAAAATATAATACATTTTTCAGGCTACCCCTTAAAGTCAGGCCACACGCGGTACAAGAATGTGTATGACATATTACGTTTGGTCATATAGATGTTTCTGATATTTGACTATATTTGAATTGTCAATATTTTTATTTTATGATTAAATTATAAACAGCAGATTTTTAACAAATACTACTACTACTAGTAAACAATAAATAGTGCTTTGTAAACAATAAATCATATTGTTTACAAAGCAATAACGTGGATGAAATGTACTTAGTTCACGAAAAATCGCAATAATGTATTCAGGCAATAGTGCGAGCACTTCCAAATCTTTATTTAACGTAATATATTATACTACACTTCAATTCAATTCCAGGTTAAACAGCAATTCAAAGAATTTCAATATAGTTTTCTGTGATCTTTCCTAAAAATAATTTATAATTTCTAAACATAAAACTATAACAAATGTTCAAACAATAAGCCATTTTATACTAAGCAGCTAAGCTAACATTAGCCAGAATGCGTGGCGTTATTTTTGCACACTCTTCAATGATTCGCAATTTTTAATGATTTAATATTTGTACATTTTTGGTCAGAATGTAGTTTTGATTTTAGATGTTCCAAGATAAAATAATCGTTTGGAATTCGCGGGCAACTTAATATTATAGTCAGGTTCACTCAATTATTAAATCTGTTTTTAAGGAACAGCTTAACCTCCAAGTTATTGTGAGAAGAGCATCGATCCATTTGAAACCAAATTTCTTGTTCATCTGGAGTTATTTCTGCAAATCTGGGTAGAATCTCTTTTTGTATAGATGTAGCTTTCTAGTTTTAAACTCTAAAAAATTTTTTGAATTTAAATTTTTTTCATATTAAAATGGTCCAATAATATTGTGTCTAAATATTCCTAATCAGACATTTATTTTTCGACGATATTAGGTATGGCTTTCAATAATATCGTTAGGCTTTCTTGTCGACCAAATCCTATTAATTTGAACATTTGTAAATGTGCATCAACTAAAATGTCATAACAAAATTCCGCTTGGAATTGATGGTAGCAACTCAGTCCTCGTAGATACTTTGTCTCAGGACCAGCAACTTCATGTGGCGTTGTACGTTGCCATGTTATCAAATCCACTGGTAACTTTTACATCTTAATATATAAGTTCAAATAATGTAAACTAAATTTAAACTTATAACTTTTAACGCGCTTTTACCCAGATATTTAGTGGCTCAAAACATGTACACCTAGATACTGATGATGGAACATGGATTCCGAAAACGTTTTGTTGTTGTGATATAACTCGATTGGGATTTTAAATTATATACCTTTTATAAAGAATTTTATTATTTTTTTTTTGTACATGGTATACAGCCAACTACAGGAACTTAGTTTCCTTGTGGCCCGTTTGACGAATCACCATCCTCTATATATTTAATATAGAAGTAACAAAGTCATTATAATAAAGATTGATTTGGTCCGGGTATATTTTATTCCCGGTTTAGTGTTCTGAAAATCTTTTACTTGTATACCAATTTGCAAAATACAGATTACGTTAAAAATTTGGAAATCGACAAATATTAATATCTCAACAATAAATGACACGCTTGACGATATATTGACATCTTCGACATAAATCAAATTGATTTTGACACGGGTTTTCAATCATGTGGACGAAACATTTTTACAATTCATTTACAATATTTATATTTTACAATTTATGTGGTACTTTTCTCATAAAATAATTTAATGAAACTTCCATTGTACTTAATATAATCTCAAAGCATTCGTAGTCGATGAGGAATAAATATCCATGCCCATATGTCTAGATGTTTGCCGCTAGCGTCGTTATAATACCCTCAGAATCGCCCTTGACTTCACAATTCACCCCTTCCCCACAAAACCACACCCTAAGCCAAGCCTGCTATCTCACCACGACAAATACACCAGTTACAGTCTAGACGCATGCAGAAAAAAATTAGGATAACTAGAACAAACCTATATTTGTAAAAAGTGGATGATTTATAGCTAAGGGGAAGTTCGAAAAAACCGCAATATTTAAAAGTAGGTTTATTCGTGATTTTGTGTACACTTCTAAAAATTGTTGACGAAATTATGGAGTCTGATTTATAGATATAGTATTGTTTAAAATTGCAAAAAAATAAAAACAGAATGGTGTACAAATAGAAGCGTTGTAGATTATCATTTCTTATAGGGCCTTACACTAGTGAAGATATGTATCCAAATAAAAATAAATTGGTGTACAAATAGAAGCGTTATAGATTATCATTTCATATAGGATCTTAACCTAGTGAAGATATGTATCAATGGGTATAATTGTCAACCAAATTATAGTGCGAGTAAACACATGGGCCCATTGCTTCTTATGTGTATAAAATTCCTACACATGAAACAAAAATATGTTGAACCTACCAAAAATCAATCTTGTTGAAATTTGGTATTTTTAAAAAATCTTTAATTTTCAGTACATTTTTCAGTGTTTTTTAAATTTAATAACAGAAATGCCGTTATTTATGCATTTTTCTTTGATCAATAATTTCTAAAAGAAAGTTTTTAATCTAGACGTCACGTGTGGTCAATCTTAGTTTTTTTTTCATCTAAATAACTCACTTGTTTGTCGTGGATATAGTGTGGGTAGCATTGACTACTTTTCACTATTGCGTACTTCCTTATTGTGGCTGAAATTCCCAGCACTATATTTGCCTCACACTAACTCACCACTTGCTCAAGCTCAATATTTTTAGTTCTTCTTAGCCTTCGTGACTGGAATTTGCTTTTAAGCAGCTCGAAGTTTTGAATATTTGTGTAGCTTTTTTTAATGTCTCCTATTCCTTAATTTCGTTTGGTATACAGGGTGGTGAATCATCAAACAAGCCATAGGAAACTCAAAAGAAATTCAAATAAATTGGTAAATCCCTGCTTCCCTAATTATTTCACTCCAAAAGCTATGGGAAACTATTTGTAGAGGACTGTAATCTGTATCGAAAACAAATGTTAAAATTGTTCTAAGAATTAAACGGATTCCAACATTTTACAAAATACTATTGAAAGCCATCCCAATATCATCGAAAAGTATATGTCTGGTTAAGAAGATTTAGTCATAATATTATTGTACCATTTTTCTATGAAGAACATTTAAATTCGAAAACATTTTTAGACTTGCTTGAAGAAGATATTTTACCGAGACTTGCAGAAATAGCTCCAGATGAAGAAATACTTTGGTTTCAAATGGATGGATGCCCTGCGCACAAAAGTGAGAGGTTAAGTAATTCCTTAAAAACAGCTTTAATAATTATTTGATTGGACTAAACTGTAGCATTAAGTGGTCTTCGGGATCAGTAGATCTAGCTCCAAATGATTATTTTCACTGGGGGCATCTAAAATCAAAAATCTATTCTGAGTAGAAATTTACAGATGTTGGAGCAATAAAAATGTGAATTATTAAAGATTGTGCCACGCAAAATAACGCCGAGGCTATTTTGGCTAGTGTTAGCCGAGAATTTTACAATCAGTTTAGATACCGTTAATTAAGTTCAAAATGGCAGATTTTTTGAACACTTGGTGTAGTTTTATATTTAGAGATTATCATAAATTATTTTTAGGAATAAGGATGATATTAAAACTATATTAAGATTCTTAGAATTTTTGTATAACCTGGAATTAAATAGGAGTGAATTAAAATATCTTACGTTAAATAAAGATCTGGCAGTACTCGCACTATTGCCTGAATCCAACATTATTGAGATTTTCTGTCAACTGAGTTACATTTCATTACCTTTATTGCTCTGTAAACAATATAGTTTATTCAAATCATGAAAATGTTTATTGCTTACTAAGTAATATCTATTGTTCAGTACTAGTGTAATACAGTAAAAGTTATAAAAGTAAATACAGTAGTGTTTAGTAAAATATTTTTTCTTCAAACGGCAAATAATGATGACATTACTTATCTAACTTGATCCTGTCAAAGTTTGATGTCTCCGCCGGCAGCAGTTTTTTTCCCATTTCTTTACGGCGGAGGGAAAAATGTTGTCATGGCAACAATATGAAACATGTCACAAAGCAACAATACAAATGTCATTAACAACAATTAAACATCATTTTTATTTATAGTAATATTAAAAGTACAATTAGTTAATGAGGCATTTTCAAAATTGAAACCGTGCAAAAATGTTCCCGACTCTTGATACGCATTGGTAATTGTTGATGATACTAATGGTCGAGAACAACTTTCAGCAATCATTCCGATGTTGGCGAATCATGAGGGTTTAAAATTTTTTTAGCATTATCGTTCTTATTTCTTATTGAATCCTCTATATATCCTTCGGCAACCGTGCTTGATTTCCAGCCCCATGTCGTTTGAGGCATTCTAGATTTCCGCCTCCATCAATTAAAAGTGTTGCTGAAGTTCGTCGTAAAGAGTGACCCGTGTATGCGCTTGCATCGTTTAAATTTAAATAACTAGCTACTTTTTGGGCTACTGCGCTGATCGAATGTATTCCCATGATGCTTTGGTAACACTTTCCGTTTTGGTACTTGATAAAAAAATCGGTTTTCTGTGAAATTTTCAGGCCGCAGTGATGCATACTTTTTATACAGTTTAATGTAGTTTTGACCAATTATCGTAAAAGATCTAATTTGTCGTGTTTTACTGTCTGGGATTTTGGTAATTATTACATTTTCTTTATCCTATATGTCCACAGTCTTCATTTTTACCATTATGTCGTATCGACAGGCGCCGGTAACGCCAATTAACAAAACAATCTGAAATATTTTTATAATTTAGTAGAGTATACTACATGCTTTGCAATATAATTTTTTTTACCTTTAATCCTAAATACAACTTATCTGGCACTTCAAACAAATATTTATCAAACTCGTCTTTAGTGAAAACTGTAGACTTCTTTGCAGTAGGTATATCCTTCGCTTGTTTTTTTCAGAAAGGCACGTAACTGTAAAAATTTGCTTATATGTACATTTTTTCTAATAACTAACTCGGATTTTATCATAGAGTCTCGTGACCACATTGTAGAAGATTTCCATTTATTTTCATTTTCCATTATATTAAAATATGCCAGTAAAACGTCTTCGGTAACTTGCCGTACTCCTCTTGTATCGCACCACTCTTTTAAGTGCTTGTACCCAACCGATACTTTATTCCGGACTTGGAGGGCCCCAAACGTGCTATTGCATCATTAGCCGCGGACTCAATTTCATTTAGGTTTTCCATTTTCGCACTAAATTTGCGCTTGCGGTTGCAACAACAATAAGCTGTCTTTAATAATTGCAAACAACTGTCAAACAACTGTAACCAGGTAGACGCAAATCCCACCGACCGACGACTTAAATATTTTAATTTCTAACATCTAGACGGCTTTGATAGTTGTCACAGTTAATTTCGAGTAAAAATAGCGTATGAATTGTACTATTTATGGTTGAAAATTGCTACGTTTGAAGAAAAAATAGTATACTTTATTCGGCAAAGAAGCGACTTTTCTTGACTTGCCCTCTATTAGTCGCCTCACTTCGTTCGGCGCGTAATATCGGGCGCGTCGGGAAAAGTCATGCTTCTCCGCCTCATAAAATAATATAATATTTTATAATTTTTTTCATACACATTCTCATGTCTCTCACATATAAGAAGAGGCGTTCGACAGGGATGTGTGCTTTCCCCTCTTTTATTTAACATTTATTCAGAAGCCATATTTCAAGAGTCTTTGGAGGATGCAGAGATGGGAATCAAGGTGAATGGAGTATTGATCAACAACATACGATATGCTGATGATGGTGTCTTAATTTGTGACAACATCTTCAACAACTTGTCACTATAATCGGAGAATACAGTGAGCGAATGGGACTAGAGATTAATACCAAAAAGACCAAATTCATGATCATCTCCAGAAACTTGGATGCATTTGAAAACTCCACCATAACACTGAATAGTAAATCCATAGAAAGAGTGAGTAAATTTAAATACCTGGGATCGTGGCTTTTTGAAGACTGGGCATCGGACAGGGAAGTAAAATGTCGCATTGAGCAAGCTCGACAAGCTTTCGTAAAATTCAAGAAGGCACTGACTTGTTCTGAGTTCGATCTTCAACTGAGACTAAGGTTTACTAAGTGCTACGTATGGTCAGTGCTGCTATATGGCGTAGAGGGCTGGACACTCAAAACGAGGGATATAAACAGATTGGAAGCTTTCGAAATGTGGCTTTATCGCCGTATCCTAAAAATACCATGGACAGCGAAAATCACAAATATAGATGTCCTTAAAAGAATAAACCAAGAACGCCAACTTTTCGAAACCATCAAGAAAAGGAAAACGGCGTATCTAGGTCACATCATGCGAAATGAAAAATACCAGTTCCTCCAACTTATAATCGAGGGTAAAATTGAAGGCAAGAGAGGAATGGGACGCAAGAAAATGTCCTGGCTCCGAAACATAAGGCAATGGACAGGGATTAACGACATACAATCTCTGATACATATTGCAAGAAATAGAGAGTTAATGGAAAATGTGATCGCTAACATCCATTAGTGGATTTGCATCTGAAGAAGAAGATACACATTCTCGTACTACGTGTGGCCTGTTATATCTTTGAAAAATTTTGGAATACGTTTAATTTGTAGAACAATTTTAACATTTGTTTTTAATACAGATTTTGGTCCTCTAGAAATAGTTTCTAATGACTTTTGATGTAAAATAATTAGGGAAGCAGGAATTCAACAACTTAGAATTTCCCATTAAGTTTCCTATGGCCCGTTTGACAATTCATAACCCGGTACTATATTTGTCTATTTGGTCTCTATGTAAATCATGGATTGGAGCAAACCAAGGACATTTTACATTTCTTAGTATTCAGTTCTAGAGCGTTTCTTGGTATCTGCTTTTGGAATTATTTTTTTGGAATAGAACAAGTCCTTATTGGTTTCAAAATCTGAAACTATATCAGTACTTTGTTCGGAATGAAAAAGCAGTCGATAGGTGCATTCTTATCGACCAATACATATTTTAATGCTCTATATTCAACTGTTCAGTTGTCTGTTTAAAAGATTTCTGGTACTTTGATGTTCGATGTCAAGTTTTAAACTAAAATATTTTACTCAGAATCGCAGTGTTTTCAGAATTAATTGGTTACTATATATATATCATCTTTGTGAGCTTTTTAAGGATTAAAGCTATTTTTGTATAGAAATTATATGTTGAATCCGCATATTTATCCTTTTGTCAGTCTTTCAAAGGAACTCGTGTAGAATAGAATAGAAATATGCTTTATTGTCACTGAAAATTTTACAATTTTATGAACAAAGCTTACAAAACTCTGAAAAATAACAATGCCAATTTAAAATTTACTGAAATTACATATGCCATAATAAAAGATAATAAAATACACAATCCATTGCAAAATTGAAATAAATTGCAAATTATGTAATAAAACTTATGAAATATATATGTGTAATAGGTTTAAGTTGCTGTATGTGATACCAATATATATATATATATATATATATATATATATATATATATATATATATATATATATATATATATATAATACTTTAGTTACTTATACGATATATACAGTGGAGCAATGTACAGGAAATAAAGTGCCGCATAGGAAAGGCAAGAACGGTCTTTAACAAAATGAGCGCCATCTTCAAAAGTCACAACATATCCCTTGATACAAAAATGAGTCATTTGAGATGCTATGTTTTCTCTGTGTTGTTGTACGGGGCGGAGGCATGGACGCTTACAGACACCACTATTAAAAAACTTGAAGCATTTAAGATGTGGCTTTATAGAAGAATGCTGAGAATATCATGGACAGCAATGATTACGAACAAGGACGTTATAGGAAAAATGAAGAAGGAACCAGAGATTGTGTTTACGATCAAACGCATAAAATTGCAATATCTTGGACACGTTATGAGAAATCAGCACCGTTACTCCCTGCTACAGTCTATATTGCAAGGTAAAGTCAAAGGTAAGCGAGGACCCGGTAGAAGGAGAATACCATGGCTGCGGAATTTAAGAACATGGCTTAAGGAAAACGGAGCTGTTTCGAGCCGCAGCGAGCAAGGTTATGATTGCCAATATGATTTCCAACATCCGAAACGGATAGGAACCAGAAGAAGAAGAAAAACGATATATAAACGAACTGTAGTTTCTTAGTTATTCGCAAAGAAACTCTTTCACTGAATAATATCGTCCTTTAGATAGATACGTTTTTGTCATTTGACGGAACGTAAGGAAAGAAGTTGTAGATTTCAGTTGCGAAGGGAGATCTCAGAAGGGAGTTACTCGGTGGACGAGATCGGTAAATACACATTGAATTAAAGGTTGAATTTCTGGTGGAGTAGTCATCATCAGTCATCAAGATAAACATTTAGGTGTCAACGAATTAAGCAAACAGTTTCTAAAATATAAAATCAGATTGGGCAGCTGTACTAGAACTCCAAATAGAAGACCATATCGAAGGTGAGACTTGAACAAAGAAAAATATGTCATTTTGGAAGATGCTAAATTGATTTCCTTCGAAACAGATCTTATTGCATAGCAGTCTAAGGCTAGTTTCTTGCTTAACAAATCGACATAAAGGGACCATATAAGGTAAAGTTGATAAGAAAAAGTAGAACATCTTTGGTAGTCTACGGTTTTAACTTAATTGTAATTATTATATTAAGGAATATTATATTATATTAAGGGAAATACCTTTTTGAAAATACAGACAAGCATATCTAAAAAATCACTGGAATTATAGTCCACGTTCACAGAGGGAAAGTGTCACCCAAAAGTCAAACACAAATTTTGGAATTTACCAAAGTTCTGAGCGGAAAAAATCCTAGCTACACGTTGGGTTTTTGAGGATGGTTTGTTAAGAGTGTTAAACTTGGCACATACTGCTTCATGATCAAATTGTCCTGCATTAATAATTGTAGAGCGATCATCAAGGGGTAAGAAATCTGAGACCATATATTTATTTATGGTTGATGTTATTTTAGTAATTCTTGTAGGAGAATTAACGTGCTTTGGCCGTCGGTTATTTCCCTCGTTAGTTCGATGTTTGTCATAAAAATCTCAGTTTCCCATTCCAATCGATTCGATAAACCCACTTAATTTAATTTTCTCATTAACTTCAGATTAAAAGCTTTCCCGTAAATTTAATAGTCAGTGTGGGTTTAACTTCAGTGGTAATAATATGTTCATTTATAATTAATAGATTTGGATAGTTATTGGATATAAGTTCTGCTACATATATTTTGATAGAATTTTTTTAAATATTTTCTGATATAAAAAACTAAAGCAGATCCAGAGTTTTGTTAACAGCAGGCCAGTAAGTGAGACTGCCAAAGGAGTGCCGTCTACACTTGTGTTCAATCAGAACATGCTGCAGATTTTTAACCTAAACTATTATGAGTATGGAGTAACAACAGATATTTTGCTGTATTAAATTTTTTGTGAAAATGAACATAAAAACAGACATTGTATGCTATCATCATTTATCATACCAGATTTAGCTATACTGCTCTCGCGCTCTCTAAGAAGAAAATTCACTCATCCCAGATACCTACGGTATCATAAGGATTGAGCTCTGGTGGGTCTCTTTCCGTGTTATCGAGCCCTAGGTGACTTGATAATATATGTTGAAGTATCTCCCAAAAATTTTCGTACACATCTGGACGTCGCGAGGAGTACAGCTTTCTGCATGGCCTTATAAAGATGTTCATTTAGACCCAGCTGTTTTATGTTCACTAGGAGGTTTTTGGGAATAACACCAGTAGTAGATAGAACAATAGGTACTGTCTGGGTACTTTCCATTCTCCATTGTCTCCTGATTTGTATTTCTAGGTCTCTATACTTGGCGAGCTTTTCGTTGTATTTAACACGCAAATTATTAGTGTTATGTATCGCCACATCAGTAAGTGTTGTTTGCCTGGTAAGTTTATTCACTAGTATGAGGTGCGGTCTATTATGGGCCACTGGTTGGTCTGTGCGGTCACTGTATAGCTTGTAGTTGTCATTTTCAAGCACTCTGTCAGGGACATATTGATAATAAGGAAGATGGTTGGGTTGGAGAAGTCCCAGATTGTCAGCTAGTTCTTGATGGATAATCTTTTCTACGAGTCATCCTCTTTATAATCAGTACCGACAAATGCCTGGCAACCACCGGTAAGATGTTGGATGGTTTCTTGGGCTTGGCATCCATATCGGCATTTGTCATTTTGGACTTGAGGATCTTTAACAATATATTTTAAGTAATTTTAGTTGGAATAACCTGATCCTGAATGGCAAGTAGGAAACCCTCAGTCTCGGCAAACATCTTTCCTGATGTCAACCAATAGTTCGACGCTGTATTGTCGACATATTCTTGGCTGATCTCATTGAGATGTCGCCCATGCAGAGGTTTACTCATCCAGGTGCGCATTTTTTCTTGCTGAGTCAGGTAGTTTATGCCCATTTCTCGTTCCCTCAGTTTAAGCAGCGTCGTATCATCTACTGCGCAAATTGCTCGATGTAAAGTAGATGTCTCAGCCCGTACCTAAAAATATGTTCTTAAATTAGCAATTTGATTATCCAATTGCTCACCTATATCCATAAGTCCTCTTCCCCCTTGGTACCGCGGTAATGTTATTCTTTCTACTGAACTGCGTGGATGACGTTTTTGCGCCTTTGTGAGAAGTGTTCTTACCTTCCGCTAAAGACCCGCTATATCCGTTTTTGACCACTTTATAATACGAAATGAGTAGCTCAGCGCGGAACAGGCGTACGTATTTAGTGCCTTAAACAAATTTTTACTATTACGATATGACCGATTTAATTGTCTTGCTCTTCGCACAAACTTTGAAGTTGGTTTAGTTTTCATTTGTTTATGGTCAATTTTCCGCGCTTGTTTTACTCCGAGATATTTGTACATATCTTCTTCTTCTTCTTCTTCTGGTTCCTATCCGTTTCGGATATTGGAAATCATATTGGCAATCATAACCTTGCTCGCTGCGGCTGGAAACAGCTCCGTGGAGATTTTCTTAAACCATGTTCTTAAATTCCGCAGCCATGATATTCTCCTTCTACCGGGTCCTCGCTTACCTTTGACTTTATCTTGCAATATAGACTGCAGCAGGGAGTAACGGTGCTGATTTCTCATAACGTGTCCCAGATATTGCAATTTTATGCGTTTGATCGTAAACACAATCTCTGGTTCCTTCTTCATTTTTTCCTAGAGCTTCCTTGTTCGTGATCCTTGCTGTCCATAATATTCTCATCATTCTTCTATAAAGCCACATCTCAAATGCTTCAAGTTTTTTAATAGTGATGTCTGTAAGCGTCCATGCTTCCGCCCCGTACAACAACACAGAGAAAACATAGCATCTCAAATGTCTTATTTTTGTATCTAGGGATATGTTGTGAATGTGAAGATGGCGCTCATTTTAGTAAAGACTGTTCTTGCCTTTCCTATGCGGCACTTTATTTCCTGTACATTGCTTCACTGGTTGTTTATAATAGTTCCCAGGTAGCAATACTGTTGTACTCGCTGTATCTGCGTCCCATTAATGTATAGATGACCTCCGTTTATACATTGTACGTATTATTTTCACCCATTGCCTCGATGTTTTGGCCATCTTGCATATCGAAACCTCTCGGGTTGAACCTTTCCTCGGACTATATTTAGTATACGGCACTTGTCTAGTCCAAAATGCGTACTGATATAATTTGAGAAAGTTTCTACAGTTTTTAGCATGTGATCTGGGTGGTTTCGAGTGGAAGCCATTAATTTTAAATCGTCCATATACAACAATCATTCATCATTATTATTATTATTATTACATAACAAATAAGGGCAGAGGAGCGAGCTCCTATTATGCCCAAAAATCAAAAAAAAATATCTTTATAAAACTAATACCAATTATAAGGTTAAGTAAAGTTAAACAATTAAGTACATCATACAAAAATTGTAAATAAATAAATAATGTGATTCGAAAATAACACAATTCAATAAATAAAATAAAGCACCATCAAGTTTATTTTTAAAGATGTTAACACTAGTTGCCGATATGGTATCTTGATCGAAATTGTTCCAGATATTAAAGATTCTATTTGGCAAGAAATTCACCCTGCCCCTTGCAGTAGTTTATAACGATGACCTCTTAATCTTTCGTCTTGATTCAAAGTGAATATGGTGTTTAGGGTCCCAAAATGATGTTTTAAAATACGGAAGGACATAATTAGGTCATCTCGAAGTCGTCGGTTGTCGAATGTTGTAAGATGAGCCATGGATAGTATATCTTCTTATTTAGGTCTTACACGGCCATATGCCAGTATTATGGCTTTACGTTGAACATTTTCAAGTAGGATTTTATCGCGTCTGAGATCTGGATTTCACACTGGCCCGGCAAACTCAAGAGTAGGTCTAATGTATATTGAGTAAAGTTTACTAACAGAGAATTGAAACATTTACGGATCAAAAACAGTTTCGAGTTTGCACGTTTACACACCGACACTATGTGATCAGACCAATTTAAGTCACTATTAATTATCACTATTACCGAGGGATATCCATTAATAAAGTACGGTGGTGATAGGTTTTTTTGCCGATATGTAAAACAGCACATTCTCAATGTTAAGCGGTAAGTAACTATTCTGAGGACCAGTTGAATATTGCATCAAGATCGTGTTGAAGAACATGTTGGTTAATAGGTGGATTCACATATAATTTCGTGTCATCATCGTAAATCGATACCTTACTTGATACAATGAGCGGAAGATCACTAGGGTACACAAAAAAGTAGCGGTCCAAATACTGATCCTTGTGGGACTCCACTCTTGACTGGCTTATCTAGTGAGAGGTCTTCCCCAACACGAACCCTAAAGTATTTGTCGGATAGCAAATCTTGAATCCAAATGTTTAACCTTCCGCGGATACCATAGTGATCCAATTTTGCTAGTAATCGACGTTTTCGAACACGGTCGAAAGCGTTGGAGAAGTCTAAGTAGACTACAACCACAGGATTCCGATTTTTTAAAGATAATGACCAATCATTTACACAATGAAGTAAGTTTGTGATCGTTGGACGATCTTTGGTAAAGCCATGCGTTGGTAAGGGATAATATTGTTTTGAAGAAGAAACTCAGACATAGCTTTCAAAATAACCGATTCCATGACCTTGCCGACAATAGCAACTAGGTTGATTGGACGATAATTATTGGAATCAAGTTTATTTCCTTTCGTGAATATAGAGGTAACCAAAGCCAATTTCCAGGATGAGGGGAGAGAACCTTGATTAAAAGAAGCATTCATTAGAAGAGATATAGGGATGGCTACAGATTCTGGACATTGTTTAAGGAAAAAGGAGGTAAGTCCGTCTAATCCAGGTGGTGAATTATTGCGTAGTTTCCATAAATGATGTTTAATTGCATCTGGTGTGAAAGATATATTGTCAAGAGTTTTGGACAAACGTGGGCACATTATTTGAGGTATCGTTAGGTTTGTCTGTAAAAATCTGAGAAAAGAATAACGATAAACATTCCGAAGATTCGTTATTGGAAAAACATAAACACCCGTCAGCTTTTTGAAGTAATGGTATGGAAACTTTAGAAGATAAAATGTGGGAATGTACCGCTAAACGTTTTTACTATTACTACTTGCAATGATCCTCCTCCTCCTCCTAAGTGCCTTCTCTATTGAGGTTGGCGATCAATATGGCAAATTTCTCTCTGTTCTGGGCTTGATGGATTAAGTCATTTCCTGTTGTGTGAGTCCAATCTCTGATGTTTCGGAGCCAGGATTTCTTCTTTCTTCCTATACCTCTTTTACCCTCGATTTTGCCTTCTAATATTACCTGGAGCTGCTCAAATTCCTTATGGCGCATTATGTGTCCTAGATATGACGTCTTTGTAATTTTGATTGTATTAACCAGATGAGGTCGTGTGTTCATTATTTCCAGTACCTCTTCATTTGTAGTTTTGCTGGTCCAGCTTATTCTTAGCATTCGGTAGAATAATAACATCGGTACATCCACATTTCGAATGAATTCAGTTTGTTGACGTCATACTGTTTTAATGTCCAGGTCTCACAGCCATATAGTAGTAGAGACCACACATCACACTTTAGTGTTCTTAACCTTATTGTGATTGATAGCTTGCAATGATAGATTCTTCAAATTGTGTTCTTAACTTTAGCGAAGATTTTTTGACTCGGTTAGAAAAATTACAGTGGGCGAGAAAATTATCAAGGGAACCAGTAAGTTTATATCTTTACCAAAGCCTTCGCTTATGTCGAATTAAATGGGAAGTTTTGTCGATTTCTGTATAGCTGCCGTTCGGTTGTATGATCAGAAATTTTTGTAATAGCAGTATGAAGAAAAAAGGTTCCACATTGATGATGGATGAAAGTGATTAGGAAAAATATATTGCCAGTGTAACTGGGATAAAACTGAATTTACATTAAAGAAACGTAGAAACTAAATCGAATGTGAGCAGTAATAAGCGAGAGGTCAGAAAGACCCACAGGAGAGGACACTTCAAGTGTAGAAATGAATATATCCTCAGTTGTGAAAAATTAGTCTAAAATTGAAGTATTATTGTTGGCTCTAACCTTGTAATTTGGGCCTTAAATTCAAATATAACTCGGGTTTACTGCGAATAGCCGAATGTACCATGTGGAAGAATGTTGACCACTTTCCCCTATTGCTAAGGTCAAATGATTCCCATTCCCACCCTCACAAACACAACAATACCAAAATTAATAATAACATACTATTCTATTATACAGCAATCCTAACCTCAATCTAATACTGAACAGGTGTGCCTTGAGTCGGAGATCTCGCCAGAATCATTATTCTCTATTTTGAGATATTTACATTAAGGTGATGAATGTATAATACTGTAGTTGTTTACTACCGTAACTGTCCTTTGAGGAAACTGTGAAAGTGAATATACACAGAGAAATACACGTTTCAGGTCTAGATAATACCAGGATATAAGGATGTACGGTTGATAAATTACGATGTGACGGAGAGTTAGTTTGAGAACTGAATTAATTTATGTACGATGCTTTCAAAGTATGATAGACAATTCAATTGGGATTTAGCGGATGGTTTAATCTCAACATATTTTAGGTTTAGGGAAAATTCTGAAACAAGCTGAAGCAGAACACACTTTATTCCCTAAAATACCGAATAAAGAATATATATTTATTTACGTATTAGGTCTTGTAACGGGAATTAAATTCATTGTTTTATTGATTAACACTTTTATTTATTTTTACAACTTCTTTATTTAATTCTAAACTAAAAACTGACCTATACATAACAGAAACCTGATTTTTACTACCGATGTAACAAATTTCGAGATAATTTACTTAAATTGTCGATATTTCTTCGAAGCTGGTGATTTTATCAGAGCGTCTAGAGTTTTGGTAAAACATCGAATCCTTTAGAAGAGGGGAAAATGAAACGAGAGAATGACCAGATTGTTCAAATCAAAGATAAATATAGGAAGTAATGCAAATAATGCACTTATAGACTGTTGTGTATTTAGTCATAATATCTTATTGAAACTTATGTTTATCTAGTTGTAATGGTGTATTACTTTATTTTACAAATTAAGAATAAATACAAATTATGTAAAATACAATATTGACAGAACTATTGAGGTACTTTGGACACATTACCAGACGAATGGAAGGCATGGAGAGATTGTCAGTTGAAGGCAAGGTAGATGGTAAACAAACTCGAATAAGATTGTCACTCCGATGATCAGACCAAATAAAGTGCGCTGCCGGTTACTCTCTGGCTGAGGCGGCACACCGCGCCCAGAAGAGAGAAGAATGGATAGCAACCATTCGTCAAATACCATGACGTCACCACATCTTTACAAGGATAAAGGATAGAGGAGGAGGACAAATTATGTTATTAATACAAGTTATGACTATAACAAAGTAGCGGGTCGATCTATTAACATACGTCAAAGTAAACAGGTTTAGACTATGAACTAGCTGCAGACCTATTAAAAGAGGTAGCAGATTTGTGCTCTAGTATTTGTGGTAAACCAGCTGATTCAGTATTATCTAAATTATTTACATCTTTATTTTCAGTGACTGAACTAAAAGATGGTGCTGCTTCATTTGACTTGTATTACCCAGATCATTAAGATGTGCAACTTCCCTACTGTGCGTTTGATTCTACCAAATTTCAATTGTTCAGCATGTACTTAATCACGAGTTTTTACTCTCCCTTCCACCTCCAAGTTTGTTACTTTGAGATAGTTCTGATTTTTGTACTGGTATTTCGTAAAATAGATTTACTAAATCTAAGCGTGTTCGCATCTCTCTTCCATCAATTTGATGGACTTATACCAGTTGTACTATGTGGAGTTCTTTTATAATTTAGTAAGAATTTGTAGAGCTGTAACTTCTTTTCATTATTATTTCCTTTGTGTTGTTGTAACGCTAGTTTAAAGTTTAAATGTTTGTACGTATCATTTTCTGCTAGAATCGTTTAATTTTAGAAAACTAGAATATGCTATTAAAAACCGAAATAACACAAGTCCAGGATTATGTATACCTTCCAAAAATAGCTAAACTCTTACTATTGGAAATATTTAATAAAGTAGTCAACAATAAAAGCGTAGTTTCTCAATTTAAAGATATTTTTATCATACCGATACTTATCATACCAATACAAAAATTGCAACTTGGCGGAATCGTATAGGCCTATATCTCGTATGTCGTGTCTGCTTAAAAGCGAATGATTAGACAGAGATTGGAATCGTAGTTAGAAAAAAGAACTTACTTTCTAATCATCAATTTCGTTACAAAAAAGGAAAAAATACTTTAAATGGCTCTACAACTTTAGTGGCAGATATTTAGAACATGTTTATCGATAACACTTACATACCTGCAATATGTATGGATATAGAAGAAGCATTTAGCATTAGGAAGCATTTGATAGTCATGATATATTAGTTGAAAAATTAATCAGAATTGTCCAAATACCATCTCAGTTAGCAGAAACAATTTGTAATTTTTACTCCTGTATGAAGATTTATCTTGGATCAAATAATGTTGGTCTCATAGATGATACAATAATTTAGGACTGCCCCAAGGATCAATCTTGAGTCCTTTATTATTTAATCTATATACTGCTGACTTGCATAACAGTCACATTGAAAACTGTACTTTGGAGATAATACAATATGGTGATAATTGTATACAATACATGAGTTGTCAAAAAATTAGTTCCATCAAAATGGATTTGAAATTTCTCCAAATAAATCGAGTGTTTATATTTTTACACAACATAAATTACCAAAAATAGATTATAATTATAACTAAGCAATTATGAGTATAGTTTTCCAACTTTACATCAAATATTTAGGATGATACTTGATTACAAACTAACATGGAAATCACATATTGAGTTTATGCTGAACAAATGTAATAAAGGATTAAATTTCTGAAATCAATCTTAAAAACCTAGTGGGGAGTAGATATTGAAACATCTTTGCTTTTCTATAAAGCTTATATAAAATCGTAATAGATTACGGTTGTATACTATATAGTTTTTAATCTGATTGAATCCTAAGCACAATAGATAACATGCAAAATAGAGTTCTATAAATTTGTTTAGGTGCTATGAAATCAACTCCAATTAACGCTTTACATGTTAAAGCTTTAGAAATGCCACCAGAGACTAAATGTCTAAGAAAAATTAATAAAATACAATAGAAAGATCCTTCCCATTATATAAATATAAACAAATTGAATGAACCAGATCTAACAAATAAATATTGGAATCTTATGAATTCACCTCCACTTTGTGAAGCATTTCTCAGGATATCACTCTGATCCTGATTAAAACCCAGATCATAGCTTATATAACGAAGGTTTTCCTTCTTTATTACATTCCGCCAAAGTAATAATACCAAGTTATCATGGAAATTTGGCTGTCAGTTCCAATATTTTAAGAAGTTTCCCAGAAGATTGGCAGAATCTTCAATTATCTGCACAGATGCGTCAAAGTCCACTTCTGGCACTGAATGTGTCTTTTATGTTCTATCAAGCAACAAAGAAAAAATGTTTAAATTAAATAACGCTTTTTTAATTTTCAGCGCTGAAGCAATTGCAATTTGTGAAGCTTTATTACGTTTAAAGACATACAAAACAGGTCTGTAGTAATTGTTTCTGACTCACTTTCTGTACTGACAGATATTTAGATAAAATATTTCCAAGTCTTAAAAACAAGGGAAAGTACATTTTATGTGGATTAAAGCGCATATAGGTGTCATTTGTAACAAACAAGTTGATTTATTAGCAAAAATGCCATTCCAGATTGAAAGTTGACTGAATATAAACTTTCTAAGCCAAATAAATGTACAATCATTAAAAATAATGTTAAAGAACAATGGAAACGAGCATGTAATAAATCCAACAAACACATTTTCCCCCAATATGCGAAGATTCAACCTAAAGTGCCTACTGAATACTAGTTGAAAACTTATTCGCTCCCTCCTAGATATATAACCTCTATAATTAGAATGAAATTTGAACAAGCCTGTTTCCCTTTACATTTAGCTAAAATTAATGTTTTAAAATCTAACTTATGTCCAGATTGAACAACAGTCATAAGCAAAATAACAAGTTAATGGTTACTCAAATAAGAATAGCGGTCTGGAATGCCAACAACGTAACAAATCATGTCCAAGAAATTACATTATTTTTAAGACTTATTATATAATATTATTAGTTTCAGAGAGTCATTCAATTAATAGAATAGTTGTCAAAATTCCATTTTACACAACATATTTTAACCACCATCCCGACGGAACAGCCCATGCAGGATCGGCAAGCATAGCCAGATCATCCGTTAAACATAACATTTTACAAATTTATTCCACACATAAAATTCAAAGCACTTCACAATCAGAATAGAAACGTTCTCGTGACCATTGATTGTGGCAGCTATTTATTCACCTCACAGACATAATATCTTAGTTGAAGAATGCGACAGCTTCTTCCAAACCCTTGGCTCACACTTCCTTGTAGCAGGCGATTGGAACGCCAAAAATACTCTATGGGGATCACGACCAACTACAACGAAAGGTAGAAATCTACACGATCATTACAGAAAAACAATTCATTCTTCTTATCCACAGGACAAACATCGTACTGGCCAGCAGATAACAACAAAACTCTAGATTTCTAGATTTTTCAATATTTAAAGGTTTACCTAACACGCATTCAAAAATAGAACCTAGTTTTGACCTAAGTTCGGACCATAGTGCCATAATAATAACATTAAGCAAAAATATAGTTTACAATCAACTGCCATTAAGCAAACTGGCATCAATTTAAAAACATGATTTACCACAATATAACGTTACATCATCGAATAAAAGAATCTGATGAGCTGGAATTTGCACTACAAAAGCTAACAGCTGTAATACAAAACGCTAATTAGGAATCTACTCCTATAAGTAAAAAGGGTAATCCTGAAAACAAAGGTCTCGAAATCCACTCGATAAGACACAGCTAAATAGACTAACACACCAGCTAAGGTCAGCGCTAAATTAAGCTTATAATGGCACTTTCAATTTTTGTATTAACAATCTCTCTCCAGATGACCACTGTATATAGAGAGCAACTAAAAATTCAAGAAACGCAACACTACCAATTCCTCCAATAAGAAAATCTGATAGAAGATAGAAGAGCGCAGACTGACAATGTAAAAGATAATGTATTTGAAGATTATTTAGAAAATAATATTTAGTACAAATTTAGGTCAAAACATAAATGATGATGTAATTAGCGAATATCTAGACGCACTCTGTCAATTATCACCTCCAATAAAAGCATTCTCCCCATTCAAAGTTTGCAGAATAATAATGAGTAGCAACTCTCACAAAACCCCATCTCTTCTTACGGTGCCTTATTCTTAAGGACGTTGGCCATTACATTTGCCCATTTAATCTTATTTGTAGCAGCCCTGAATAGTTCTATGGAGGTCATGTACGTCCATTGCCGTAGGTTTTTAAGCCAAGAGTTGCTATTGACTTTGCCGCAGTTCTTTCTGGTCTTCTTTTGCTATTGACTTTGCCTTCGATTATAAGTTGGAGCAGTTCCTACTTTTGATTTCTTATGATGTGACCAAAATATTGTGTTTTCCGTTATTTTATTATAAGCATAAGCTCTCTTTCCTTATTCATCCTCCGCAAGACTTCCGCATTTGTCGTATGGCTCATGTAGGATATTCTGAGCATTTTACGGTAACAACAGAAATCGAATGCTTGGATTCTTTTTTGTGTTGCTTCTGTCATTGTCCAGGCTTCAACACCATAGAGCAAGGTGGAGAAAACATAGCACTTAAGTATTCTAGTTCTCAATGAGATGCCTAGTTGGCGGTTGCATATAACTTTTTGCATTTTGTAAAACATTGTACGTGCCTTTTCCAGGCGTATTCTTATCTCTAGTGAGTGGTCCCAAGTTTCATCAAGATTACTTCCAAGGTACGCTGTTCTTGTTACTCTTTCCAGATCTGTTCCGTCGACATTGACCTTCACCCTTCTGTTTTGGTGGTTGCTGATGACCATCGTTTTTGTCTTCTTTGTATTCAATTTCATTCCAAATTCTCTACAGGCTGTCGTTACTCGGTCCATTAAGCGTTGCAGGGCTTCAGCATTATCTGCCAGTATAACAGTGTCATCATCATATCGCAGGTTATTTATACATTGCCCGTTTATAATTATACCATCCGAGGTGCCTTCCAAAGCTTTCTGAAATATCTTCTCAGAGTAAACATTGAACAGCAAAGGTGATAGGACACATCCCTGTCTTACTCCCTTCTCGATATTGATTTTTCCAGATGTTTCGCTTTTTATTCTGATTTTAGCCTTTTCTTCTTGGTAGAGGTTTGAAATGATCCTTAAGTGTTTATCGTCGATATTACATGACCTTAAAATATCTATTAGTTTATCATGTTTCACCAGGTCAAACGTCTTCTGAAAGTCTATAAAACACAAGTATACATCAGAATCGACATCTCTACATCTTTCAACTAGCACACGTATTGAAAAAAGTGCTTCTCTTGTTCCGAACCCATCCTTAAAACTGAGTTTGACCAGTGTGTTCGTCTAGTTTATTGTATACTCTATTGTGTATTACTCGTAGGAAAAGCTTCAACATATGATTCATCAGGCTAATAATCCTATGGTCTTCACATCTCTTGGAGTTTCTCTTCTTTGGTAGTGGTATAAACACCGATGTCAGCCAATCATTTGGTATTATGCCTGTTTCGTATATTTTGTTAAATATATCTTCCATTACTTCGATGTGTTCGTCTAGTAATATCTTTATTATTTCAATTGGGATATTATCTTCCCCAACAGCTTTTCCGTTCTTTAACTGATTTGCCGCTTTGATAATTGATAATAATAATGCAAAACTCCACGATACGATTTAATCGTTAAGAAAGTCCTAAAACATCTACCCAGGAAAGAAGTTCTCATGCATACTATTATTGCTATTATCTACAATAGAATGCTGCAGTTAAAATGCTCAATGCTGTGGAAATATGCTCATATTATACTGATTGAAAAGTCAGGTAAATTGCCTACAAAACCTTGTTCCTATCGTCTGATAAGCTTGTTACCCTTGATGTCTTGAAATAAATTTAAATATAATTATCACTTCAACCAATTGCGGTTTAAATCCATATAAAATAATATTTAACTTAAACATGGCACAAAAAAATAGTTTCCGAACATTTTCATAATATTTGTTCTATGTTTTCTCGAATTGGAACGTCTCAACCGAAATTTGTCAATACTAGCGATTCAGTTTTATTGTTTTCTAAACAATAAATCATATTTGACTGCGATATATGACGATATTCATATGCCATAGATGTAACAATAAAATGGTTACTTTATTACCCTCTCCCTTTCCAGTTTGTACGAAAACGATAAAAATTCAAATGTTGCGCGATCCTTTATACAACTGAACTTCCCAAAAAACGACGGAATACTCTGAAACACAGTTATTCAAAGCCGTGATCCTGCACAAAGCATAATTCCATGCAGTCAAAACCGCACAATCCTTTGTAATGCCTTTATCCATGTTATCCTTCCGAGTTTGCCGCGCTTTATTTCTGGAAATTTTCGGCGTACCTACCTGCATTTTTCGGAAGTTACTGGACTTTTTATGGAAGGAAGCTGTGTATAACTACAAGTGGAAAACTATTTCTCATTTACTAATTTCTTTATTTTTCACAATCGTTTTGTAACTGCTTAATTTTCTGGAGTAGCGTTTTAATTAGAGAATGATGAAAATTACTCACGTTAAAAGAGAAAAATACGAATTAAAAAGTCTATTATTAACAGAAAAAGAAGCTACGTCACCAAGAGCAACCAATCAAGGCACAGTTTTAATATTTCTCAAGTGTTCTTCTACGTTATAAGAGATCGTTTATTTACTGATGAAAAACTATTAATTTTGACTGATTCGGCTGAAACTTTTTGCTTTTTTATTGTATTAAATGTATTAAAATGTATTAAACAGACATGTAAAATGTCTAAACGAAACATCTAAAGGCTGCATTTTATGGCTACAATACGGTGGTAAAAAAACGACGGTAGTGTGGCTCTCTCTTGCCTTTTAAATAAATGCCAGATTTTTTGTATGGGTTGAATGGCTGTCTAACATTAACTGGGTCGAAAGCTGATGATTTGGCATGAGTCAGAACAGATGTGTGAAAAACAATAATAGTTCCAAGTGGACCTTTATCTTGAATTTCTACTTTATTCATAAGTCTTGAGAAAAATCACGAATAGCGAAATAAAGTTCCCTTCAGCTGACATACACACAACAAAGATTGACAGCTGTCTTCTTTCAGCCGATGTCAAAGTACCATCTTGACGCATACACTTGAGAGCGAGAATCTTGGAGCTCTTGAACTGAACAGGTATAAGTCCTGCCTCATCAACATTGAAAACTATGGCAGAGTGGGATTGTTTCTTTTAACCCTCCTTAAAGATATTAGAAAACTTTGTCACGTTATGTTTATTGAATTCCTCAGCCCTTGCTGCAAAGGTCTGTTCTGGTTTCCTTAAACAAATTTCGGGGTAACGATGCCTGGATCCTGCAACCCAGTCTATGTCAGCTAATTTGTCGTCATGGTAGAAATTGTTCGGAATGCTATTGCGTACAACTAGGTTGTATGCTAATGAGCGAAGATCTGAAATGGTGACTCAAAAGAATCGTAACTCTAAATTTAATACACAGTTTTTGTTTTTCTCTGAACACAACTCGCTACTTCCCTAGCACCTTTTTGTTGCATCTTGCATCGATATTCTTATCAAGAGTCCTCCACTTTAAAGCATTTCTTGGAACAGGGAAAGATTTGCAGCAGTTTAATACGCCCTTCTGTCATTTTTACAGCTTCAATGGCTCTCTGCATCGCAGCCGCATCCCACGATTGCTGATGCGTTTTTCTCTTGTATTTTTAGAACATTGCCAAATCTAAAGAACGAAAATCTAAGAAGGCCTCTATAATAATATGAAATCGATTTTTTAATTAATTATTGTTTTTGGCTATTCTCATTCAATTTTTAATAGGCATTATAAAATTTTATATAGGCTATTAGGCCTATAATTTAATACTGCAAAAAGTCAGCTTGTTTGAACATGTTAACTGTTCTGCACTATGTCAAATATAATATTATTGAATTATGGTGAAAACTCAGAATTTATCTACTTACATTAATAGAATAATAAATAATTGAAAAAATATCCAAAAAGAACTAACCACGGCAACGTGGTCACGATGGTCACATTGCCGCTTGTATGAATGGTCACTTTGCCGAAAGTGGTGCCATTAATTTGGATCGTTCTAACTTCTACTGAACCTAGTCAATTGACTGATACATTAAACTAGGCGTAAAGACATACTGTCTGTAAGCAATGTGTTTGATAAACTTAAAAGATGGAAAAACTCAAACAACCCGCTTCCACACTTCTTTAAACACTAATAACGTCCTACATATGTAGTTGAGATATACAGGAGACTAACATCTACTGGCAACTTTGCCCGTGATGGTCGCTTTGGCCGGGTTTCTCCCGCAGCCCCCTGAATTATATTTTTTTTATCTACACAAACCTACGACTACGCAATAAGACCTGTAGTTTCTTTTTATACAGCTTTGTGCATATAGGATTTACAAAAAACTGTTAGAGATTATGTTATTATATTATATTATAAACTAAAAACTGCATAAGAATGCCCTAAAATTAGTCTTTCCACTACCAGAGAAAAAAATGGAGTACATTCTACTCGAGTACATGTACAGGCAAGATATAAAAAAAACCAAACACATAAAAAAGAAAGGAATAACACTTTCAGCATATAGTAAGCACTTAAATGATGGTAAAGGTCTTAAGCTATATTAGAATTTATAGAAATGATTAAATTAAAAAATACAGGTATAATTCGAAATGACCAACTTGAGACAAACGGCTCATTATAACTTATTCAGTTAGAAACTATAAATTGTAGGCGCTCGTAAAAATACATTACTTGAATAAGTCACTGTGCTGAAACAGCTGTGGTGATAATAAATTTTAAAAAAAATTTGTGGAAATCCAGAAAACAAAAGTTTGTTTTATGTTCTTCTCCACTGTGCATATTCTGATTTATTCTTCAGTTGTAATTTCTGATGTTTCTGGTTTTGCTGATTCTGCTAGTGTCCGTTGGTCTTATGAGTAGTCTTTTTAAGTAATATATCCATGTGGTTGTCTCTACGCCTTTATCTTCTACTATTTCTCTTATTTCGTGTCTCTGTCCTCTTATAAATCTCCACATTTTCTTTCGTAACCGGTAGAAATTGTGGTCCAGATCTCTTGAGAAGCCTTCCCAGTGGATATTGTTGATTATTCTAACAAGCCTATGTATCTTATTGCAAATTCTTTTATACTTTTTATATGAATGTGGTGTCTGATCATTTAAGTAGATATTTCAGATATGATTATTTCTTTTCTTGATTTTTTTTTTTAATTTCTTACAGGAATCGTGACGTTTTGTTGTGGAGTTTCTTATTTCTATTTACTGTCTTTTTGCCTAGAGATTCCAATTCAGCATTTAAAATATTCGTTTTCATTTTAAATCAACTCTCCTCTACTCCATTATCTTCCGCGATTCGGTTGGCGAATGATAACTATCTAATAAGACTACCTATCAAAAGAAAAATAATGTGTGTCGTTTCGATTTTTATAAATGAAAAAATTTCATAATGTTTAGACTTTTCGAAAATTAAAAAGAACAAAAAGATAATTTAGAAACTTCTGCCTCTGTAGGTATCCGTTCTGTATCAAAAGAATTTCGTTTTTAAATTAATGTTAACAGGCGTTCAGTTACGGTTCAAATAATTGCGTCACAGTACACATAAAAAACCCCTCAGCCAGATGTTTATTCATGATTTAACTGAATGATTTTAATATCTTTTATGTTTGCGAAACGTGATTTGTAGCTGTACGATAGGTCAAGAGTAAATATCCGATAAAAATATTATTTTATTTATTTAATAATGATTTAATAATTTTAGGTTCGAGAAAAAAAATGAAAAAGTTTCGCCCAACGTGGGGCTCGAACCCACGACCCTGAGATTAAGAGTCTCATGCTCTACCGACTGAGCTAGCCGGGCCATGGAGATTTGTCTGTAGAGTTTATATATAACTAGAATATGTTTTGAAATTTAAAAAATTACATATTTTTTTTACTGTTTTTTAATTGTTCAAAATATTTATCAACCAAAGTATCAAAATATTGCAATTTTTATTTATTACTTATCACTGTTTCGAACTTAATCAAGTAATACAATGTGTAGGTTTACATTATTTCTTTAATTTCATACGTCATTAGGTTACATTAGATACATTCATTATATTTCAAATAAAACCAAATTTTTTAAAAACAAAAACAAAATCCCAGGGATGGTAGCCTCGCACTATACCCGCTCGAGTAAGGGCGTCAACCAAATGTCTGAACCTACGGTTTCTCTCGTACTGAGCAGGATTACTATAACAACGATGACTCATCAGTAGGGTAAAACTAACCTGTCTCAAGACTGTCTGAACCCAGCTTACGTTCCTTGTCTATGGATGAACACTCCAGCGCTTGGCGAATTCTGCTTCGCAATGATATTAAGAGCGGACATCGAAGGATCAAAAAGCGACGTCGCTATGAACGCTTGGCTGCCACAAGCCGGTTATCTCTGTGTCTTTTCTGACAACTTTTGCTAAAATTCTTCAAGCCAAAAAGATCGATGGGCCGTGCTTTCGCAGTCCCTATGCATACTGAACATCAGGATCAAGCCAGCTTTTGCTCTTCTGCTCTAAACAGGATTTCTGTCCTAGCTGAGCTGGCCTTAGGACACCTGCGTTATTCTTTGACAGATGTACCGCCCCAGTGGCAGGGTCCTCAAATCGAATCAGGCTGGAGGTAAGTTGATGCTCTAAACCACGCGAAGGCTACCCGGGTATACGAAAGACTAGTCTTATTGGAACCACGAAACCGACGAACGGCACAACACAAAACGCAACGAAACGTGACTCCGTGCCCTTGGCTCAAGAATACCGCGACAGTCGCCGCCTCATGAGCGAACGAAGCAAGCATTTGGCCTTACCAAGTAAGTAAAAAAAACGATGAAACTTGATGTTTTTTGCGAAAAAATAGTCATATCAACAGTAAAGGAATGTGAAATAATTTTATTTTAAATAAATAAACTTCAATTTGTAGTCCAAACTAGAATCCGACACTACGTATCTTGGAAGTGTCATAGCAGAAAGCGAAGCAGAATGCTCAACAAGCATTCAGCATGCTGAACCCTGTTTGGAGATCTGTCATTATACTACAAGGACAAAGATCTGCATATTCCAGTCAAATGCCATGTCCGTTCTACTCTACGGGTGTGAAACCTGACAAGTGACAAAAAGCCTTACAGTTCAGCTGCAGGTCTGTATTAATAAATGTTTACGACGAATTGTTCGTATTTTCTGGCCTAACATCATCAGAAACGAAGATCTACTACACCTGACCGAACAAAAAAGAGTAGAACCTCAAATACAGTCAAGAAAGTGGGGTTGTTTTGGTAACATACTCAGAAAAAATAATTCCAGTATTACAAAGTTTGTCCTAGAGTGGAATCTCCAAGGAAGAGGAAAAGAGGTCGCTCAGTACAAACTTGGAGAAAATCCATCATGGACGAGATAAGAGGTCAAGGAAAGTCTTGGAATGAGGTGAAGGCCTTATCGCAAAATAGAAGCCGAAGGCTTGTTTTCACTGAAGCTCTATGCTCCACTTAGGAGGTCAAGAACCTGATAATGATGAACCAGAAGATGATGTTCCCTTTGTCCAAATTTTTTATAGGTTGAGAGGACCCAATGATCCTCAAATAAGTGAGGCAGAAGCTGAAGAATAGGCTTATGGTGGTGACAAATGGTGGTAAGATACAAAGATATGAAGTGTTAACTGATGACAAGATTGTATTAGCGACTATGTGTGAGGACGATGGGCAGGATAAAGACAATAGCGTTGAAGTTTTCGCCTCAGAAAAAGTTGGTAGTTCAGAGGCAGTAGGAGCTTTCAACATAGCTTTAAAATAGGCTAAAGAAAACTAATTTGATAGCCAGGAAGTTCTGTTTCTCCGTCGGTTTAAAGATCGGGCTTTTGAAATAAAGCACGCAAATTATAAACAGAAGAGCAATACAGATTTTTCAAGGAAAATTAACTAATGTTTTATTTGAACTCACTGTTTTTCTTACATGCATACATACATTATGCATTTTTTTTCTGTATACTGTAATTTAAAAATGGATTAAAGAAACTAAAGTTAAACAAAAGTTTTAATGCCAATAAAAATGGCAAATTATAATCCAGATGCCTCGATAATCTGCAAAGGGTTTTGTTTTTGCCTCTCCGGGTTAACTAGGTCCTACTGTATTTCATGCCTAACGACGTCGGCGTCGTATTCATTATGGCCTCGAATGGCGCAAGATGAATGCAAAATATAAAATTCAAAAATATATAAATTTTAAATAATTTAGTTTTTTTGATGTCTTCTTCACTGACATTTCCATATCAGTATGAAACGGCCAGATAAGGATAAGCTTTTTGCAGAACAAGAATCAACATTGCATTTCAAACATTGATCGTGAAAATTGTCGCGCACTCTTAAATTGACCACAACTTGCTCTCGGACATTTTGAAATTATATTTCTTTGAAGACTGATGTGATACTAAGTGAAATCCGTGTTTGACTGGAACGAAAGAAAGATTAAAAGTTAAAATATAAAATGCCGACGGTTCAAAAGTGCCCCAGAAAAATTTAATATAAAGTGCAGTACATTTCCAGCCAAGTATTTAAATTGGTTTTATTTAGACGTCCGTCAAGCTCTAAAACTGGATGAAAGGGTAAAACGTGAGTTTGCTACTGGCTTTTGACCTCTTTTAGAGTATTTTATGTATGCGATATAATAAATGTGGCGACAGTGCAACAAACTGTTGGCAATATAAGGAATTTAACAACCACAATAATTTGTTGAGTAACAATAAGTTGTTTTCGTATGTGGATCAGTCTTTAGATATAATAAATAAATCAAAATCTTTCTGGTTTTGGAAAAGTGAAACAAGGAAAACAGAAAAAAATTCAAGTTAATTCAGATGCAAAAAAAATTGATTTTAATTGAAGCTGTCTCCACTTTCACCAACATTTAGCTAGCCAACTTTAAATACAGTTTTAGTCTACATAGATAACATTGTGAATTAAACACTTGTCCTTTTATTACTTAGGTTTATTAAGTTATTTAATACTTTAATACTACCTAAGTACATATTCTAATATTATCAAACACGTCAATATCTGTCATGTCATGTCATTATTCTTCACTCTACGACAACAAAATATTATAAAAAAGATTAAGGGAAGTATTATACTTTACACCATCTATTAACTATGTTCTTAATTCTGCACATAAAAAAAACCCTATTAGTCATTCATAAACAAACAAATAAAAATACAGTACTTGATAAGTACTATTCAATTTAAAAATATTTGAAATTAAATCACTACTCATTTAAATTTCCCTCTCTGAACTAATACAATCATAAATTATCTACAAACTCTACTCTATGAGAGAAGTACCTAAGAGTGATCTTGGGTTCCTATCCTAGAATGGAAGGAACATCTCGATGCCAAGGTGAAAAAGGGCGTTGTAGCTTTATAGGCGTGCAGAAGAGCTTTCGAAACCAAATGTGATCTGCAACCGAAAATTCTATACTGGATGAACCAATCAATGATAAAGCCTATACTGATGCTACTATTGTGGACTATACTGGCTACAACTAAGTCCCAGTTGACTTACCTCCAGCGGTTGGCACATCAGAAGCCATGAGGACCACTCCCACAGCGGCTCTTGGGGCTTTGCTGGATTTACCTGCTTTACATCTTATTGTACAGAACTATATAGCCCCCAATTTGAGTTTTCATTTGGCTCTTAGGAATTTGGTCAGGCTTTTAGCTCTCGTACAAGAGTTTTTCAGGTCGAGATCTTTGCAATCCTGTTATGTGCCCAGGAGATAATAGATAGTGCTTGTTCCGCTTTGGAAGAGCAAATTAGTGCTTTGGAAGAGCAAAAGACAGCTCTAAACTGGTTCTTAAGTACAAGAAAGCACTTCCTGATTTTGCGCAGAGTAATAGGGTTAACCTGTTATGGGTACCAGGATACATAGGCGTAAAAGGGGACGAACGGGTTGACTTTCTGGTAAGACATGGCTCATCCTCACTGCCTGTATGACCCGAACCTGTGATTGAAGTGTCTGTATGAAACAGGCTAGTGGACCCATCCAAAAGACTTACAGACGAACTTCTAATTTTGGACCGTAGAAAATATCTCTTCACTTTTGTTTTTATCTTGAAATATATTTAAATAAGTTACAGCAGAGCTAATATCAAATCTATATCTATAGATCATAATCTATTTCACATCTGTATAAATTATTTCTTACTCCTAAAGTACGAAGGACCAGATCTGGCCAAACAACTATTAAAACTGATCCAAAAAATAATATGACAAAACAGCATTCCTCAATAATAAAGATCAAGCATCCTAATACCTCTCTTCAGAAAGGGAGACAAATTGGATCTGGAAAATTATACAGGAATTAATTTAATGAACACAATAAAGAAGGTTTTAGATAAGAACAACAAGGTTTTAGATTATGCATCGACGCTATATTATTTATAATGAGCCAAGTGCAGGAGAAATCATATGAATACAACAAACCGGCATATATATGTTTCTTGGACCTGATGAAGGTATTTGACCGATTCGAATTAAATGAGGTCATCCACTTATTGTACGCAAGATAGATACCTCTAGGAATAATCAAAAATATCTATTAAAACAACACAGTAAAAGTAAAAGTAGGAGAAGAACTAACTGTCCCTATTGAAGCTGGCAATAGAAAAAGACAGGGAGATTCCGTAAGTCCTCTATTGCTCGACCTTATTATGGATGAAATAATAACAAAGTAAGAACTAAAAATGAATACCAAATGGACAAAAAACAACATAAAATAATCTTCTATGCAGACGACGCAATAATATTCTTTCAAAGTAAAGATGATTTACAACATATGCTGCACCAATTTAATAGAACCGCCAGACAATTTAATATGTTAATTTTCACAAAAAAGACCAAATGCATGGTTCTAACAGCAAATTTACTAAGATGTAAATTGGTGTTGAAAGGTTAGATAATCGAACAAGTGATGGATTTTAAACATCTAGGCATTACATTATCTAACTACGGAAAGCTCAAAACAGACAACTGGAAGATCAAGTGAATACAGCAATATGGAGAAATAGAAATATCGGGAACAAAATGAAAGACAGAATTTACAAAACAATCATCAGACCAATAATGACATACGCGGCAGAAACACAACCTGACACAGAGAGGACAAAAGAATGTTAGAATAACAGAGATGAAAAATTGATAGTAAAAGTCTATGAGGCAGAGCTAGAAGTACAGATGTACGACGTAGATGCAAGGTGGAGAACATCAAGCACTGGTTAAGAAATAGAAGAGTAGAATGAAACGATCATATAAGCTGAATGACAACAAATAGAGTAGTAACGACGGCAATAGCCGATTCCCCAATAGAAAGGCGACCAGTAGGAAGACCAGTTTTAACGATGGAATACATTGAAAACAGACAGAGGTATGTTTTATAAAAAGAAAAAGAAGATAGACATTTTTCACCTTCACACATGAGTTTTTACTATATAGTTTAAATGAGATTTTTTGGCTACTGCTATATTTATTGGGTATTCAAGTTGTACATAATCATAAAAATAGGTTTTATTGTTTACTGTGCATCTGTGCATCCTGCATCTATATAAAACAATATTTCATCTTCATTTCAACATACCTTCAGTGTCCAAATAGACAACAGAGGAAACATTTTTAATAAATCATCACAAATTTTGGAATATGCAGATGATGTTGACCTAGTTGGCCGCACAACACGCAAGCTAGAAGAAATGTATACCACTTTGTCAAATGCCTCAAAAAATATGGGCCTGCAAGTAAATAAGGAGAAAACTAAGATAATGACATCAACACCCAACAATAGAGCCAGAAACATCGAAACATCGGCCACCAATTCACGGTTAATAACTCTACTTTGAAGAGGTGGACAAATTCACATACTTAGGCACCCTAATCATTAAGGAGAACGTCATGACGGAAGAGAAATCAAGCGAAGAATAATCCTAGCAAACAAATGCTATTTTGGATTGGGTAGACATATAAGAAGCAGAAACTTAAGCCAAAAAAATATAAATAACCATATACAAAACCCTTATACAACCAGTGTTGACATATGGGTCGAAGACATGGACAATGTCTCCTGTCAATGGACATTTCCAAGGCAGATGAAAACCTCCTGCTTATATTTGAACGAAGGATCCTGAGAAGAATATTCTGTGGCATCTGTGAAAATGGTGTTTGGAGAAGGAGGTACAACTACGAGATATATCACAGATAAAACATATTTGTTGGTAAAGACGTAGTATCTCTTATAAAAATAATAAGACTAAGATGGGCAGGACATCTGGCAAGATCACAGCAGAACAACCCTCCTAGAAGAATCCTTATGTCACAACCTGTGGGAAGGAGAAGTACGGGTAGGCCAAAACTCAGATGGAGGGATGGTGTAGATGAGGATGGTAGAAAAATTGGCGCAGCAAACTGGCAACAGTTGGCAATGGATAGAACTGACTGGCGTAATAGACTTGGGAAGGTCGAGCCTCTTTTATAGGGCTGTAGCACCAATGGTGATGATGATGATTCAGTGATTTAATAACAACTGCAAATAAGCTAATCACAAAAGCCAAAATATGAAATATAAATACAAAAGGGAGTATTAGTAAAGAGAGGAGAGTAAAACGATTATGTAGAGCAAGATACAGTAAGTTCTTAAAAGATTGGAAATAAAAACCAACTTTAGGGAAAAAACAGCAAGAAGACAGAATAAAACAGTTTTCAGAAAAGCTAAAAAAAGGGATATGATTTCTGATGAATATTTAAAAAAATATGAAGTATCAATTCAAATATATGATGAACCAGTAGTTAGACTAGTTAGAGGTTTGTTTACTTATTTCATAGATATGTTTTGTGTAGTTGTTTTAACGGAAACGTACTGTGCACTCGAACCACCATCATTTCATGTGACAGCCTAATTAGTTGTTCTATCATTATATAAACTATAACAATGATACTTGTCTCAAGATAAATTAGGTGGTGAGCTACAAAAAAATTTTGACAATCACTGGTCTAAAGTAAACGAATATTTAAAATAATTTAAGTAAACTTTGTTAATTTTATGTGTGTATACATATCTAATACCCATTTGTAAAACTTTTGTAACAGGTTTTGTTTACCTCGTATTTAGATGGTTCTAGTATCGTCGTGATACTGATAACTTATTGTTACTATCTAGCTACATCCTCGTAAATTTCGTTTGATAGTGATCTCATTTCCTTAATGTATTTACTTTTTCCCGATTCTTATTACCGTAATATCGTCCTTTTGTAAACTTATAAAATCTAAACTAAATATTTATAAACACTCGGTAAACTTGTTGAATAAATTACCGGTTATACCCGTATTAACGTAAATCATTAATATGTAAAGACTATGTGCTTTATTCAAATGTTATTTAATGGAAATCGAACGATTTACATAGAATCGAGTTCACGGCTATACTCGTTTATTTTTTCATGAGGGTTATATATTAGGTGTGTAACTGGTATTATAATTCTCGTCGATGCATTTATTTCAAAAGATATCTAAATATATAATCAAATAGACGCACTGGGCAATTCCGTATAATACCGGATGTTTTCGTGTACAGAATTGACCACAACGTCTCTCTATTGTTACATATTTGGTTATACTATCTTCAAAATTCCATTGATGAATTCCAAACAATGGAATGATTATTACCAAGAGCTCCTGATAGAAAAGCGAACAAAATTCATGGAAAAAGAACAACAAACAACAAATACAAAGGAACAACTAAATTTGTCATTGGAAGAAGTAAAAATAAAACAAATAAAAAATAATAAGTCTGCAGGCCCCGGAGGAATAGCACTCGAGCTAATTAAATACGGCTCTGAAAAATTGTTCCGTATGATACATACCATGTTTCAGAGAGCCTTGGACACCGAACAACAGCCTCAAGAATGGTCGACAGCCCACATTATCTGTATTTTCAAGAAAGGGGATAGAAGAAAATGTGAAAATTACATAGGCTTAAGCATTTTAACATCTAGAGGAAGATTATATGGAAAATAATAAAGGAAAAAATAGAAAAACAAATCCAAAATAAAATAGAGGACGACCATGCAGGTTTTACAACTGGGAAATCATGTGTTAACCACATCCACACTATACAACAACTAATAGAGAAGAAGATGGCAAAGAATAGACCAGTCCATCTAGCCTTTATTGACCTAAAAAAGGCATACGACTCTGTGTCCAGACAACGATTGTGGGAAGTCATGCAACAAATAGGAGTAGAATATAAGCTGATCCATGTAGTGAAGTCCATGTACACACATAATAATGTTACAGTCAAGTTAGGTAACAAGTTTGGGAAACCATTTAAAACCACGAAACCTCTTCTACAGGGCTGCTCGACTTCACCTACACTCTTTAAAATATTTCTTCAATATGCCCTAAAGCCATGGAAAAAGAAATGTGAGGGAATGGGAGTACCCATAAGGAACGACCATCTGTAGATCTGTATACCCTCAGTTTCGCCGACGATTAGGTCATAATAGCACAAGACAAGGAAGATCTAAGTTATATGGTTCGAAAACTAGAAGAAGTATATAATATAAATGGTCTGGAAATAAACATTAACAAAACAGAATATCTGAACACAACACAAGAACCAACAAGAAACCTAGAAGTGGATGACAGGCGTAAAATAAAGGGGACCGATAAATTTAAATACCTGGGGTTCATTATATCAAATAAAGGTACTACAGAAGAAGAAATTAAAAATCGAGTGGGTCAAACCAGAAATTCTATAAGACAACTGAATCCAATCCTATGGGACAGACACATAACAAAAAATAACAAAAAAAGAATTTATAACACGATGATTCGCAGCATTCTAACATATGGAGCAGAAAATTGGGTCTTAAATAAAAGCAGCAGAAACAAAATAAACGTCACAGAAATGGACTACTAGAGAAGAAGCTGCAGAGTTTCCAGAATGGACAAAATAACTAACGATGAAATCAAAAGACGAATGGAGATAAAGAAAGACACCTTACATTACACTGAAGAAAACAGACCCAAACCGATGGATAGCAAAAATAACAGAGTGGAGCCCCATAGGAAAACGCAAAAGAGGCAGACCAAGAAGGTCTTTGAGAGATGATGTAGATGAATCTTCAAAATAATTGAGGACCCTAGAAGTGAAGGAATTTAATTTATGATGACTTCTGAAGTTAGTATATCAGGTGCTTCTTCGAGAGATTCCTTATGGTTGAAAAATCTGAGAATTTTAGGTTATTTATTACAGTGTTTACAAACTTGTTTTTGAGTATAGGACAGTCGTAGACGGGGATTTAATCAATTGTCATCTACATCATCGTCATTCCCCTTAAAAGTCCAGTGCTGAACATAGGCCTCTTCCTCTTGTTTCCAACCCCGTCTAACTTACGCCACTCCATCGTGTAGGTGCTCGACCGACGATTCTCTTATCTTCCCTTGGTCTCCATTCCAATAATCTCTTTGTCCATCGCCTATCCGTCATTGTCGATTCTTCTTTCTCTTTGTAGTACCATAAAAAACGGCCTGGTGAGAAGACTTTCTCCCTTTTTTCTTACTTCACTGATACCCGCAATATCCCAATTCACTGTTCAGAGTTCTTCCTCTATTTCTTCGAATCTTTCCTTGCATGAGAGTGACCGAGCATTATAGTGGCAATGTTGAGGTTTATCTTTTTGGCTCACTTTGAGTAGGGTTGGTTTAAAGTGGTCGGGTTTTTAGCAATTAAATACCGTGCTTGCCTTGCATGTTGTCGAGTATTCAAATTTATTCCCACGAGTACCTGGGGACCGTTGGTCGATTCCTGTAGAGCCCCGCGTACAATTCAATGGGATTTCGCTCAGTGTCCCAAGAGCATCGTTACTAACCACATGACGGGCGACCATTCAGATTTTAGCACGATAACTTCCACCTTAACTTACGCATTTTTACTTAGGATGGGAAGGGAAAGAAGGTGTAGATAGGAATTTTATGGATCGTGATATAGTTTCCCGGGGAGAAACGTATTTAGAGGCAAAACCATGGGCTCGCGAGGGCAGCTTTGCTATTTGTGAAGTAGATCTGTCCTCTGCGGGGATCACAAAGGAGTATCTACTCGCTACCCGCAGGTACAATCTACAATCAAATCAAGTAAATGTAAAGTATAATCTGGTGGAATAAAGAAGACAAAATAAGAATTGAAATGAAACAAAATACTTCAAAAGCATCGATATATCGTTGAGTAATGCAAAGAAGCAAACGAAAGTCAGCTTGATAAATGCATGGAAATGCATCTGCATATGAAAATTAAACAGTTGGATCGTTTAAAAGAAGAAAAAACTATCTGGTAAATAGGAAAGAAAGTTTGAAGATATTTAATATTCAAGTGTTAAGTCAACGAGCCAGGGATATCGATAAGGATGTATTTGTGTGTTTGTAAGGTTTTTAGATTACAAAAAAACTTTCGACATGGTAAATCATCAAAAACTGTATGATATTCTCAGAAAAGAAGACATCAGGTTGGGAGGATTATAATATATTTATATGCAGAACAGAGAGCTGAAGAATACGTTTAAAAAAAATAAATATCCAGAGAAGAGGAGAGGAGTTCGGTAGGGTTGTATTTTATCATCCGTAGTACTAAATATACACGTTAGAAAAAATTGATACTTTGACCACTCAGAACATTAAATTAATAGAACTAATATGGCATCGAATAACTTCTTTGTATTATCTATAATAACGTTCCTTAATGTCTGCTGAAGGTACATGTTTTAGATTTAAGACATTTAGAGTTAAAAATGACCTCCGAGTTCAAACTCTTGTGACATTATAGATCTTTATGAAATTTGTTCGGAAAAAGGAAAAGTGCGTTTTCTTGAATATTTATTTTAATTTGTCTGAAAATTTTTTAGCACTCCTTTATGGAAACCGAATTAAGTTGCAATATACTTTGCATTAATACCCAATAAATAAATAATTTACCAGTTTATACATACAGCTCATGTATTAAGCTTGGAATAAAGTATAAAATAGCGATATTATTTTCCAAACCGATATCGGTTTTAAATCAAATATTCAATTAAATCATTGTTTTTTAAAACATCCAACTTGTTTCGACTGTGCTACAAATAAAACAATTTATACTTCTCACACTCACACTGCTAAATAACACCATACAATTATTTTATTTATACATTATCTCAATTACAGTCAGTGGCGGCAAGAGGGTTGAGGGCATAGAGATGGGGTTTTCGGAACGGAATCAGCATGTTACACAAATGGAGATTTTTGCAAGTCGTCTGTTGTTAGCAAACACGAGTCGTTGTTCAGCGGTTTAGCTTTTTGTACATGTTCCATTCAATCATGATAACCATTCCAGGATTCTGGAAACTTGTACCAGCTTGTCCAGATCTAGGGAATGGGTAACGTATGTTTTTACAGTCACTTGATAGTCTCTGAAAATCGTTTAAAACCTGAGATCTAGAGTATGACGGTTATGCAAGATATAGTATTTTACTATTTCATGTTGTCTGCTGCAGTCAGCAAGGCTGCAGTTTAAACTCCATTTGTATGCAGGTATAGCTTGACTGGTGCACGTCCAGTAAGGAACCCCGTTATGACAAGCTTATTTTTTGCAGTACTTCACCTCTATTTGCACATATCCGTCTAATATACATTATGTCATGTGCTTGACCTGGTATATTTTTCCGGTGAGAGTCAGATTGCCTTGGGATTATCAGCTCGTTTGTTATGGTGTATCCACAGTTGACCTGGTACCCATACCAGTGTGACTCTGTTATGTTCCGCCAGTCGGTCGAGTTCCTTTTGGCATTCCTTCACTAGCCTGGAGTCCACCTCAGTGCTTATACGATCCCCCACGGTGTTAAGAAGCTATATGTACTTATACTGATCCGCTTTAGTTCAGAAGGCCTGATGGTGATTTCTTTTTCACAGTACAATGTTTAAATTTCTATCACTACCGATAATTTCTGCACATGATCCTTCTCCAGTCTTCCTCATTCCCTCTTCAGACCCGTCTGTATACTAGATATAACTCTAATATCCCTACATTCTTTGTGTGAGTTTCCCCATCCCTCTCGTCAGCAAATGTTCACTTGGAAAGGTATTTCAGCTTCAGTAATATAAACCTTTTTACTGTAGGCTATTTAACGATGCTAAAAATAACCTTTTACTCTGACGTGCATCTACAGTTCTCCCTTGAAAACACTATTTTTCAATCTTTACGTAGGGAAAAGACATTGAAATGAAAGTAAAAGATGAACTTTATATCTATGTTGTAGGAAAAGGTTATTTCTAACATCCTTAAATAGCCTTCGGTTAGAAGCTTTATATTTGCAGTTCTTCTCATTCCCTATCGAAGACAGGTCTCCAGACTTCTTGTTGTCTCGTATAGATGCCGCTGCTAGAGGACTCAAGCTGTTATTGATACTATAACGGCTAAATACTAGACTGCATTTTATGTTTGCAATTTCAAACTGCAGTTTGAACCTCCATAAGTGTTTTTTAATTAAAACTTTTTAATTCCGGGGTTTGTCAGTCTGTTATAAATAAAACCACTTAATTATTGATATAAAAGTTTCGGCTATTTGCCTGTTGGCTGTTGTGTTTTATTTGTTGGTTAGTACACTATATTGGTGTGCAACAACCCTTCTATGTAGATATTGGTGTGTTTGTCCAATATATGTTGAATTGCAGTCTTCACAATTTACTTTATAAATAATATCGACTGATGATCTTTATTAATATTGGGTTTAAATTTTGAAAAATATTTTCCGGAAGTTTTTGACAATTTATGTCCAACATTAATATCATATTTTACCAGCATATTTGACATTAGTTCAGAGAATCCATTATTGTATGGTACGGATATAATGTTCGATTTAATGACATTACTGTTATTACTGCTATGTATGGTTTGGGTTTGTTTTGGATTGGTGTTGAACTTAGATTGATTTCTGATAATGCAAATTATTTTTTTAATCATTCATCTAGGTCGTAAAATTCAGATAGATAATTATTTTTTCTATATTTAATTACATAATCCACTATGTAATAATATTATTTTCTCGTTTATATATGATTACGTAAATGGTACAATTATTTGACGACATGATTTGCGTTGTGTGTATGTTAAATTTTATTGTCGTAGTTGGTTTTGATGATTGTTAGGAGGTTGTTTCTCTCTTGAGACTGCAAATTTATATTAATGAAGTTTTTTGTAAACATTGCGTCCCTTGTAACTCACGAGATGACCCTTACATCGAGAGCAAGTTGCTGGGTTCCATCTCTTTCATGTAATCCTTAGAAAATAGTTGTTTATTTGTTTCGCGTATTAACTACATCGCTCTAAAGCTCTAGAAAACACGACTAACGCTAAAATAAGTACTGGTAATATCGCAACTACTTGGATCCGATAGATCCAACATTGTTAGTATACTCATGTATTCATTTGTGTATTTTTTTCACTTATTTGCAATTTTTTCTCGTCCACTGGTTAATTTTTTTTTTCGCCTTCACTCGTCATAATTAATGGTCCTTACACATTTTTCTTATTTTTGTTTGAGCCCAGGTAATACCTAATAAATAGTGTCACTTTCCTTTTTTTTCGGAAAACGCCTGATATAAGTCAGTCGTACTGCAAAACTAGGCTAGAGTTCCAAGTTGCTACCAACATATAAGATATATACCTACCTCAGAATTTTTGGTACAATATGGCTCTCAGACGCTAAAAAAAGATGCTAAGAAAAATACAAAACTATTCATCGCGAATGTTGATTGTTTTGTGTACGACAGGGTAAGAAATCCGAAGGAACTGGTTCGTGTAGGATAAAACAAAGATCATGTGGAATATAATTAATTTTGGTTCAATTAATGTTGTATTTAACTAACCCGACTATTGTTATACTTAGATCAAATTAAATCATCACAAATTGATGTTATAACGTTATAAAAACGACCATCTCTATGACAGACAAGGAATATTGTGATCCGCAAACAATATGAGAATCCCACTGGTTTATGTTTCTCTATTTCCGCCTTGAAACGGAACAATTCGGTCTCTCTCGGGATGCGAAAATAATCGTTATGGGATGATTGATTAAGGCAGAGAATTGGTACATAACGCACTATTTAGTAGTCACTTTGCCGCCTTTCGATTTCGGGTTACGTCGGGAATGCGAGACTATTTTATATTTGCTGTTGCATTGCCAAATTTATTGAATATAAGTAGGTTAAAGTATTTTTTGGCGACACACTTAATATTTTTTGTGGAAATCAGTTTATGGGTGTGGATGAGTCATTGAGATGATGTTATAATTTGCATCACCGCTATATTTGTTTGTCGTCTGTTTATTTATCTAAGCAATTAAATGTTTTTGGTATTTGTTGAGGCTCTTATTTCTGTGGCTAGATACACGAAGTACGAAGTGTAAACTTGAGAAAACCGTGATTTTAGTAAACATGGCTTCAAAAAAGTGTTATTTTCTTTAGACACACTGACACAGAAGAATGGAGAATTAGCGACCTAATCCTACTACTCACAAAATGGAACAAAAATAGGCAGAAAGTTGCGGAGATGTGTAAACTTGTTAAATACTACCCTGAAACATACAAACTAAAATTTTGCGAAAGCAGATAAACAACAACGATTTCGTAGTAGACCAGCATTTCTATGTTTGATCGACTTAAAGAAGGCATTTGGGGAGTAAGACTCAAACATCCATCTTCTTTATAATAGAGAAGTTTCTAGATGTCCAGAATTCTAGCTTCAAGAAGTTTTTATAAAACTATTGCCAAAATAGTTTACCAAAACTCATTTACTAAAACAGCAAAATGAAAGTCGGAATAGATAGTCTACTTCCAAGGTTTTACTTCTTCGTCGTAGTAGAAATTAACCCATAACCGGTAAGGTGCAATTTCACTTACATTGAGAGTGATGTGAGGCCCACGGACTCAAAGATTTAGGTTTTTGAAAAAATTTCACTAAAATAAGTTACAACTGGATGAACTTTATTCGCTCATTGGTATCATCATCATCTTTGGTTCTACAACCTTGGGCGGGTCTTGGCCTGTTCAAGAATTAGTCTCCATTCCCTCCTATCTTTCGCCCTGGCTTTCCAATTTCTGACCCCTAGATTCCTCAAGTCATCTTCGACTTCAGTTTTGAATCTAGATCTTGGCCTGTCGCTCTTCCTGGTTCCTACTGGCTCTTGATAGAATATCTGTCTTTGGGGGTCCATTCTTTCAAAGTGTCCTAGCCACCATAGTGTATTAATTTTAATAGACCGACCGGACGATGTTGCATTTTTCATAGCATTGATACAACTCAAAATTGTAGCGACTGCGCCATATCCCGCTTTCTTGTACTCCTCCATATATGTCTCTAAGTATTCGTCTTTCATAGGTATATAAGTATTATATAAATACAAGTTATTAAAATACCTTTATTTTACAATATTACTGAAATTTCTTCTTATTATAACAAGCCTCCAAAATTTCATCAATTAAAAAAAGTGTTTTTCGTTGCGAAGTTTAGAATATACAAAACATTTAAGGGAAGACTAATCATTAATTTATATGCAAAAAATAAACAAATTTAGTCAGTAAAAAAATTCTGACAACAGGTAAACTACATTAATTTTAAACAACATTTAATTTCGATTATTTTGAAGCAAATTTTGAGCACATTTCCTTACTAGATACATAATAAACATACAGGCTTTTTACAATCATATCATAAGTAAAATGTCTTTCTTTGGTGTTTAAACGGGCATAAATATCAATATTTCCGAATCTCTAGTTTTTCTTTGGGTGGAAATTTTACTGGATCTGGAGGAAATGAGCATTACAGCCTTGTTTCTCTTTGGAATACATGAAACTAACGTTTCATGTTTTGAAAATCCATATAATGCAGAACCAACTTGTTTTTGTTTGTTTGCCTTAAATTCTGGAGGTATTTCCCTTTTTGATTTTCTCATGGTTCCGACATAGGTAGGGCCTTTGGACTGTAACTCTTTCACTAGCTAAAGAGAAGAAAACCAATTGTCTATAGTAATGTTCCTATTACTGCCAAATTAGGGTTTTTATAAACGAATTAGCGATTGTATGGGTTTGGTTAATTTTTTTTTCTGAATATGAAAGACTAATTCTATCCGAACTTTTTCCGGTATATATATAGCCACTATAGGCAAATTGAAAGCATCAGTTACCAACATCAGTTTTATGCCATATTTTTGTGGCTTATTTGGTATGTACATGTGGAACTTGCACCAGCCCCTAAACCCGATTAACATCTCATCAATGCATACATTTTTCCCAATGGTAAATACATCTTGACCATTTTTAAAAAACATTTCAAAAATGTCATTACGATGAGCCGCTGGTGTTTCTTTCAGTCTTTCTTTTCTAGATGTGGCATCATCAAACCTCAAGCAATTTATCAAAACACTAAATCGTTTTCTGTTCATAACAGTCCTAAAAATCTCTCTTCCGGTTCCATCTGCAGTAAACATGGCGTCAATATCTTCATCATTAGGTTTATAAATCGTGGTATATATTACTAGGCCCATCAAAACTCGTATTTCAGTACAATCCGTATCTTAAAAATCTGTTCATGTCTCTACAGCAAACCTTGTTCGAATATCTGCAGTTTTTATATTTATATACTACACTATTGTATTTATCATAGTCTCAGAGATGAGAAGGTTCCATATAATTATCTTCTGAAGTGGCTTCATCTCCTAGAGTACGAGCACGACCTTTTACTCCGTAGGGTTATGACTATATTATGTTGTGGAGTTTGCATATTCTTTACAAGTTCATTTACCGCCCACTTTTGTCGATCTTTCCATAATAGTCGTTTTTTTTTCAATTTCATCCTCATTCTCTTGGTCTAATCCTTCATCAATATTTTCATCATTTAATTTTATAATAATCACAAAAATTTGTTTCCGCCATTCCAAAAAGGTTTTCCGTAAAAACTTCTCTCTGGGCCCATAACCTCTAGCGATGCGTGGTGGGAAAGAATCTAGTTAGATGTAACATTACAAATAATACGACAAATATAAACATTTTTATTAGAACAATAAAGCCTGGTTAAAATCTGTACTACTTGTTGACACATTTGTCATGTAAAGGTAGTGCCACAACAATTAACACTAAAAAGATCGGATATAGAATTATAATACAAACACTGATTTGGCATCAATTGACCATATAAAAAGTATTACTAGAGTTATATTTTTACTTAAGTACATTAGATGTTTAAGGGAGACGTATGTCTAGCAGTGGACGTGATAAATGAAGGCTGTATGATGATGATGATGATGATGACATTAGGTGTAATCGATTATTTTAAGTGTTTTTTACCATAAGCTGATATAAAAGTATACCAGCGAAGAAAGAATAACTTAAAAAAGAATCACGGTTATTCGGTAGCTTTCAGTTTAACTTTCCTTTAGCAATTTATTCATAAACACTAAGAAAAGTGCCAAATCACTAATCTGAATTGTTCTGAACATTTAAAATATGGAAAAAGCATCAGGATTTAGGTTCTTTAGAATCTAGATAACCACAAAAAAATGACCGGTGGCTTGACAACTAATCTGGCAATTTATGGATATCTATTATCACATTCTCAAGACGTCCCATTCATAATTCGTGTATCTTGCAAATTTCTTACTCATTTATGAATAATAGTAATGAAAAATGTAAAAAATCGACTTCAACTTGAAATCACTCGGTGTGCAGTCAGAAATCTCGCTCTTATCTTATGTTTGTTTTACTTATAATTGATTCATTTGTTTATTTATTTAAAATGTCAGTCTGGTCGTGATAAATAGCTTATGTGCTGACTAAATCCGAACTGTATCGGAGTTATGGCAACACCGCCATCACATCATACTGCACGCATCTGGACCGGGTTCTGTGAGTTGATGTGAGGGAATCAGGAAGTTTTATATCGGTTGTACTTTACTTTCATTAGTTCCATTCTCACGATAGTTTTGGCGTGAATCGGTTTTTCATCTTATATTTTGCAAAGGATGGTGCGTTTTTTGTTATTTTTTTTTAGTTTTTGGCAAATATCTGTCTCGTTATGTGGTGTAGTGTTTGGGAAATGTCGGGAAAATATATTTTTAATTGCACTGGGTATTTGGGTGAACCGGCAATAATTAAGTTTTTTTTGTATTAGGTGGCAGTGAGCAGTTACGACTATTAGTGGTAAGTGTTTAAACAGATACTAATTTTTTGCTAACGTTTAATTCTGCGTGATAAATATCTAAAACTTCTGCAAAATAAAACTTTTTAAATACCGGTACAATGAAATTTTACCACATTTTATATCTTTTACAAGATAAAACTTATCAGTTTTTTATTTGGTTTTTTTAATCAGCTGTGGACAGGATTAAATTATAGAAGTGGTATTATAAAACGCCCTAAGATTTTTTTATGAATATTCATCTTTATTAAAAATAATATGAACTGATTATGGATCAACCATTTATTTTTCTACTACTAAGAAACATAAAACCAAGAACAAACTCTCTAGTAGTTATCCTGTCTTCTTTTTCAAGTGCTATGTCTGCGGCGGAGATCGGCCATCATAATCGCTAGGACGGGTGCTCTCTCCATTCTCTCAGGTTGCTCAGCTGTGATATTCACGTCTCCCTATGCTTCTTGTTCCTTGGACCTTTCCCTGCATAATCAGTTGGAGCAAGTTGCATCTCTCTCCGTGTAGCATATCCGAGATATTCCAATTTTCTTTTTTGATTGTATTTAGGATTTCAATTTTTTTTATTCATCCTTCTCAGAACCTATTTCGTTGTGACGTGTTCTGTGACGATATTTTCAGATTTCTTTTACACCCACAACTCGAAAGATTCCAGTTTTTTCACTGATGTCGTATTCAAAGTCCAAGCTTCCATTCCATAAAGCAAAGTTAAGAAGCCGTAATACCTCGCCAACCTTACTCTTAGCTCCAACTTTTAATCTCTTGTGAAGAGCACTCTTCTCATTTTGTTGAAATTTGCTCTATCCTTTTCTATTTTGATTTTGATTTCCTGGAAGTAATCATTTGTGGAGTTTCGAGATATGAATATTTGTCCAATCGTTCAACATTGATTCCGTTCTCATCTACTATTTACCCGCCACGGCTGTGACATAGTCCACCCTCCACTCCAGGATTATCGCTATCCACAATGATTTCATCGTATCTGTTTATAATGTTCTTCGATGTCTTCCGATTTCCACTCTTGCATCTCGTTTTGTCATGCCTAGATCGTCTAGATTTCTCTGTCTATTGCTCCTTCTAGCTTCTCCTTCTTCTTCTTACTTACTGATTACTTTGGTATTCTGTTTCTGTTCTAAGACATTTTCCGTAATTGGTTTGTGGTGGTGTCATCGAAGATTTCTCGAACTTTCTCATCTGTTATTCTCACGCATCTAGATATTCCCACCAATCGTTGTCAAAAGTTCGTGCCTGTTGCTCTAAGTGTTTTATAGAGATTCTTTTGTTTGTGGTATTGTAAATTCTTCTCTTATTTTCAATTTAAAAAATATCTACTATCCCACAATATATCGTTTAGTAGAGATTTACTGTTGTACTGAGTTAAGTCGTTGACTCTCACAGACACTTACATACTAGAAAAATGAGGCTTTCGAATTGTAGCTTTATGGTCGAATCCTAAACACCATCTAAAACACCAAGTAGAAGAAAAATGAGACCCAAAAAGGCGATGGATCGCCTGGATGAAGAATTTACGTACTTGGTTCAACGCAACCACCACAAATCTGTTCAGAGCAGAAGTGTACAAAGTACAGATTACCATGATCCCATAGCCAACATCCGAAACGGATAGGCACTACAAGAAGAAGAAGAAGAAGAAGGAATATGTCTTTTCTTACCATTACTTTTATTTCCTTAATTGCGTTGTCTACTGTTTCTTTATTGGAAATCTTTCTTCTTGTTGGAGTGCCGCCTCCCTACGGAGGTTGGCAATTATAATGTAGGTCTTCAGATTCTTCAACCACGAATTCTGCCTTCGACCAACAGATCTTCTCCCTTAAATCCTTCCCTGTATTATAAGTCTTATATTTTGGTCATCTCATCACTTGGTCTACGTATTTCAGTTTTCTGGTTTGTTTAGTGGTGCTTAGTTGTTTTTTTACCAATCCTCTCCAGTACTTCTTTATTTGTAATTCTATCGGGGTAATCTTTACTCCAGTCATTTATACGCTTTTTAGGATTGTATTTCTTGATCTCTTTTTAATATTCTCTTCTGATCTGTTGTTCTTCTCCAATATTCATGTAGTTTGTTATTTCTGTATTTGACCCAGATCTTATTCTTTAAATGTTTCTAGTCTCCGCAAACATAGAGTGTACAATACTCTGTGACCCTGTTATTAGTATGTTCATGTTTGTACATTTTTTTTTCCATTTATGAAGTGCTACTTTTTTAGATATATTTTAAATCGCGTTGGCGAGATAGAACACCCCAACGTCTTGACTAAGGGCGCTTTTATTTTAATTTATATACTATATTAATACTTATAGCAATATTTTCATTTAGCACCAGATTAGTCATTATTTGCGTCTTGTTCATATTAATATTTAGTCCGACCTCCAAGAAGCGTGATATAATTTTTCAACATTATTGAATCATCCATATGATTGGCTATAAGAACGATGTCATCTGCAAATCTCAAATAACTGAGCTTCTCTCCATGTGCTTTCTTACAAGTACGTTCTAAAAGCCTCATGAAGAGCTTTGGAGAGACTGTGTCTCCTTGCCGTACTCCCCGCTGTATACAGAATTTATTTGTTTCTTGTTTAGATAGTCTTACGCTAGCTGTGGCATTTTGGTAGATATATTTGATTATGTTAGTGTAGCAATGGTCTATTCGGCATTCTGTCAAAGCTATTTCTGATGGCCTATGGCTTCTAACATTTTCTGATGGCCTATGGTATCGAATGCTATCTCGTAGTCGACAAATATTAGTGCCAATGGTTCGTTGTATTCTGCATACTTCTCTATCAGGTTCTTTATCACTAGTAAGTATCCCGATCTAAATCCAGCCTCTAGGCTGATAGAAGTCCAATTTATATTTATATAAAAAGTTTATATATGTGTGAAAGCAAACTGATAGGATGTTAGTTTTTAGATCTATTACGTCTCCTTGCTTGTGTAATAAAATAATGACTGCATTGTTTCATTGAGAAGGAGTTTCTCCTTGTTAGGTGCATTCGATGAAAATTTTGGCCAAAGCCTGAATAATTTTATTTCCGCCTAGTTTAATCGCTTCGATCACTGCTCCGTCATCGCCAGGGAATTTGTTATTTTTCATTTCTAGTACCATTTCAAAAAGTACCGATTTCGTGTGCACTTATTTCTGGCATTCATTCTGATCCCTTGTTTGTGTTTTTTGGCAGAGGCTGATCTTGCCTTTCGTCGGTATGCTCACACATTTGTGAGAGAGTGTGAAAAGGATTCGAAAACCTCAAGGATTTGTTTGTTGCAGTCACTGGTTATTTATTTTGTGTGACTTGTGCAGTGATCGTTGTTTTACAAAGAAATGTCGGTAATTATGGCATGACTTAAGGAAAAGAAAATCGTTTAGGGGGAAAACTTCTCTAACTTTGTAGTGCAAACCAATAAGCTGCTGATCACTATTTGTTTTCTTCTAGTGTCGCTGTAGATTAATAAATCAATTTTTATAAAATTTAGAGACATCTGAAGGCCTAATACGAATAAAATTAACAAATTAGTTACACTAAACTGTTCAACTTTAATCTGGCTCATCCACAAATTAACGTGTCTCCATAAAGTAATTAAAACAAGGTAAATAAGGTCGAGCAAGATTAGAGGCATGTAGGTATCGAAAGCGGCATTCGGATTTGTTTAATTATAATTACCGCGACAAAATAAATCGGTTAGTTTGGGCACTATTCAAATTTTCAAACAAATTCTGTGCTAATGAGTTTAAAGTGGTTAATATCGTTCAACCGCACAAAGGTGGAGGCGACAATAATGTAAATGATGAACACACGACCGAATTAACAACTGAATTTACCAAATTACGGAGTGTTAAATAGTAGCAATCGATTGGAATAATGTAGCATTAATTGTAACTCAACAATTTCAGCGAAAAATTGAGAGCCAATGTGAGACTGTTCATGTTCAATTAATTAAGATTATAAGGATATTTAAAGTGGAATATCATGTTGTATGTGGTTGTAAGAAGAATGGGTACTGGGAGAGAACTTCTAAATATTGTAAAAAACAGAAAAACAAGTTATCTAGGACATATTTACAGAGGAGAAAAATACAACTTCCTACGACTTATAATGGAAGGGAAAGTGGAAGGAAGGAGAGGTCCAGGAAGAAGAAAATGCTCTTGGTTGAAGAATGTAAGAGTCTGGCCAGGCATGGACACACATTCGATACTAACAGCTCAAGAGCAATTTGCTGTAGTTATAGCCAACCTTCAGTAATGGAGAAGGCATCCTAAGAAGAAAGAAGATGTAGTTGTTCTCACAGTCTTTTTCCAGTGGCCCATTTTTTTCTAATATGTGTACTATATAACGGCAAATCATTTTAAAAATTGGTTTTTGGAAACGATATTTGAAGAGGAAATCTAAACGTCATAATTAAGGTATTTTCAATTCTGATTAAATCCCATTAAAGATATAAGTAAATAATATTAAAATGTCACATAAAAATAACTTGCGAAGAACCATACCATCTAATCTTTAAAGGAAGTGGAACTGTTCTCCTGATCCAGTTGTTGCCACTCTTCTTTTCGTAGGGTGTCTGATTCTCGAAGGTTGGCAATCATACTAAAATAATAAGTTTGTGGCAGCTCGAAATCGATTAGTGTCATTAGGATCTCTGGTGGTGCCAATTTCCAACGTTCTGGAGCCACGATACTTTTCTTCGGTTTGAATCTCTTCTTCCAGATACTTTCTGGATCTCTTAGTTGGTCCACTCAGCTTATACGTAATATTCTCTAGACCCACAATTCGTAGGTTTCTAGTTTTTTTAATAATGTATGCGTTTGGGTCCAGCTCTCTATTGCATACCTCAATATAGGGCATGATCCAACCATGATCAGCAAACTGAATATTTCCTTTGTAAGGAAACTTTTTATAACATGGGTCATCAGATGAATGGTCTCTGCATTCTTTTAGTTTTATTTTTACGTTATTATAAATGTCAAACTTACGAATAGAGAGATCAAAAATCCTGCAGAAGGCCAGACAGACGAAAAGAAACAAAAATGATTTCGACAATTCTAGGACTCCTAAGAAAAGTTTATTAGTTCAAAGTGAAAACATGGTAGACAGAAAAGAAGAAATAGGACAAGAACTGAATATCTTCTTGATAAATGAGATTTTAAAAGAATACAGAATAAAATGGAAACAGCATATTATATACATAATTGTCAAAGACAAAGCAGAGCAGGCATAGACTTGAGCTAACTGTGATAAGTGTGGAAAGTCAAAAATTCTCGCGGTTTTATGTTTTTCCTCGCGCTTTTAAAAACATAAAACCGCATTATCTTCCAGTTCACTATTATATTCAGCAAGCTTCCTGGATAACTTGTGACATATTTCAAGTTTGTTTCCATAAAAAGTTCATTCCTGAAGTAAAGCCCTATTTGAAACAGGAAAAGTCAAAAAAGGAGATCCTTCTTCTGAATAATGCTGATACTCATTCCAGTGGGACAGTATTAAGATCTGATGATAGAAATTTCGTTGTTCTTATATTTCTATTTTTACGGGAGGCCTACGTTCAGCAGTGGACAACTGTAGGCCAATTGATGATGATGGAATTTCTATTATAGCCAATATTAGGTTAGGTTCAATATGAGGGAGCTCTTAACCATCCTTACACTCGACCTAAGCGTTGAGCCAATTTGACATCAGTTGCTCAAACAATGGATCAGGGTGTTATTACAATGAAACGTTTCTACCAAAGAAGGAATGGAATGGAAAGTTTCCATTGAGAGTAGAAATATATGCCGATGGATCCAAAGATGGAGAAATACGGAAGAGAATAAGGCAGGCAAACAGCTTATTTTGCCCACTTAATTCGACCAATAGCATGCTATGGCAGTGAAGCATGGGCCCTAAAAGAAACATCCAAAAGCAAACTCGACACATTCGAAAGAAAAGTACTGAGGAGAACACTAGGACCTTTGAGAGAAAAAGAATTTTCAGAAGTCGATACAACGAGCTTTATCAACTTTATAAGAAAGCACCACTCTCAGACTTCATTAGTATATAAAGATTGAAATAGGCTGGACATGTGATAAAAATAGGAGAGGATAGGCTACCAAAAAGAGCACTGAATGCTAGAATGCAGAGAAAGCCAAGAAAGTGGTGGAAAGACAGTAAACACCGACGCACAAGCCCTTTTAGGAGTCCATGTATGGAGAAGATCAGCCACAGAAAAGCCAGGGTGGAGGTAAAAAATAAAGGACACCAAGGCTCAATTTGGGCTGTAGTACCGTGGAAGAAAAAGAAACAAGGAATTGATCAAGGTGTTATTAAAAGCTTTGGAAATCGTTCTCATCAAAGATGCAATTTGTACAGTGGCAAATTCATGTAGTGTGGTGAAAGAGAATATTTAAAAAAGAGCTTTTTACAAAATAATGATATTATAGTAAGATAAAAGTCATGGAATATATGAATAAACATAAAGAAACTACTATAACTGAACTAACTGCGATCATCTGCAAAATCGATGAATTTGAAGAAATTGATGAAATGGTGACTGACACATGGACACAATGTGGTAAATAGGAGCTAGGTTATTAGATTCTTAGCAACGACGGTATTGTCGAACTAGTTTCGAATCATCCCGGTACGTCACAAACTGATTCATCCGAATATAAGAGTCGGGACATAGTAAATGATTGTGATGGTATCAATCAAAAGAGTAACTAACCAGAATGCTGAGGAAGCTACCAATGTTTTACGAGACTGTGTATATGTAAAAGAAATAAATTATCGGTGCTTTTCAAATATTGGAAAAAATACGTCCTTTTTTGTGGCACTAAGTGATAACCTACTCAATATATTTGTAAAATTACTTAATACTACAAAAATTGAACAAATTGACAAATCTCCCATTGTTTGTAAGTTGTAACGGAAATATAAAATCATGTTTGAATATACCCGTATTTGTATACAAAGTTTATCCATTAATTTTAACATTTATTAACACTAATAAATATTTCATTTTCATTTGACATTGTTTGTTAATTATATTTAAAATTTGCCAACCTAACATTCTAGCAAACAATAAACACATGTTTTGTTTGCATATCTTTGAATATTGTTAGTTGTGTTTTCTTTTTTATGTGGGTCAGAACTGTATTAAAGAATATCCCCTCCCCTGTTTGACTGGAATTTTAATTCTAATAATTATCATTCTCTTTATGGTCCTTCCTATCATCATAATTGGTTCTATGACCCTAAATGAGTTCTTGAACTGATTTTTCTGTTCTCTCCTATTCAAATACAGCTTGATACTAGTTTGTTCCACAGGCCTTCCTGGCTCTTTCTTTACACCATCCTTTCATCTTAACGTTGGTTAACCTCTTCGTCTTATACTCGCAGGTTTCGTCAAATAGAATAGGTTTTGTGCTCTGGGTAGATGTATTACGCACGATATGCGCGTAATAACAACACACAACTAGAGAAACGATTCAATATCTGTGGGTTTTTTGATGATAGAATAGAAACCAGCAACAATTGAATCCCATATTCAACTAGAACTAGATATTTAATGAAGATGTAAACATATGAATGGTTTTGTATGGCTCTTTATAAAAATATTTATTTATTCTAAAAAGATTCACAAAAGATTTCACAACAAGAAAGAGCAAATTTTTAGCAATTTTTGTACTATTCTATGAATTTTTAATAAATTTCGTTGTTAAAAGAATTATTTTATTCTTTTTTGGCGTATCAACTTTGGGTTATGTTATTGTACCATTATATATAACATTTGTAGTAAATATATCAAGAAGTAATCGATAAAATAATTAAATATATCGACGATTGCATTTCTTTCCAATTCGAATTCGACTATTCTCCAACACGTGTTTCGTGGTTTACCTCTAATCAGGGAGACGTCTAAGAACTTAAACTGTACAGAAACGCTGTTGTCCATCTGATATTTATAATATTTTCTCCGTATATAATAAATAACAGTAGCCATGACCTGACTCCTTGCTCTGAGAGGAATTAATTTAATCGATTAAATACTTAAACATATAAATGATTACATTTCTCTCCGATTTGAATTTCACCATTATTCTACACGTGTTTCGAAGTTTTCCTCTCCTCAGAAAGACATTTAAGAACTCGAACTGTAGAGAAACGCTGCTGTCTATCTGATAATTATAATATAATAAATAACTATGGAGATAGTATACATGCTTGCGTGACCCCTTCTTCTGGGAGGAATTAATTTAAATATGCAGATATGCTTGTATAACTCAGTTATAAAGGAAATCTGGTGCTGCGGCACGCCCCTTTTTCAGTATCAGCCATAAGTGATATCATTTGACTTAGTCGAACGCCTTGCGATAATATATGAGTCAAATGTGTAACGGAATACTGAGTTCTCTTGACTTCTTAATTATTTTTTTATATTCAAAAGCATTTGAAAATCCGGCCTGCTCCTCTAGTATTTCAGAGCTTTATCTCTCAAAGTTTTCAGCCTTTCATCGATGATTTGTACCAGATGCTTACTTGCTGGCATATCAGATAAGAGAAATAGTTAATAAGATAATTATTGTCCTACGAAAGCTGCTATTTTTGTATTGTTGTGATTGTAGAGTGCATCCAATCAGTGGGCCATTGTTTGGAATGACTTCACCAACTAATTTAGTTAGTTCGGAGGGAGGATCGTCCTACCCCGACGCTTTGTTGTTTATTTGCTCCTGTACTGTTTGTTTAATTACTTTAATTTACAGTTTCTTCTTTACGTGCAATCTTCGCGATTGCGGATATTGATTATCATCATGGCTATTCTGATCTTAAATACTGCCGCTCTGAATGGTTCGATTGATGTGTATCCGTATCATTCCCTCAAGTTACGCAACCATGAGATTCTTTCCTTCCTACACTTCTCTTGTCTTGGATTTTTCCTTGTATAATTAGTTGAAGCATGTTTTCATTACGCATAACATGCCCCAGGAATTGCAACTTTCGTGTCTTGATGGTTTCCAATATTTTCATTCTTTTGTTGACTCTTCTTATGACTTCGTTGTTTGTTACATGCTCTGTCCATGACATCTTCAGGATTCTTCTATACACCCACAGTTCAAATGTTTTAAACTTTTTAGTAATCGACGCATTAAGTGTCAATACTTCCATCCCATAAAGCAGATTCGAGAAAATATAACACCTTGCCAGCCTAACTCTCAAGTCCAATTTTAGTTCTCTTGCACACAGTACCTTTCTCATTGTTGTTTCTCATTGTACGTTTGTACGTGCTTTCTCTATTCGAACTTTGATTTCTTTGGAGTAATCGTTTGTGTGATTAATTATTGTGCCAAGTTAGTGGTAGTTTTCAAAGTTGTTCTAAAGCACTACCGTTAATTGTCAGGCTTTCACCATTATTTTGGGTTTTTGATATCCTCATAAATTTTGTTTTCTTGGTGTTTATTGATAATCCATATTCTTCTCCATACTCAACTTCTTGTTCATTACCTTTTGGAGGTATTGGAGGTTGTCTACTATTATGATAGTATTGTCCGCATATCTAATGTTGTTAATTGGTGTTCCATTGACCTTTATTCCTGCTGTTTCTCCCTCAAGAGCTCTTTTCATAATTTCTTCAGAGTATGCATTGAATAGTATTGGTGACAATACAACCCCTGTCGCACTCCTCTTTTAATTTCGAACTCTTCTGGTGTGTGTTCATTAATGCGTATGTGTGCCTGTTATTTATAATATAGATTTGTTATAATTGGAAGGTCATTGTATTGTAATTGTTTTGATTTGAGGACGTCCATTCGTGGCGGACTTTATCGAACGCCTTGTTGTAATCTATAAAACAGACATACACAGACAATTTACCGTTTACATTCTGACAAATATATAGTAAAAATAGTTTCAAGACTGAGTCCCATAACAATATCATATAGAACTACTGAATAATAAACACTCGAAGAATCCCGAAACTATTTCATTCCTTAAACTGTTTTAAAGTCCAACAGAAGGTGTTCTACATAGTTCGAGTGAAGTGGTGACATACCACCAGCGTTGGATGTCGTATGATGACTGTCGCAATTACGAAATTATCAGATGTTCTGAACCTTCGTTTACAATGGCTTACTTAAATCAGTAGGAATTCGGTCAGATCCGTTTGCCTTCATAGCATAAAAAACTATGCTACAATTGTTTATTGATGACGTTAGTATTATTAACTTAGATTATTGACAGCGATTATTCGCATAATATGTTAGTCTATTCTTTTACTGTAGGTAATAATTTATCGATTACTTTCTGGATCATAACTTTATTATGTTTTGCCATACATCCCATACTTTTTTATCGTTTACTCATTTTAGTGCTCTGTTTATATATATTTATATGCAAGAGCAAAGTATTTTAATAATGCCAGCATTCTAGTTTAAGCTTGCAATCACCACTAAACTTTTATTTAATGGATATTATACTTTGATGGCATACTTGACCTACTTACTTTAAAGTAGCTTTTTATAGAATATTTATGACCATGGCGTTACAATTATTCCTTTTATATTGGATTCCTTTTTTCAATAAATGCATGTAAAATAGTGTTTTTATGATATATTGTTTTGCTATTACTGTTTTTTTTTGTGGTGTTTGTTATAGAAATGATATTAGGCTACACAGCGAGGAACTAGGATTCTTCCAGGGCTTGCAGTTAATCTGGGTTAGAATCAGTGCTCACGAGCAAATTTTTTTAATTAATCAATTCTTCTTCTTCTTCTTCTTTAAGTTCCATCTTCTATCGAAGGTTGGAAATCATCATGGCTATGCGGACTCTGTCCGAGCAAAAAGACAAAAGAGGGAATCTAATTGCTATGAAAAGGAAATCAAAATCATATCATATCATAAAAGTGGCCTCTTAATATGGCGGACATATATTTGTTAGAATGTGTCTTAGACGAGAAAGTTTTAATTAAACATTAACGATAATAGTCTAAAATGTGACACAATTGTTAAAAAACTTCAATATAAATAAGAGTTCATGTGACAGTTGGGACAAACAATAACATAACTCACTAAATTTGATTTCTTAAACAAGGAAAGAGACTCTCTTTTCTTGTTTAATGTGGCCTCTCAAAATGACACTTCCCGTCTAACAACATTTTTGCCTCCACTACCTTTACATTTCCTCTTCTGTCTTTTTGCTTGATGGATATTATATACTTGAAAAAATTGAATTTTTGTAAAAATTCATTACTTGTAATTTTCACATTATTCAAATCGGAAAATGACGGAGAAGTGATAAAATTTCAAACAAGTAACATCTTTTTTAATTTTCTCAATTAAACACCATTCACTAAATGTATTTATTTCTGCGATGTAGACAACAGTAGCCGATAATTTGCGCTTTAAATTATGGTGTCTCCCCTAATTGCGCTATCAGTAACGTCATGATTTGGTCTAACGATGGTCTTGTATAATAATAATCTTCTATTTATATAATCTTCTTCTTTAAGTTCCATCTTCTATCGAAGGTTGGAAATCATCATGGCTATGCGGACTCTGTTGACTGCCGCTCTAAAAAGTTCTGCACTACTGCATTCAAACCATTCCCTTAAGTTCTTAAGCCAGGATATTCTTCGTCTTCCCACATTTCGCTTTCCTCGGATTTTGCCCTGCATAATAAGTTGTAATAATGCGTATTTTTGCCCTCTCATCACATGTCCTAAGTACTCAAGTTTTCGTCTTTTAATAGTTAATATTATTTCCGCCTCATTTCCTATCCTTCTAGTTACTTCCATGTTTGACATTCTTTGAATCCATGATATTCGTAGGATTCTTCTGTAACACCAAAATTCAAAGGCGGCCAGCTTATTCAGCTGAACTTGTTTTAGTGTCCAAGCTTCCAGACCATAAAGAAGAGTAGAGAACACGTAACATCGAAGCATTCTCAGGCGTAGTTCTAACCTTATATCCCGACAACAAAGAAACTTTTTAAGTTTAATAAATGATGTACGTGCTATTTCAATACGTGTCTTAATTTCTTTGGTTTGGTCTACATCTGATGTTATCCATGTTCCTAAATATTTATAGTTATTAACATTCTCAATTGCAGTATCTTCAATAGTCAATTGGATATTCGCATGTGCAGATTTAGTCATGATCATGCATTTAGTTTTCTTTAAATTTATCTTCAGTCCGTACTCATGACAGCGTTCATTAAGGCGTTGCATTAGGTTCTGTAAATCATTGTTGTTATCCGTAATTATTACTGTATCGTCTGCAAAACGTAAGTTGTTCAAAACTTCTCCATTGATAGATATACCTTCTATTGAGTCTGAGAGCGCTTCTTGAAATACCGCTTCACTGTAGACATTGAAAAGTAGTGGGGACAGCACGCAACCCTGGCGGACTCCTCTCTGTATTTTGATATTTTCGGTGTACTGGCTGTCAACTCTTACCTTGGCAGTTTGATTCCAATATAAATTAGATATAATTTTCAGATCACGACTGTCAATATTTTTGCTTTTTAATATATCTACAAGCTTTTTATGTTGAACTTTATCAAATGCCTTTTCAAAGTCTACAAAACATAAGTACATATCCTGATTCATGTCCATGCATCTCTGAGCCAGCATATTCAAGCCGAACAAAGCATCTCTTGTACTCATACCATTTCTAAAGCCAATTGTGTATCACTAATCTCATATTCAAGAGTTTTAACAATTCTGCTGTGAATTATTTTCAAAAATGTTTTAAGTGTGTGACTCATTAAAGCTATTGTTCTGTGGTCTGAGCAAGTTGTTGAACTTGGTTTTTTGGGAATTGCTACAAAGGTTGATTGCAGCCATTGTCTGGGGATTGTGGCAGTCTGATATATTAGATTAAAGAGTTCAACCAGTACATCAATAACATCTTCATCGATGAGTTTTAATATAAACGTATAAATATTATATTGTAAATTAAAACTGGATTTTCTATATTTTAAATACCTACTATAGGAGTAAACATAGGCCGCCTCTGACTTCCGCTAGTGTACACCACAAAGCCGTTTTAAAAAAACAATAACAAGAATAAGAAAAATAAGTTTTATCCCATACTTATCTTTACCAATTTCCTTTCGAGTCTTCCGGAATTTGCGTCAAGGGTTACGTTTTGATAAAAGCGGTCTAACGGCCAGTTTTGAGTTGGCTGCTTATCAGTTGTTTGCGTGTTATCAGCAGTATGGCAGTCGTTGGTGTTGCTGTTATCTGCGTTTATATTAGGGATGTGATGTCGGTATTTGTTTAAGCGTTGTCGAAAACATTTTTTTGATATCTTACAAATATACCCCAGAGTTTGTTTTTCAATTCTTCAATTTTGTCTACTCGAATCTGTTATTAAATTTTTATGGAAATAACCAGCAATTTATATTAAATTTGTTCACAATGTCACAATAACTAAAGGAATAAAGCCAACCAATTGCTAAGTATTTCTTTATAATCAGATTTATAGAGGGCTAAATAGCTCAAGACTCCTATGACTACTTTTCTAGTGAGTTTCTCATCACTAACAGGTCATTATTTTGCAATCGGTAGTACTACATATTAATATGGAACTTTGTTATGTTTTTAACCCTCCAGTTTACAGTTTGGTTAACAATTACACGAGTTTACAGGTATAGACAGTCGGACTATTTTTTTGGAAATTTTTTTAGTGTAAAATATATTTTTTGCAAAAGTTTTTTTTATTAAAATAAAACACGCCTTTATAAATACATTCAATCAAAAAATAGGTTTAGAATACTCAGAAATACAAAAAAACTGTTACTTCTTGACATATTTATATTTAAAAATCAATAACGCCGTTTTCTACAAAAACAAAAACTTAAAATCATGAATGTGTTGCTTGTGTGAGTCCATTTCAAATAGGTAAAGAAATAATAAATAAGACTTACTCACAATCAATTTAATTTAACTATCAGACGACCGGTTTCGCTTTCTACAATATGCAAAGCATCCTCAGGTCTCGATACAAAGTTAAACAAATGCTGAAATAATAAAAACCCATATTAGGTGTTGTCTAATAACGATAAACAAAGTAGGTGTTGTAAATTACAATAATTATGCCAATATTACATGTCTGTGGTTTTATTTAATGAGTAAGTTGAATAAAAAGGTATAAAATTTTTAAAAAGTTAAACAGACAAGGTAAGGCCCACAATTTGTTATAAAATAGTCTCTTCGATTGTAATAAATTAATAAATGAGCAAATAAATAAATAAAATAAAACATTACTTACATGCCGGTACTCTATTAATAGATGGATGGTAGAACATGGTTGAAACTACTTTATATTGTTGAATGTAGAACTCAATTCTATCACTGCAGTTGTTTGACAGTAAACGGGAAGTTCTTGAGGAGATAGATTTGATCCAATGAATTAGAGATATCTGTGAGATTGTTTGTTAAATGTAAGTGATGTAATATACTATTGTGTTATTAAAGGCTATTTATACTTATTCCAGAGATATATTTTTGAAATGTGTGTTATTTATTGTGTAGTTGTTTTTTTGAAGGTGAAAGTTTTATGACAATGAATAGGTGTAGATGTAAAGATTCTGTGGGTGTGCAATTATTTTCACAACTTGTAGTTATCAAATTACTTTGATAAAGTTCTATTGGCAATGAGTTAATTATTGGAATAGTCAAGTAAATAAAATGTTAAAATACAGACAATTAAGGATAATTTAAACACACTAAAACAGAAAACACTTAGAAGGGACGAAACAAACATGGGCACAATGAGTTTTTTTATGTTGTATCTATTAGATTTTAGTGGTAAATTTTGACAGATGTAGGTTAGCATGTGACAGTTCTTCTGTTTCTCAATACTGTAAGTTAAGTTATCTAGTTTCATGAAATATGCTGTTATTAAGAATGTCTATAAAATTGTTTCAATTTAGATATCAAAAGTAAATTGATGTGTTTAATATTGGCATACTTTAACAATCTTTAATTAATCAAATTTAATGTAACAATATGGATAATTGAAATACATCTTACAATATAACTAACTCAGTCTAATGTCCAAATAACTGAACAAATTAAAGTAATTCCTTGGCAACTGAACATGTACATTTAAAAACTTTAAACCTATTTGGTCTAATAAAGAAATAACTAAAAACTTCTTCTTCTTCTTTTCAGCCTTCATTTATCCATTGTTGGACATAGGCCTCCTACAATTGCTTCCACGCTTCCTATCTTTTGCAACTCTCATCCACTGCTTTCCAGCTACAGCTGTTATATCGTCTATACATCTCTTTTTGGGTCTTCCCAGGCTTCTTTTTGTTTCTCGAGGTCTCCAGAATGAGACCATCTGTTGGTGTCTTGTCTTGCTACATGTGCTACCCATTGCCATCTCAATGTCGCTATTTTTCCCATGATTACGGTTACTTTAGTTCTTCGACGTATTTCGTTGTTAGGAATTTTGTCTCTGAGGCTTATATTTAACATGGCCCTAATACTAAACATGGCACTAAAAAAATAAAATATAAAAAATATGTTCAAATAAAAACTTACATACCTAATCTAATATGAGCCATATATGTCATCTTTAGATTCATCGGTAATATCTCCGCCTAGATCCACATGGTTTCTTGGTAATTTCAATGAAGTTATCATGGTTCCAGATTTGTACCTAGTCGACAGATTTGTATACTTGGGCTCTCTGATAACCAACAATGGTGATTGTTCCTCAGAAATCAAACGTAGACTAGGAATGGCCCGAACCGCAACTGCTAAATTAATTAAAATATGGAAAGACCGAACAATAACAAGGAATACTAAGCTTAGGTTGGTCAATGCCCTTATTTTTTCCCATTGCTACATATGCAGCTGAAACATGGACTCTCAAAAAATCGATAGGAGTAAGATCGAAGCCTTCGAAATGTGGGTATATAGAAGAATTCTACGCGTGTCCTGGACAGAACATAGAACCAACCTGTCAATTCTGGAAGAGCTTCATATAAAAGACAGGCTACTAAAAAAAGTAAACCAAGCATACCTAACTTACTTCGGCCACATAGCTAGAAGAACGGGCACCATGGAACTATTGGTAGTAGAAGGTAAGGTAGAAGGCCGAAGACCAAGAGGAAGATCTCCAATACGATGGGTGGACCAAATGAAGAGTTTGGTGGGAAAATCCCTACATGAAGCCGTCCATATGGCACAAGATCGCAGTCAATGGAGACAGCAGACTAATAATATTTAGGGTGTCACTACGCCCTGACAAGGGCTAAAGGGTTGAGGAGGATCATGGTTCCATATATTCCGCTCTTTTTTCACTATGTGCTCGACACATTTTATTCACGACTGTAAGATCACATTGCTGAAGGCACCATTAAGCAGATTTTCTAAATACATAATTGAATTTGAAAGTAACATTGTTCCTTGCTACTTAATTCTGCTAAATTAATCTCTAATGACGTGCTAAGTTTAGTAATTCGATTTTCAAAATTGGTTCAAAATTCCATCATCATGGAATCAAAAGCATTTAAATGTCCTAGAAAAATCCTGAGTCGCTACCAACATGGCTAATAATAAGGCGTTTTCCCCCTCCGGGTGGGTTTTTAAACCTGTCGACAAACCTGTTAGAAAAACTTGTCGTTTGCTTTTCACTTTTAAATCCTGCCTGGCACAGTATTTTTGTCACAGTAACCATATTTCATCTGTAGGTATATGTTTTTTTCCATCTCTTCCAAATTATGTTATTTGTTTTATAAAATAATATAATTATTATAAATTCATAAAATAGCTTATTTTTCAATAAGGGTACTATTCCTCTTTCTCTTTAAAGTTCATTTCACGTAAAGTACGCTCAACCTTCGAAGTATTATTCATTGTTTGTTTCATTGTCAAGTCTAAATACTTTCTACACACTAGATGTAGCTTCGGAAACTTTTGTTAAAAGTTTGTTCTCCTGCTCGAAGTCCTTCAAACACATTTCCAATTAGTTTTTTCTTCGCGTGTTAAATTGTAACGTTTTTTTTTTTTTTTCGAGACACGGTTCACTATACTACTGTCAGTCATATTTATTATTTGTCGCCAAATTGAATTAAACTAAATTACTCTTAAATTAGATTAGGTTTATAGGTCAAAAATCGGTGAATGATAAAAATGTAAATCTGAACTCCTTCTTAACAATAATTGACGATGAGAAGTTAATCATTTTATAAAAATAATACATCGCTAATGATAGGTTAAATGAATACATCAAGCCATGTATGAAACTCTTACTGTTACTTTAACAAGTAACTGTTAAATTAAATCAAAAACCTTTGAAACCAACCAGTATTTTAGTAAAGGTCCTAACAGTGCTTAAGGCCGATCCTCGCGATTCTGGGCATAGGTAAATTCCAATGTAAAAGTTCATATCAAATAACGCAAAAACTATGGCAGATATTGAGATGATTCTTTTTTATATGGAAGGTCTAAAAAAGTTCTAGTGCACTATTTGGTTGTAAATTAATAAATTGTTTAAACAATATTTTTTTTCAAATATTTTTGGTTAAAATAAACGAAAAAAAAATTTTTTTTAAATAGGGCACTACAGAATTTGACCCACTTTCCGAATCTGTTTTTATTTTTAACATAAAGTGTAACACAAAGCAGCTATTTGATATAAACTTTTAAAAAATTTCAAATTTTTGCTAAACGCAATTTTCTCTCCGTCAGCACAGGGTGTCCTTGTCGGTAGCTACTGGATTCTCGCCAGGTAGGTAAAACCCTCGGAGGAGGATAAATAAAGTTGAATAACATTATTAGGGTTTATTCCGACTTTTGACAAACCAGTGTGTGTATTGTATTTAAAATAGAAATATATAAATAAGCAGTCAGTACCTATAATTTTATTAAATTTTTATATGAATAGAAATATTTTCTGTTGATTTTCCATTTTCTTTCTAAATATTTATACTGTTTTTATAATAATACAATTGTTTCAGTATTTGCTTATATAATAATAATTTATTATATAGAAACAGCGTAGAGTTTTGGTCAATTATCCAGTACATTTTTTTTGTATTTCAATCAGAATTATTATTTTCTTTTCTTCTTTACATGAGCTCAGAGTAATAACCAAATTTGCAGTATTTGAATATGAAATTTAATTATTTATATTTATTGGTTAGCAACCTACCAATCGTAAAATCAAATACTGCTCAAAGAAACAATGTACAGTCTCGGAACCGGATTGATACTATGAAGACGACTACGGCAAGAAATAAGGACAAGCGAAAAACATCCAAAACCCAGATGAGAATTACTTGAAATATCAGATCACTCAACTCAAGGGACCAAGAAATAACCCAAGTGTTGAAAGAGAAAGAAATAGACATTTGTGTTCTACAACAAACAAAAAATAAAGGAAAAGGTCAATCAAAATTAGGTGAATACATACTAATCTACAGTGGAGTAGCAAAAGAAAACAGGGCCAAAGAAGGTGTAGCCTTACTAATATACCAAAGGTATCAAAATTACATCAAAGAGTGTCAATACTGTTACGAACATGCATTCAACAGCTCACAGCATCTAAGTGGCCCGCCTTACGGTCGCATCTCGAAGCATCGAGAAGTGTCGGCGATACATCAAGCGCTGTAAAATTCCACCCATCAGATAACGAATTAGAGGTGGGACTACTCCCGAATATTCTCGAAAATAATACTTTGGTATATATATGTAACGGTGTTAGGAGTAAGTTTAGTTGATAAGAGAATACCGAACTGTGAACTTATAAATAAATATATTTATATAAATTCGAACCGCTCGTTTTATTTAATCTCGCTGCAGTGGTGTCCGGTGTGAGATTTGAAAATAGTCAACAGTGACTTTTGAAAAAGACTTTTGAACTTTTGAAAAGTATTGTTCGTCGGGAACATCCGCGTAGTTCAGTAGTGATCGTTGTACGAAAGAACATTTAAAAAGTACGTGTGTGCCTGACCAAAGATGCTGCTAGTACAACTTTCAGTAAAACAGTTGCGTGAGCAACTTGAAGAACGCGATGAAGACTGCAGCGGGTCCAAGAAGATCCTCCAAGAACGACTAAAGAATGTTCTTAACAAGAATGGAGATGACCCAGAGACATTCCATTTTCAATCAGCAGAAGAAGCAGTTTTAATGAAGATAGAAGAAACTTCTAAGAAAAATGATAATAAGTTCGATACCGTTTCCAAAAGATTCGATGAAACGTCGCAAATGATTGAAGAATCTTCTCGAAAGAATGATGAAAGATTCGATGAAACGTCTCAAATTATTAAAGAAATAGCTAGCCAAAATGACGAGAAATTTGAAAATATGTCTAGAAGATTCGACGAAGTATGTAACCAAAACAATGAGAAATTTGAAGAAGTCTCAAGAACATTCGATAAGATACAGAAAAATGTAAACGACAAGATAGAAGACGTAGAAGAGAAGATCAAACAATTAGAAATAATGATAACTAACACAAAAGTGCTACCACCAGTTAATAAAGTAGCCTTAGATCCGGTAGTAAAAGAAGAATCACCGAGAGACGAAACGACACATCATATGAGATTCAAATTGCCACCATTTGATGGAAAGTCCTCTTGGTCCATATACCTTAGACAATTTGAAGCTATTGCAACAGCCAATCATTGGACAGAACAAGAAAAAGCTGTTTCCTTGACTGCTGCTTTACGAGGTGATGCTGCAGATATCCTAAGATCGATTCCTAAGGGTCAAGAAAAATGTTACCAGACCTTGTTCACTCGACTAGACAAACGTTACGGAGATGCCCATCTACAACAAGTCTACAAAGTACAAATAAGAAGTAGAATTCAACGAGCAAGTGAGAGTTTGCAAGAATTTGAAGCAGATATTGCTCGTATAGCGCTGTTGGCCTATCCAGAGGCACCAGACAACATTTTGGAAGAAATTGCTGTAGATGCCTTCGTCAATGGGTTGAGAGACAGTGAACTACAGAAAGCTTTACGACTAGCAAGACCGAAAGTTTTAGATGAAGCGCTCGCCATTGCCTTGGAACATGAGATAGCTAGTCGAGTTTCACGGAGCTATCAAGTACGAACCTCTGAAGAGAGTGACGAACGAAACGATAAACGTCTGGAGGAAATCGTACGGAAAGTAGTTCGTAACATGATGCCGAAGAGACGTGAACCCAGATGTTGGAATGGTAATAACGAAGGTCACATTCACCACAAAGTGCAAGAAAATAATACAACAGTCAGAAAGCTAGAACAGATCGAGCACGCTAGAAAAAGTCATTTAAATGCTGATGTTCAATCAAGACGGCCATACAGTGAAAATCGTAATCACTGTCTTAAATTAGAAGAAAGACTTTGCCCTGTGAGACGAACCACCGTCATTAATGATCAATGGCAGCCACAACAGCTACAAGACGCTCAAGCAGATGATCCATGTATAAAGAGAGTATTAGATTGGATGCATCGAAGTGAAAGGCCTTCTTGGCAAGACATTAGTGCATGTAGTCCTGAAGTCAAGTGTTACTGGAGCCAATGGAATTGCCTAGTGCTCAAAGATGATCTTCTTTATAGAACCTTTGAGAACGATGATGGTACAGAAACTAAGTTTCAGTTGATTGTACCTAAAAGTAAAGTGTCAGAAGTATTACGTCAGTTGCATGACGGTGCATCAGGTGGACACTTTGGTATTACGAAGACTCTGCAAAAGGTTCGAGAACGGTTCTATTGGGTGAACTGTAAAGATGATGTAAGAAGATGGTGCCGGAAATGTGAACTGTGTGCAACCAGTAATGGTCCAGTTGGTAAAAAGAGGGCACCCATGAAACAGTACAACGTTGGTAGTCCTATGGAACGAGTAGCAATCGATATTGCAGGTCCACTTCCAGAGACAAATGATGGAAATAAATATATCCTAGTTGCCATGGATTATTTTACGAAATGGACTGAGGCCTATGCGCTACCAAATCAAGAAGCTGCTACCGTTGCAGAGGTACTGGTTAAAGAATTCTTTAGCCGATTTGGTGTTCCCTTGGAGATCCACTCCGACCAAGGGCGAAACTTCGAGTCAAACCTTTTCAAAACGTTTGTAAATTGATTGGTGTCAATAAGACCAGAACGACACCCCTTCATCCTCAATCAGATGGAATGGTCGAGAGAATGAACCGAACGATGGGTAAACACCTGTCCAAAGTTGTATCAGAACATCAAAGAGATTGGACCAGCACATTCATTTATTCCTAATGGCCTACCGCTCGGCCGTGAATGAAACTACGGGCCAGACTCCAACCTGCCTGATGTTAGGTCGTGAAGTTCGTTTGCCCTGCGACCTAGAGTTTGGCTGCAGACCTTCTGAAGAATATGTTGCAAGCGAAGATTATGTCGACCGCCTAAAGTTAAGAATGAACAACATTCATGAACTTGCCCGACAGCACATCCAGTTAGCCAGTGACAGAATGAAAGATCAATATGATTCTCGATGCAAGAATGAAAGCTATGAAGTAGGTGATCTTGTTTGGCTTTATAATCCACAACGTCGTCGTGGCTTGTCTCCTAAACTGCAAAGACAATGGGAGGGTCCGTATGAAATTAAAAAGAGAATAAATGACGTAATATACCGAATTAAGAAGTTGCCGAAAGGTAAACCAAAAGTAGTTCACATAAATCGTCTTGCACCTTATGCTGGCTCAAACGAAACCGAAGAAGTCCGAACCCTTCAACATGAGATCAAAGATAATCGGCGACCAAGTTTTAATGAGTTTATGTCAAATTACGCAGAGAGAAAGAGTGCTAGATTCGGCGTGACGACAGAAGTTCAGCAGGATCTTTTTAGTGTTCCGCATAACGTCTCTCTAGCCCACTGTGTTGCCCAAGATCTTGAGATGACTAAAGGAATCTCATCTGTATTTTGTAAGAAATTTGGTCGCTTGGACGAGTTAAAAAACCAGCAGCCTAAAGTTGGAAGAGTGCTGAGATTAGAAGATGGTTCTCGATCTTTGTTGTATATGGTGACCAGAAAGTCGTATACAGACAGGGCAAGCTACGAGGATATATGGCGAGCTCTGACTAATTTGAAGAAAGTCGTCTGCAATTACGACATTAAGAACTTGGCTTTACCCAAGATAAGCCATGCACTAGATAATCTGGATTGGAAGATTGTCAGAAGCATGCTTGAAGTGATCTTCCGAGAAACCGGTGTAAGAATTACTGTGTGTTGCATTAATCCGAAGAGATCGTGTCCTTCAAGACAGTAGACTGTTATTTCTTTCTGAGGGTTCATGCAGAGCTGGAGAGTCCTGTAGATTCCGCCATCCTGGGCCTATAGATAGAGTTCCTGATCGGGACGCTCAGATCTAAGAGGGAGCAGTGTTACGAACATGCATTCAACAGCTCACAGCATCTAAGTGGCCCGCCTTACGGTCGCATCTCGAAGCATCGAGAAGTGTCGGCGATACATCAAGCGCTGTAAAATTCCACCCATCAGATAACGAATTAGAGGTGGGACTACTCCCGAATATTCTCGAAAATAATACTTTGGTTATATATATGTAACGGTGTTAGGAGTAAGTTTAGTTGATAAGAGAATACCGAACTGTGAACTTATAAATAAATATATTTATATAAATTCGAACCGCTCGTTTTATTTAATCTCGCTGCAATACATATCAGAAAGAATAGTAACATCAAAGATAAGAATGGGGAAGGAAAACCTGAACATTATCGGAGTATACGGCCTAGAAAATAATAAGCCTCCAACAACAAGGGAAGTGTTTTACGACCAATTACAACAAGTAGTAGATCAAGTCAAAGAAAAGATGATAATTCACAGCTAATTTGATTATAATAATTAAGGAACCTCATTTTTTGCCATGTTAAGGAATGGGATTTGTATTTTTTGGTCAAAAATTTGCACAAACATTGTACCTTTACAGGACCCTCTACGAATTTTCAAAAATGTAGTTCAAATGGTGACTAGGAAGAACCTACAAATCCAAACCGAACAAGCAATTTCAAACTAATAAAATTTTCTATATCTCCGGATCTACTCAATGGATTTTGATCATTCTTATTTTTTTATTTGTATGATCTATTTTTAATTTGTATGTGATTTCTACGTACATTAGGAATTAGTAATTTGTTTATATATTAATTAATTAATAAATAGTCTAGTTTGTTTAAACAATTCGTGCAAAACAATTTTCTTCCAAAAATCTATTTTTTTTTTTAATACTAGTATCAATAATCATAGAAACAGTCGCGTTTTTGCATTAAATTGTCAATAATTAAAAAACAGCTCCAAATTCAAGGCAAAAAAAGAAGTAGGTTTTCTTCCTAGAGGTCTACAATAACTAAAAAGTTGTGCAGCGACCTGGATTATTGAGTGTCACGAACATGGTCTATTTTTTGCTTATTTCCCTGGAGTATATATTTGATTAACATCTGTGTAATTTCTTTGTCGCTTCCTCGCTGATTTTGCATATTGCTATGATAGCAATATCTTCGGTAAATGTTGCAATTGTATATTTTCTAGGACAATAATATAACACGTATACAAAAGGTAAAGACACTTCTTTGTGGAAGCCCTGCTGTAATATCTGTCAATTCCATGTATTTCTGTGTGTTTCTTCCTGTTTAATTCTGAAATATCTTTCCAAGATGGAGGAGTCAATTATTTGAGAGTATCGTTTTGGTTAAATGTAGTCTTAGTTTATAGTTATGGCGTCTTTGCCATACTTTATCATATACCTGAGTCACATCCTAAATTATTGATATAAGGTTGAATGCTCGAATAAATGAACTTTAAAAAATGAAGGCAAATTTCGAGAGCAAATTTAATAATCAAATCTTGCCAAGTACTTTCGCTTTCTACAGCATCATCAGGGCATCTGCGCTTGCTGGATAGACCAAATTTGACGAAGTAAGTCTAAAATGTTAATCACAAAAAACTTTTATCATCCATTAACTTCGAGTTTTTTATCGAAGTTTATTAATTTTCTTCATTTAAAAAAACTTTTCTTATCATCATCATCATCATCATCATCAATGACGCTACAACTCTTCGTAAGTCTTTGCCGCGGTTACTATTGCCTTCCATGTTTGTAGGTCCTGTGCCAGTAATTCCCATTGTCGCACTCCCATTTTGTCTAGATCTAGGAGTATATTTACATATAACAAATTAAATCCTTAGTTGTAAATTTTTGAAATAAGTACTCAGTATACATCTAAGTTTCATAAATGCTCCTCATAAATCTCATAAATCTAAACTTTTGTACTCCGTTCTTTGTTGACAATTAGTTTGCATAGGGCCGACGTTTACTAACCACAAGCACACAAGTAAATTATCTTATTCTTTCATTTGACAATAATAATTGTCTGTTAGATTAGCACTGTAAGAAGTAAATTAGTCTCTTACTGAATGATAATAAACAACACATCAAACTTATTCTGAAACTATTTCTTGTGCCATGGTATATTTTATTAGATTTTGGTGTAATAAATCACAACCTATCAAATTCAATATCAAAAATCAAAATTGGAAATGATAGCGTGACTAAATTTTAAAAACAAGAAATTTTAAAAAGAACTGATTTCTATTACTATCCAGTGCAAGGACAGTTATTTTGATATTTATATCGAATAGAGAATACTGTTAGTTTGCGGTATGGACCCAAAAAATATTTTATTCGAAAAGATTGATAAAATATATGGAACTGTGGGAAAATATACTACAAAAATTTCAAGATTTTTATTATAATTTTTATTTGAAACACCTTCTGAAGAAACATTAGACATACCTCTATATTTATATCGTTTCATTTTATCAATTTTAATGATCGTGATACTAATCAAATTTTTATGATATATAATAATAATCTTTTTTTATAATTTTTATTTTCCGTAAACTTTAATCTACGTTAAACTTCAGACAGCCAATTTTTCCGTAAAAAAAAAATAACAAATAAATTATGTATGTACATTTGTTACATTGTAAATGTATGAATAGATTATATTACTTTGATCTGTTATTATATTTACTCAAAATACCACTAAAGAGATTTATGGTCTTATTGTAAACCAAAACCTGTCACTGCAGGGGTTGTCTCGGTGTATAATCGGCTCGAGTAAAAGGTAAACGCATTTTTGACCTGGGCTCGAAAGAGATCTAAACGAAGTTTAGAATATTACTTCATAACAGATTTTGTTTTCGTAAAGAAAGAAATTTTTGAAATAGAGATAGCAAACTGAAATTTACCGTTAGAATTTTGGAGGATAAGCCTTAAAATAGTTTAGCTACGATTGTAATTTCAGGTAAAAAGTAAGAGTTACTCTCACATCACCTTGAGCGGCACTTACAGTAACTTATTAGATCAGTGTTGGTCAACTAATTTCCCACTTGAAACTAACTTATAGCTGTCCTTGTATGTTAAATTTGTTACTAGGTTGTGTCGAAGAAACGTCTAAATTCCCATCGCTTATTCTCATTTTTAGTTTCCCGCTCTCCCCTCGTTTAGGTGATGACGGATGTTGCCTATTGCGTTCAATTACGTACTAATGCTTCCTTTTTGATGCAAGAGGTTGAAATTGGTTTAGGAACAGGGTAGTAGCTAGTTGTTTCTGTGCACTATGCAAAAACGTCCTATTTGTAATATTTTATAGAAACAACTATTCTTAGTTTAATATTTATTATTCTGTGCTTCTACATGACTTGCTCAAATGTATCTGTTCAAGTGACAAGTGACGGACGGAATCCCACAGGTATACCAATTCATGTTAAGTTCGGTTCACACTAAGCTGTTTATGTTACACTATTTACTATATTGCTAATGTACAATATATTGATATACGATGACGTTGGGTCTGGATTGATGGAAAGATTTTTTAAGCAGTTTTTTGCAAATATGGGAATTTACCTTTCAGAGACTCAAATAAGGTTTGTTTGGTATCTAAATTTTATCCATAGTGTTCTAAAATTTGGGTTCTTTTAACTAAACTAAAACTGCGATTTGTTTTTATCCAAAACACTAAACTAGGGTTGTTTCTTTTGAGTTCTAAGCTACTTTTAGTCGTCTTATAGCATTCTTGAGTCTGATATTTCAGTAGTTGTGTATGTGCACCTTCAACGTTAGTGTGTAATTTGAGTGTTTGCCCAATCTTTAAAAAATACTTTAATAATAAAGTAGATCATCCACCAATGGATAAATACATAAACCGTCTTATAAACATTTTTAAAGTACATTAAATATTAAACATCATAAACTCTGTGTAGTTGATTACATAATAAAATTTGACCTAAAATACTTTAATACTGATTAAACAGCTAAGCTTAGCACCGTACAGACTGTTTTTATTTCTCGATGGTGGCCAAGTAAATTACCGAGTTTTATTAAATGTTTTATAATGAACTGAGTTTTTTACATTTTTTAATAAAATGTGAAAATATCTTCGCCAATATATGAAATATTGTATTTTACGGAGCTTACAAGAAAGATTACTAGCGAATAGTTGAGTTGAAAAATACACTATTCTCCAAAATTAACGCAATCCTTATGTACCATAAGTTTGAATCAATTTTTCTTCTAAACCGTTGGTCTAAACTCTGCCCCTAGGAACATGAGTATACACATGTCCGAAGATCAAACCGGTCTCACCTCACTCTGAAGTGGTACCTATCTGACCCCAGTTTTTCCTTCACTCCACTGTTGCATATAGGGGGTGTAAAAATAAAGTTGTATTTTTTCATTTATATTTTGTCATTACAGTATTTGTAACACTATATAATTTATTAGAACACTCGCTACATCCCATTAATATTGCTAAATAGCTATATCTTTTCTCAACATTTTCGTAAAAAAATCATCTCAAAAGCTTTAATATCTAGAAATTTCATATGGTAACAAGTTTTTTATGCGCGTTTAAAGCAAATAAAAATACAGACAACACTACTTACATAACCTTTATTACCATCTAAAACAACTAAAGCTATAGACATACTATACGCAAAGCGGTCCCTACGTCTCTTTCTAATGGGCCGGGTTTACTGACTACGTAGCCTTCTTATGGTCATTTAGCTCTGTACGTCCATGTTCTTTTTACAGTGACAAAATTTTGAGATCCTCCTTGCCACTTATAACGGTTTTAAAAGTTTCAGATTGTTTTTGAAAGTTTAAAAAATTTGTAATTATAATTTCTAGTAAATATTCAAATTAATGTTGCTCACGCCATCTATCCTCCGAGTGCGGAAGCATCTAAATTACCTCAAAGATCCAACTGCATTTCATAATAGTTCTAACTTTGGCCCCAAAAGTTACCGAGCGCTGCTAACTTTCGCGCAATTTAATCTTTCCTCTCTCTCTTTGAACGTCCAGCATATAGAACGAACTCTTGTTTGAGTGGTCTCTTGACGAGGTAAGCCGAAAAATCCTTTTTTCTTTTATATTTCAAAGACATATTTACCTTAGACCCTTACCGGGAGCACTAAGTTGTCAGAACTATTGGTACTACTTATGGTGCGTTTTCTGAAACCAGAATGTATAATTGGCCGCCATTACATGACACCCTTAACAATTTGCGGATTTACCTTTATTTGGTATGTGCCTTTTGTGGAATATTTTGTTTGCTTGGTCACCCCCCATCCTATAGATTTTTATGGTGGATATTATGTTTCTGCTGCCGATAGATTCAACGTTCTGAAATCCCAGCCTGAGTACCTAGTTTTCTAGAGACCTATTGGTTTTAATAAATCCCATTCCGCTTCTCGGATTATGAATGATATTATTTTTGAATTAGTGACACAGAAGAGAGTAACAGAAAGAAATTTCTGAATAGAAAGAAAAGAAAAAGAATAAAAATTTCTTTTTATTTATCACGTTCATGGTTAATTCCAAAGGTATCATCATCTGGTTGTGTCGCTTTATTGTTGGGAGACGGTTTATCATAAGGACCTAAACCAAAAATAATTGTCGAAAACATTTTAAAATTCTCTGATATTCTAAATGTATGAATACATTAAAATACGCAATATTAAAAAAGAAAATCTTTCAATTTTTCTTACAATTTTAAAGTTTCAAATACAACGCAGATACGTGTAGAACTACTTTAATTACCGAATCATTCCGATGATAATAAAAGTGCAGTTTTTACGGGAGATCCGTGAGATAAAGCGCCAGTCCTGTCACGTGTACTGTCCCGCGGAGAAATCGCTGTGCCGTCCCGCATTCACCACAATCATTATGTGATGGTGGAGCGGACCTGTTTAAATGTTTTGTTTTTATTTATTCTTAGACTAGTTTCTAGTGACGATTAACTACTCGAAACTAGATACATATTCAAGTTTATTATTTTTTAATCAAATCATTACTTGGTTAGACAGCTCCTTTATTCTCTTGAAATTGCCTCAATGAAGCAAAAAACTCCTGGTTTTGCACCTTTCATTAAGGAATTAAAAAATGTTTTCTTTCAAATTGTCTGAACTCATTACATGAACCCCGTTATATTTTGGGTGTGGATTTATTCATTGTATGACTTTATCGACGCTCTCACGGTTTTAACAAAACGGTAAATAATTTCGCCGATACATTAAATCCATCCCAAAATAAAAAATATTCGTCGAGGATTTAGCGAAACAGACTCGAGACAATTCCTATCAGAAATTTATAAATGCTCAGGTCTCCTCCTCATCCCAGAATCCTATTTTTATCCCAGATCAATATTAGCACGGTAAATGGGTTACATTAACCTACACAATGTTAGGGTTTAGTGTCGGGGATTATTGTCTTTTTGTTTTCCAAGAACGACGCCCTTTAGCATTTTATATGATTTTAATTTTAGGATTATCCAATGCAAACACGTTTGATCGTGGTATCGTTGACTTTATTGCCAGAGCAATGAAATGTATTTGACTGTCTTATTTGTTTCAGTGTTCGTTAAGCATAAGTCCAAAATATTTGCATTAGGTTCTTTTCCAAGTATTATTAGGATATATACTATCGCTCTCATGCAAATGCTTATTCTTTCTTCTTCAATATTAGCCTTCTAAACTGTTTATATTATCCACCATTTTTTCTTGGTCTGCCAATACTTCTTTGTTCATTTGGTGACTTATCTCGTGCTATTCGTACTATCCTATCCTTTGCCATTCTACTAATGTGTTCATTCTTCTTATGGTTTTCGTTTCTCTCCCTATCCAACAGACTTTTCCCTGATATTCGTCGGAGTATTTTCATCTCTGTTATTTCTGGTAGTCGTCTCGTTTTAGATGTGTCAGACCTTGTCTCCGTCGTGTATGTTAATATAGGTCTAATTGCTGCTTTATACATTCTTGTTTTTGTTTCTTGTCTTAGGTGTTTGTTCTTCCAGTTTGTGTCGTTAAGAGATCTCGCCGCTTTACTTGCTTTTAAGCTTTGTAGTCGTACTTCTTCAACATCTACGTAACTAGTTATATCTATTCACAGGTATCTAAAGCTTCCTGCTTTATTATTTTCCCATCAATTTCGATTTTACATCGTAGTGAGTATTTCGACTTCGAGAAGGCATTCGACAGGGTCCGACATGAAAAACTAATAGAAGTACTGACAAATAAAGATATAGACAGACGAGACTTACGAATCATTATCAATCTGTATTGGAATCAAAAGGCCAATATAAAGATATAAAGATCAGGAGAGGAGTAAGACAGGGCTCTGTTCTGTCACCATACTGTTTAACGTGTACATGAAGTCATATTCCAGGAAGCGATAGCGGATCTGGGTGATGGAATCTCTTTAAAACGGAAGAATAGTAAATAACATAAGATTCGCTGATGACACCGTTATAATGGCAGACACCTGGAATCGATACAAGAATTGGTAAATAGAATTAACGATTATTGCATTAGATAGGGACTAAAAATAAATAAGAGAAAAACTAAATTTATGATTGTCTCAGAAACGCAACATGGAAATGAAAGATTAATGATAGAGCAAACACAAATAGAAAAAGTAGGGACATACAAATATCTGGAAACCTGGTTTGATGACAAAAATGACCAAAGCAGAGAAATCAAAGTCCGAATTGAAACTGGAAGGCAAGCATTTGTGAAAATGAAGACAATGCTTACCAACAGAGACCTTCAGTTGCATCTCAGATTGAGGGCTTTAAGATGTTTACATATTTTCTATCTTACTATACGGAATGGAAGCTTGGACATTGAAGAAACAACACATAAGAAAAATAGAAGCGTTCTAAATGTGGGTGTTACAAAAGAATATTAAAAATCCAGTGTGTTCAAAGGATTACCAATGCTAAGGTACTACGACGTCTAAATAAGGAGTTAGAAATTATGAACAGCATAAAAAGAAGAAAACTAGAGTTCTGGTACTGGTATATATTGCGGTAATTTTATACTTTTATATAGTAGGTGTAAGACGTCTTCGACTTGGATGCGATTGAAAGCATTTGTCAGGATTTGAAACATAGATATGCATATATTGAGATTGTACTCGATGACCTTTTCTGTGAGTTCTCTAGTACAAATAGGCGTATACGCAGAATCTTCTGGATCTGAATCTTTATTGTTCAACTGATAAAGTTGTTAGGTTATTGATTTTGTTGGTTAGAACTTTTGTGGTAAGCTTAAGTGCTGTGTTCAGTAGATTTATACCTCTATAATTGTTGAGGTTTTCTTTATCTCCTTTCTTGAACATTGGTATTATTATGCTGTTTCTCCATGCGTCTGGTATCTTGTTATACTTTCTTCTTCGTGTTTTAGAAGCTTGTTGGTTATTCCGTCTGGTCCTGGTGACTTTCTATTTTTGAGTGAATTTATGGTTATCTCTACTTCCTGAAAACTGATTTCTATTTCGTGTTTTAATTCAGGTACGTTATTGTGTTGATTATTATTTTGCTTTCATTTAAACAGTTTCGTCAGGTATATTTTCCATTCCTTTGCTGGTAATATTGTATTCCTTCAATTCTGCTATTTCTTTCCGTTGGTTTCTTACGAATCTCCATATTTCTCTTTTAGTTCTTTTCTGAACCATGCTGTATTATTGTTTCTTTCGTTTCGTATGAATTTGCGTTTTTCTGCATAAGAATGCATGTCAGACACTACAAACTGTTACTCCTTTATTTATTCTGTTTAACTAGTTTGGTCTTGCCAGACTAATAGAGTTGATAACTTGTGGACTTTCTATGTGAAACATTCCTTAATAAGAACATAAGATCAGTTTCTAACGCGAGAGAACTGGTTACCAAAAATAACTATCCAAAACTCTCGCATTAGTGATTCTTTTCCATCTCCATATCTTTATATTTTGATTCACTATCTTTTTTATGTTTACGAAGGCTCCCTATAAGGACGTGAGACTTCGGAGCGTTGGTGTGTGGACGTCGGTGTAAGGTTGTATGTATATATAAGATATGAACGTACCTATATTAGTATCCGACCAATAAAGAAAAACGCTTTCTTCATTTTGTTTTAAGACAGCCAGATAATCGCCACCTAAACAAATTCTTATGACATTCAAAACTTTATTATATCAGGTTGGTTTATAAAAAAATGTTATTGATATCATTATTCATCAATTTGAAAAGTTTTACTGTACTAATGATAGCTGTAAGTACTGCTGTCCATCAGATAAACCGCGAAAAAAGACAATTAGAGTTAAAAACGAAAAACTAGAGAAACCCAAGTCTGTGCATTGGCTGAAGCGAAGCTGTATTCAAATACACAAATTGCCAATGAAGTTAACTTGAATGAAAAAACAGTGAGAAATATTTGAAAAAATAAATAACTGACATTGTTATAACATGCAGATTACTAAAGAAATGTATCCTGGTGATCATTTTAAACGGATGGAATTCTGTGCAATTATGATGGACAAATCCAATGAAAAGAATAATTTTTTAAAAAATATTTTGTTTACAAACGAGTCACAATTCACAACAAACATAGTCCATCCGTAGTACGTTATTCTGTTTTAGGAATTAGCAATTAAGTGTATGTGAGCTTAGGCAGTATCCACAATAGTTGAATGTTGGAATGGGAATTTTGAGAGATCATAATATTGGTCCTTTTTCCATTGAAGGATATCTAAACTTAGTAAAATATCTTCAATTACTACAAAATCGAATTATTCGTACACTTCAACATCTTCAAATCAACTTGAACGATATTTGGTTTTAACAAGACGGATGTCCGTCACATAATGCACTGGCTGTAAAAGACTATTACGATTTAATTTGTACTGAACGTGTGCTTCGAGTATACAAGGTACAATAAAATGGCCCCCTCGGTCACCTGACTTAACTCTACTGCATTTTTATTTTTGGGACATGATAAAGACCAATTTGTACAGGTATAAATTCAAGCGAGTTACCAACTTGGAGCAACTGCGTCAAAATAGTCCAACTTTACCAAACATATTAGCAAATAAACTCAACGCCATGAGAAAGGTGTTGTATAATGTATTTGGTTTCTTTTCGCATTAAATGGTGGTTTGTTTGAACATTTAATTCGGTAATGATTTTATTTGGTTTATAGTTCCCAATTAGTACTTTTAAATTCACTTTTATACTAATTTTATTTTCACACTTTTTCTTTATTATGGCCTGAAAACGGAGGTCTTTTCATGATCATGGCTTGAAAAGATTTTTGAGACGTTTTGCATATCCTGCACGATTTAACAAATACACCATCAATGCAACCAAAGTGCAGTATTAATACACAACCGCTTGCATTTTTCTGTATAGGCCAGGATCTCTACTGTAAGGACTGCCCTTTAAGCCAATGTATTGTTGCCCGTATCCTGCCGCTAGGAGGCACGTAGTTTATTTGGGATTACGGTACATGTTTATCTATTAATAATGGTAATAAATCAATCCTTGAATGACAGGAAAGCTGAGACAATATATTTTGGGACAAGCTATACAAATAATTTTTTCTTTATTAACCAACAAATTTTTTTGCTCGTTTTTATCACTTTCTGAACACTGAGTTCAGCCGTGACTGTAACAACATTAATATGACCATATTGTAGTAAACAATAAAAACGCACTTGAATCCAAGAGATAACGAGAATGAAGATTATAACTCATTCAGGAAACATTTAGAATAATACCAATCTGTTTATTTTTAATTTGTGTTGAGTAAATAAGTCATTAAGTTATTTGTTAACGATGAAACAGTTTTCTGGGTATTAGTTAATTATGTAAACAATATTATAACCAACACAGTAGTTCACAAAGGTTAAAAAACGGAAAGTCCCAACAAGTAATTACCATTTAAAAAAGATCATAGTTTTTAAATGTTTGCATTCAAATCATTCTAATTGCAACTGCCTAAGCCCTACATCACAGACTATTATCTATTGTATAATTGTCTTAAATGAAAATATAATTAATTCCTTAAGTTTGCATATTTATTTCGTGTATTATGGAAAAACAAGACTGGTTTGATTAAGAATGTAGGAATGCTTTGGCAAGAAGGAACAGGGCAAAAAAACAACAAAAGATAAAGATAATACCTAAAGTTTGATCAAAAACTATGTAGCAAGAAGAAGGGAACTGAAAAGAATTGGCAGAAAAAAAAAGGACAGCTAGAAAAGCAATTAAAAAACAGAAGTCTACATGTACAAAAAGGTAAGTTCTAACCAAGAAGTTAAGAAATTCAGAGACACCACAAAGATTAATCCACAGTATTGCAGAAACAAAGAAGCTTACTTCAAGGTGAAACAACAGAAACAACAGATGGGCGGAATCTTTGGAAGGTATATTAAATACAAATCAACAAGAGGAACTTGAGAGAAATGAGAATAGACAAGAAGATGAATAAGGGACGTGTGAGGAACCAACTTTGAATGAAGTCAAAGAAATAATAAGAGACCTAAAAAATAATAAAAGTGTAGGAGGAAGTGGTATCCCAGTTGAGATTTTTAAGAAAGGTGGCGAAAGATTGAAGGCAAGGATATTTCACGTGACGAAGATTTTAGATCAGAACAGAAGAACAACTACTGATCAAATCAGTATGTTAAAATTAATACAAAATAATATCTACGAACAAAACTTAGGATTACACATGCTATTTATTGATTTTAAACAAGCATATGTCTAAATCGAACGATGCATATATGATGCCATGAGAATATTAGAAGTAGAAAGAAAAGCTTATAAGGCTAGTGAGAATGACGCTTAGGAACACGTTAAATAGGGTAACAACGGAAGGAAGTTTTTTAAGACAGTTCACAGTGAATAGAGGTCTAAAACAAGGAGATCCTCTATCAATGAATTTATTCAACCTAGTATTAGAACAAATCGTAATAAGATCAAATATGAGCACAAACAGGACAATTGTCGATAGCAGGGATCAGTGCATAGCGTATCGAGAACAAAAAACATTTAGAAAAAGTTTTTCAAAAAATTTGAAGAAGGGAAAAGGTACGAATTAATAACATACTAAACAAAAACGGAATATATGGAAATGAGAGGAGACATAACAAATAATAACAAATGTATCAAAATGAAAGGGGCAGCCTTTATTAGTGGAGACGGCACTAGAAGAAGAAGATATGCTTCAAATACAAAGAGAGCTTTTTCAAAAGTACAATTTGAGTATATTATTATGGGTTCTGCAATTTTATAATTTATATAATACACGAATGAATAAATATGTACTTATGTTTCTTTTGATATTATTTGCAGTTGATTATTAGAAAAATTTTTTGGCAATTGTCCCTTGATAGGTGAGCGGATAGATTTGCAATAGAGTCAAAACCCCAAGCCACCAGATTGCAACAGATTTTTTTTAACTTTATTATTATACTGTCATTTTACTATATCTTATTGTTATTGAATGCATATGTTTTATTTTTAATGTAAATTTCAACACTGCCAAACACCAATATTTCGTTCTTTCTTGTTTGTTCAAAATTTTATTGTAAAAATTCCTTTTGGCGATCTAAAAGTTGCATTAATGGTCGTAACCGTGCTAGAAAATCAACCAGGAATGTTTGATTTATGATTACTTAAAATTATCTGAATGATACAGGCACACATGTAGCACAGAAAAAAAGAGAACATTGCAGCTGGTGTTTATTTTATGACGAATACAACTCCGAGAATGACAAAAAATGGCCGAAAAAATCTGGTAAATATATATTACAGCAAACACTTGTGGATTGTATGTAGGTTGCTGTGTTAAATTAAACAACCGTATGCATGTGTATGTAGATGGAAATGTTTTACACATCAAAAAAATTAATATTTGTGTCTATCATTATTCTATTAGCCATATATATGTATACAGGGTGGATTGTTGTTTTCTGTTTTCATGAATTTGATTAATTATCTTTATTTTTGATGCCCACCACAAATGTACTCAATGCTTCTGATCCATGAGGCCAAATGGAGTTTTGTTAACACGAGTAAAGAAAAACTTAAAGCTCTAAAAGAAAATAAAACCATAAAAATATTACTAGCGCACAAGAGTAATCATGGACAAAAGTCAATATAAGGAGAAATTCAAGAATTGGTCACAAACGATCAATACAGAAATATACGTCTTTTGATTGAAGTGTTTGACATATTTGTGTCGCATCTTGCAATACGAAAACTGCTGAATGCTGAAAGTGAAAAAGAATTTAGAGATTTTGCATTTTTTTTTTCGTAATCTATTTATAGACAAACGGATGACATTGATACACATCTGTATCATTGTAACAGTGCAATCAGTTGTAAAATATACTTACTTCTGCATAATTTGCAGACTTGTAAAAATATTTTAAGCGCGGATATTTTTCAATGGCATCCATTCACAAAGCTGCGATATCGCTTTCAGCCTTATCGTTTAAAATTGCAACTACACAAACAATCCTATCGTGGTTATTCATTCATTTTGTTAAGCAAACAGTCAAAACCGCGTTGCTGAGGTTGACACGTTTTATTTTTACTATTAGTTTTGCTGACTTGATAAGAAATTTGTATGGAATTTTAAACGATAAAAATTAAAATTTGGCAGGATTTATGACAATAGATAAACGCTAAGTCTGTGTTCTTTTTGACTTTTTTCTGTTTAGAATAATAACTTTGTACTTTAAAATAGTTTTTATCTTTCAGCTTTTTCCTTTAATTTAAAAGCCTGCTCGTAACAATTTTCCTATTACGTAAACGGTCGCGCCAAGTTTTAAAGACCCAATTCATGATTCTAGGCTGCCAGGGAAAAAGAGTATAAGTCAAAAATCTTAATTTTAGAGGAATGGCATTTTATTATTTGAAAGATGTATCTAAAAAAATTTTAAACCAAATATCTTCTAAAAAAGCTTATAGTATAGTACTCAAATGTAAGTTTAACGAAAATTAATATCTAAGCTACTTACGACTTAAGAAAAAATTAACGATCAGGTAAATAGAAAAACATTTAACATTTAAATTTAAAAAAAAAACAAGTAATTTAAAAACTTGAATAAAAAACATTAGGTATTTTCGTCACAATTTTCCGAATCATCTCCATCAGGACAAGTATCAGGCATGCATTTGTCTTGAGATTTCTATAAAAATCATGAAATGTAGGAGAAATTAGTGGTAAGAGACGCAATATATTTTTTTTCTTTTCTTTTGAAATGAGTAAAGCAGAGAAGGCCCCAAATGAGATGGAGAGATGATTCAAGAAGCACGTGGGCTCTAGATGGATGACTGTTGCGACAGACAGAGAAGAATGGAAAGGATTGGGAGGCCTATGTCCAAAGATGGACGAAGAGGCTAATTAGATTAGAAGTAGAGGTATAACCTTTGGTGGATTTAGCTAAGCATTTGGATTCCCCCCGGATAACACTTGAAAGGAACATCGTATCTAAAACTCTGTTTGGAATATTTCCAAATTCGCGAGTATATCGAAACCACCTGACTGAGTGCCAATACATTGCCTTTATTGTCTTTTTTCCTAAGTTGGAGGTCCGATTTAAGAAGATAGGCAAAAATTTAAGAAATCAGAATGGGTCAATTCTACGACGCTTAATATGTATTGAGCATTGGCATAGGGAACATTGTTGTAAATCAAATGTATAGCATCGCATTGTTTATCGTCTTTCGCCATATTTTTTTCAAGTAAGCATTGTAAGCATCCTGGTGGTGGTCTGCTAATTCACGTTGTGTATTGTTTTTTTCTTCCAGTGTAAAAATCTTTAATTTCATATCTAACAAATCACATTTGTGACAAGTATCGCCTTAGGATCTTTAAAACTTAGATTCATTTTCTGAAATTCGCGTTCGTAAATCTGCCTTGACACTGGTTTCTCTTCCGATTTATTTTGTTCACAATAAAGTTCGTACATAATTCGTAGTTTTAGGTGAGGTAGAAGATATCGCCTGGTACTTTCTCTTCGTGTATAGTGGGAATTTGTAAAGCGGAAAAGACAAAGTATAACTTGTAACGTTTTCTATTTTGTCTGTACTATGTTTCGTTATCAGAAGCCTCACAACCTCTTTTATCGTCATATGTTATCCCAGACAGGGTTGAACATTTATTGCCCAGTGCTGAAGTAACAAACATTTTGAGTCTCACCTAGAGTTTTCGTGAAACAACATACACGGATTCGTTCATTATTTACAATAAAATGAAAACGATGTTTTTAAATCAAACTTTTTTTTTCTGGGTCTGTGGTTCTTTTTCTAGATGATGCAGGTTCAGTAGTGTCTACTAATCCAGCAATAAATCTTACTCTTTTATTTCTATCCGGAAGAGACCAGTATTCATTAAATATATGTTCCCTTACTGAACTTCCTAGTTCATTATCAAATCTGATTTCTAGCTTATCTTCATTTCGTCCTACAGTCATTTAATGGAGTTAACATTCTTTCTTTAACCACTTTGCCTTTAGCAGTGACATAACTTTCTCCCATATTTCTTTTCAGTTTTCGTTCGCTCTTTTCTTTCTTGCAAATGCTCCTTTTTGTGTAGTACTTTTAGTCTTCTGAATATCATATTCTAGTGTTGCTTTAGCTGCATCATAAAATTTATGTTTCCGCCTTCTCTCTTTCTTTAGATTTGTACATACTTTAAATACACCTGGGTTACCTTCACTTTCATCACTTGATTCTGCAACATAATCCTTATCAAGGTCACTATCATCAGATAGTCTCAGTAATAAAATAAATTCATTTTATAACCAGCAAAACAAAAATATTTTACTGGAACAGCGTGTAAATTAATGTGCTTATTCTTCAATCGCGCTGTAGGAGAAGGCCATTGTAAATCCGTATCCCAAAGAGTAGTATCAGTGGTTTGAATAACAGTGGTCTCCTGCTCTGCATGTAATCCAGAACAAGAACAAGAATTTTCATCGATTTGGTTTTTGCTTTCGTCTAAAAATATTCATCAAATTTACTAATTTTGTTTGACATATTTAAATATTATAAAATCTCAATTATACATATAAAATTCTAAGACTGTATCGCTATATTATTATCTAGAAAGAAACAAGTTTATAATTTCTAATCTTACGATAATGTAAAAAAGACAGAAACAAACATAAAGTTATAAATTTTTTAACCTACCGTTGTTTTTCAAAATTTCCAACATGCTTTGGTTTTTGAACTAGCCATTGCTTATTAATATAATTTTTTAAATGGTTTTTGATCGTTTTTTACTTTTTTGCTTTCGAATTGTATGTAAACATTCATAAACGCAACGCTAACTAGTTTTTTGGTTAAGTACAAAGAGTATAAGTCAGTTTGTTCAGAAATAAAAAGTGATCTTTATAGTACAAGTTGACTTACACTAATTTTATTAGGCTTATATATATAGTTATACTGTTTCTACCTAATGGATAAATGCAAATAAGACTTATGTTCTTTTTACCAAACTGTGGCAAATGCAATATTACTCGATTTTTTTATATAACTCATTTTGGCCAATTTGTGACTTATTTTTCCCGGACATCCTAGAATCTGTATATCTACCCTATAAATTAAAATATTGATATTAACTAAACAAAATTTAAATATTAGCGCCATTTGCCATTTAGTTATGATTGCTAAAATGTAAATTGTCAATTGTATTCACTTTTGAAACAAAGTCTTAACTGTACACTCAACTGGTTCATTTCATGTTTATTTTTGCTCAGACCATTTTTTCCGTCGGTAAATAGATAAACGTTGTAAACTAATGAGTCTTAAAAGTTCAAAATAACAGTAAAGTACATAGTACATGTTTGTGCAAAATTATCTTGTTCTACAAGGATTGTCCACGTGCTTAGACGGAACTGAAACCGAAGTAGACAAACAAGAAAAAGCTAAGTTAGTTCTTTTGCTTGATCCATCGTTATATATAGGTACATATAAAACAAGCAAAAACCACAAAAGAAATTTGGGATGCTTTAAAAAAGTTGTTTGATGACTCAGGTTACGTGAAAAAAATCAGTTTATTGATTGATTATTGAGAAGTCTAATTTCAACGCGATTGAAAGATTGTAGTTCAATGGCAAGTTATGTGCACCAAATAGTTGAAAAAGGACAAAAATCGAGTCGAACTGAGATGTGGATGTGAGAATGAAGTAGAGATAAATTTCCTTAGCAGAGTCTAATTGATAGTTTGATGAATTTATCTGTTTTAACCAGACCAGATGTATCATTTACCTACAGTTGTTTTCTTGAGCCAATTTAACAATGTATATAATGAGTCTCATTGGAAATGGCCAAAAAGGGTATTGAGGTATTAAAAGACACATTAATTATTCTCTGATTTACTCAAGCAATACATTATATCGTAGATCCTTTACTGAATATCTATTTAAGCTTTGCGGCTCTACAATATCTTGGCAAAGTGCAAAACAAAGAACAATAGCTTTATCTAGCTGGGAGGCAGAATGTATGGCCTTGTCAGAGGCTGCTAAAGGTACTGTTTTTCTTAGGGGTTTGCTAAGTGATTTAATTCACAAAACTGAATGCATTACTTCATTTAATGATAATCAAATAAGCAAATTCAATTTATCATAAAATAAGCATACTGATGTAAGATATCATTTTTCGAGAGACCTAATATCTGACATAATCATTATTGTCTACTGATATTATGCCAGATTATGTGTTTACTAACGGTCTAGTTGCTGAAAAGCTGCATAGATTTTTGAAACTGTTTGGTATAGGTAGGTAACCTATAAATTTTACAGGAAGTTAAGATTGGTACAATGTAAACTTTCAAATTGTATTCACTTTTGGAACAAAATAAAGTTCTGGTGCGTTTCATTTATAAGTTTTAAGACAACCTACAGTTAGGATGTGTTTCATATATAATTTACAACTATTTGCTCTATCTATGCTATGTTAATGTTTCACTAAACAGCTTACTGGATGCTTACTATCCTTTATCGGATTTTATCCACGTATATGCGCTTTTGCCACAAAGCAACTTGGTGTGCGTTTATCAGTGTTACCAACATGTGATAATTATTAAAATCCCCTATTGTGCGGTATTTAATATTATGTGCGGGAGGTTAGAACTTGCTGACCGACTTTCTACGAACCCCGATTTATCGTTATTAATATTTCCTGCCTCGTACAGGACCGCATTCGTTGCTTAAAATAATAATTAAGTATAATAGTTTTATCTTCAAAGTCTATTTTGCTGATATAAGTATAAGTAAAGTATAGTTAGGAGCAAGATTTATTCTAAATATACTTTAATATGCTAAAAATCTAGTATTGATAATATCACAAAAGACTTGAAAAAACTGATGGACAAACTGCATTTAGATTGTCATCCTGAGACAAAACGCATTTTGATTGTCTACAGAAAATAGACTAACTTTTGGTAGTAACCATGTACAAAAACTCATAAAAGTATTATTTTATTTCTAAATACAAAATAATGTTTAAAAATTAATTCAACAATAATCGCATTTTACATTTCATAAAGATCATCGTTGTCATCATCAGTGCAATCGCAGCAATCAGCTCCTTCGACAACGTCATCATCCTCAGTTTCACCAAGGTTAGCTTGATTGTCATTTTGCTCACCAGAATCAAAGACAATTGGTTGTAACCATGTTAGCTTAGGATCGTTGACCCAATTCGCCCCTGACAGTGCCACTAATAGTTTCGAGAGGCTCTGGAGTTTTTTTGGTTTAATTTCTTTTTGAAGTTCTACAGCACGTAATTGTAAAGTCGAAAGCTTTTCAAGTTTCAATAACGTTTAGAATTGTTTAAATGGATCATCATTTCTGTAAAACAGCTCGGTTTTAAGCAAAATATCGTTGTTGTTTTGTGATCTCTTAATAATAATTTGTTTGTTTTTTTTTTTATTTTTTTTTTTTACTAAAGACACCGAAGTGTACTTACATTAAAATCTGGTCAGTAAGACCAATTATCAATTTTTAACCAACTATTCTATTACTAATGAAAACTTAAAATTAGGTGTGTACTCACTAGTATATTTCCTATTATTTCTAATAACTAGCATTAAATGTACCATGCACACTCGCACAATACTTTGCTCTGCTTTTCACTCACTCACTATACCAGTTCAAAAGGCTTTGTCCTTTTGAGCCTTCTCTCTAGGTTCGTATTGTCAAGGAGCTGGATAGCCTCGACGTTTACATTATGATGGAGTCGTTGTTCATGGCTCCCTGCACATTTCTTGATTATCTGATTGACGTCTTCCATCTTAAGGTCCCGGTGAAGATCGTTGTTCCTAACGTACCAAGGCGCATATACGATGTTCCTTAGCAGTTTATTCTGAAATACCTGGATTACTTTGATGTTACTAGGCTTGGCACAGTCCCAGAGTTGGTAGCCATAGGTCCATACTGCCCTTAGTATTTGTTTATAGATTATGAGTTTATTATTTATGGATAGAGCCTTCCCATCAACCAATACATTTTCTTGTAGCGGATGCCTAGTTCTTCTCTTTTCTTCTTCACGTGAGCTTTCCAGCGAAGCTTCGCATCAAGAGTGATCCCCAAGTACTTTGCTGATGTTGCAATAGGCACTTGAACATCATTTATTCTAATTGGAATATTATTAATTCTCTTATTGGTAAAATTTATATGGACTGATTTATTCTCATTCAGCTTAATTTTCCATTTTTTGGTCCATTCATGAATTTTATTTATTGAATTTTGTAGTTTTTCCGTAGCTTCTTCGACGGTGTCATCTACAGTGTCATCTGCGAAGGTAGCTATGGTGTCGTCTTCTAGTTCAGGTATATCACACGTGTATATTAGGTATAGGACTGGACCCAATACACTCCCTTGTGGAACACCTGCTTCAATATCCTTGAGATCAGTGTATGCATCTTCTTGTTTAACTCTAAAATGTGTGTCCAATTCCATTACCAATTCCATTAAGAGGGGTAACAATTTGGATACAGAAGTGGCCATTCCGTTGTATTCTTGGAAACAGGTTTCCTTTTATTAACTTCCACTGTTTCAAAATAAACATTTTCACTGTTCGAATACTTATATTGAAGAGTATTGGAAAAGTCTTTCCAAAACCTTAACCATCGAATTTTAAGCCGCTCTACCTTGTACCTAAATACATGTGGTTGGAATTTCTTTTCTTTTTCTATTATACCAAAATCTAGGTCAGATGGCAAGTAAGATTACTTACCAGAAACTTCTGGTCTATTTCTTCCACGGTAAAATCTGGATATGTAGTTATATAATTGCATAATAATGCCTTTAATGATTTTAATATTACGATTCTGACAGCCACATTGGTTAGAATACATAATAAGTCATATCGATTTTACAACATTTTTTATGTAAAATAAAATACAGGATCCTACCTCTAGAGGACCCCTAAAGGCGACGGTTTCATTTCACACAAACATAAAGAAGTTGTTAGTTCAAATTTCAAGAATATTAAAGAAGTAGGTCCATAATTACTTGTAGTAACAAATTTCTGCGGTAAGCACAGGTGCAGGTTCATGATTCATGTTTCATCAGATCGAAACAGATGACCGACGCTTTTCCTTTTTTTGTCATCTCGGTGTCTCTTTTTAAAGAATCTCTAGCACTCTTCGCCTTCTTTTGATGAAGTTCTTTTTCAGTTTTGAGTTGTTTACTTGATCCACTATTGGCTACCTTTATTTGAATGCAAATAAATATTGACGTCAGATAAATTACTGACTCTTACAAGAGTCAGTAATTGGTGGATGAAAGTGTAAATTATATTCCTGGTTGAACGTTTCTCGAAAAATTAAATAGGATTCTGTGTTTCACTTTTATATAACTTGTATTCTACTTGTAACATCTTAATCGAAATTCATATCACAGAATAAATATATTTCAGAATAATTGAAAAGTCACAATGACAATTAATAAAAAGATCCAAAAATATCAATCAAGAATGATAGAAAAAACATCTAACTGTCAGCAACACAGTAGACTAACCACGCATGGTCCACTTTGCTTCCAAACTTCCAAAATTACTTAGTGCTGCCATCTAGTAACAAATATAAAATGTAGATTGGTCCACTATCTGATAGATTTGAACTAGACAGTTTAATACTCTACAATAAAATAAATTTTGAATTTTTGTGGGTTGGTCCGTTATTGCACTCATAGCCTGAATTATTCTTTAATTTTACTAAAACAAAAGCATTTGATTTAGCTGTAATCATCACATAGCCTATTTTATCAAACACCCGGTATGTGTATGAACTGCGATATGACAGTATATATGAACTGCATTCGCCCAAATTGATTATGGGCGCCTCTATCGACCGTGATAAAATTTTACATATACTTCAAAAATACGTTTTCACATTTCGGTGAAAAACAAAATTTGATGTTGATGAGTTATATTATCTGTTAAAAGCTATAAGAAACTCCCTCGCACGCCCCTGCGGTTTTAATAGGTAGAAGCAGTGGTAAAGGAAGCTGGAGAACAAACTAACTGCGGCTCCTGACGACACCAACGACTCTCATGAATGTTATATTAATTAATTTTAATAGTTGTTGAAAAGCAAGTTTTTGTTTGCAAAATGGCGCCCGGTATAGCGACGGCGCGGCAACGACAACAGACATAACTGTGTTGTAACCCTAATTAGAACGAATGTTCGTTTATTTTGAGTAGCTTAGCTTGGCTCTTGAGTACCGAGAAGAGAAGTGTGCACAGACCTTTCTGGATATTTAAATTAAGTCGCCAGCTCGTAATAAATGTTTATATGCGGTTTGATGTTCATCAAAGTGCATAGTATAGTTGAATTAATATAAGATGTGCATCATGTGATCATTCCCTTTGGTAATCACGGACGGGAATTTATTGAGGTCATAGTAGGGGATGGCCCAAGTGTATTTCATTGGTTGAACGTCGCTTCTCTGGTTTTGTTTTGTGAGATTTTTATTCCCTAATAGTTACGTCACGGACAAGCTCTTATTGCTTGTTAATTTTAAGTATCTTTTAATATCAATTGTTCCCAATTAGTATCAAATCCCATTTGTTATATTCTTTTTATCAATTTCCGTGTTATTTTATTCATATCATTACAATTTTGGGTTACTATCACATGGTTTTCTGCAAAGTATAAGCTGTAACAATAAAATCAGGTTATGAGAGACATAAGGTCCTGTCATTTAGTGGTATTTTTATGCCACTAGCACATTTTCCATTCTTTTTTTTTTATATATAGACAAAGTGCCTGTAAATGTTTTGGTATCTTCTAAACACTCTCCCCGACGTTTTTGTCGAAATTTCCAGAGTTTTTCCAGAGAATTTCCGGAGGTCCAGAATACCTGGCAATGGACCTCTATTATCAGCAGATCATCAGAGGCAACGTTTACGACCTAGTATATGGAGAAGAGCTGGTGAATGTTGCTAACAATGTTGTTTTACTCCGAGAGTTGAATTTGGTAGTGGTATAATGGTGTGGGCAGATATTTTCCTAGAGGCTTATACTTTGTTACAATTGAAGGGGGCAATTTGAACGTTCAACGGTATATTCAGCTATAATTGGAAGATCATGTAGTGTCATTTGCCCCATTTGCTGGAGAAAACTTTCGTGTGATGCAAGATAATGCTCGTCCGCACATCGCAAGAATAACACAGGATTACTTAGATGAAGTTGGAATACGTTTATTACCATGGTCCCCAAATAGTGCAGACTTAAATCCAATAGAGCATGCATAAGATATTCTGGGACAACGTATTCGACGTAACCATGGTGAGTTTGAAACCATGGATGATTTGGAGCAAGCAGTTGGTGACGAATGGGAGCAAATCCTTCCAAGCAGACTTGGCTGCCTTAATCCGAAGTATGCCTGATCGAATGAGAGTCGTAACTAGGGCCCGTGGAGGTAAGACACTACCAAATATCGTTTTACATAAAAAAATGTTTATATTTAAAAAAATAATCTTTGTTTCTTTGCAGATTTTTAAATTTTTTGAATTGTTTATAGTTTTTTCTCTGTAACATTCTTGAGTTGTAATAAATTTGACTTTTAAATTTTGTTTATTATTAAATACTCAATTGGAAACATCTTAAACTTTTATAAACGTCAGTTTTTAGGAAAAATCTGAGTCTCTGGTTAATTTTGCACACCAGTGTATTTAAAATTTGTGTACGATGGTGTTATTATTATATATTTTGTACTGCCTTTTAATATTTTCACTTTTTTCCTTCTTATCACGTAAAGTTTTTGTGGTTATTTTTTTTACTACTTTCATATCTATTGTTTTCAACATTTTTTTTGTTATACTTGTGTTATATACATGGTAAATTATTTAACATGTAGCTAATTCAGTTTATAACTTAGAACATCCTTGTTTTGAAACATCAAAGATGTAATTTAAAGTTAATGTCTCTACATTTAAAGCATTTTTACCCATTATATCTAGTGACTTTCAACATATAAATCTAGATAGCACTTATTATATACGCAACACAACATGCATACATATAGTTAAGCACATACACTATGAATTTTTCACAAATAACGTATATAACAATGTTACAAAAGTACAACACAAAAAGATATAATGCTGCCATAATTATATATGGCAGCAGCAATGTAATATGGCAGCAAATAATGTATCTTATCAAACCTTGATTCTCCACGTGGGGTGATGATGGGAGCAGGGTGCTACCCCGAAGCGAAGACATCACTATCTTCTTCGGCAGACTAGGAACAAAAATGATGGAGACAAGCGGTTCTCGGGGATGCGTCCGATCTCCTGAACCTGGAAGTCTAAGTGGGGGCGACTGTTTGCGTTGATGTTGCAATGAATGGTGGGTTCTTCTAATTCTTCTGATTTGATTCGGCAATTAGATGAGGTGGTCGTTATGATAATGCCGGAAATAATTTCCATTGGATATTTCATGTAATAGTTTATGAAGGTTGCGAATCGGCAACACTTTTTATTGGGAAAGAAGCACAATTTTCCTTTAAAATAAGTTTATTTTGACATTTCAGACGTTTCAATTTCAAAATTTATTGTGTTCAAAATTGTATTAACAACAGTAGGTTGGGTTTTGTATGTCAGTCTGTGCGAGTGACTAAAATCCCAACCAACGGTATTTTTCTTTCAAGACGATGGTTTTGTCTAACATTAAAACACTGATGAACAACTTTTGTTTTCAACATTTATTATAATTTATTATCACTACAGCTGTTTCTATGTTATAACGTGTCTCAAATTTGACCAGCTGTAAATCTAGAGATTACCTGTGTTCATCAAACAGTTAAACCATCTTATGAAAATAATATAAAAAACCTTATAGCGCCATCTATTATTCAAAAAACTAATTGAATAGTCAAATTGATTTGTTTATTCTCCATACTAAGTGTTCTATAATATTTAATCGTTATGTATAATTTTAATCAACCTGTTAATATTACCAATAGTAACTAGTTCAAGCAAAAAAACAAAGAAAATAGAAAACTGTTCCTGAAAAACTCACCTCGTATAATGCCTTTTTTCATACCCATTTTGTAGCGTTCCCGGAGAAATCTGAGAAGATTTACTTCAAAGACATTTTTAGGTCGAGTAACCCTTAAACTATCGACATTACGGTCTCCTCATTGTTCATTTTCGAGGGTTCGATAAAGGGCTCGAGTGTTTGCGGTGTCACTGTAACGGAAACCATCTTTGTGTTGGAATGTACAGGAAGCTGACAAAATGTCGGCTCGGGAGAAAAAGTAGGCAAGGAAGGAGGGTTAAGAGGTCGTTGTAAAAAATAGGATGTCTCGAAACGTTCTAATAAAGGTGTCCCAATAATATGGAGTATTTTTTTATACGAGAAATCAATGGGGAGGAAAACAAACCAGGTGTTACCGTGAGTGGTGACTTTTACACTTTGTAATCTTTTTTAACTGTGTTTTTAATAAAAAATAAAAGGAGATGAGTATATGAATTTTAAGTAGGTAGTAGGTCAACAAGTTGACAATGAAGGAAAATTATATTATAAAAAAAGTTTAAAGGTGTAGATGAACATAAAATTCCTATCCATTAATCAAAAATATTTTTCTTTTTATGTAGACATGACTGTCTGTTTTTCAATGTGCCTCAAGTAAGTTGTCACTCCATCGTTTTCGTGATCTTCCTATTGGGAAACCGTCTCTTGCCGTCTTTACTACTCCATTAGTTGTCATTCAGCTTATATGATCGTTCCGGTCTACTCTTCTATGTATTATCCAGTTCTTGATGTTCTCCACCTTGCATCTACGTCGTGTATCTGTACTTCTAGCTCTGGCCATTGTGTCTTAAAAATATTCTAATGTATATTATTGTCTGACGCTGTTGCTAGAATTGTGCGACGCCCCTCATAGAAAAAAATAAAACACGGGAGAATGAATCACACATAAATATCAAAAAGAATCAAAAGAAGAAGATATATGGAAGAATCAATAGAAGAACATATTTGGAAGGGTATATGATTAGGTCCTTTGACATTTTAAAATAAATTTAACAAATGAAATTCAGTTAAAATAGAGTAAAGCATAACTTGATAATAGTTTATATGATTAATAAGTTAATTTGAGTTTGATGTGTTTTTTACGCAACAACTTTTCCTAAAGCAGATTTTTGAAAATCGTTACAATCGTCAGTAGTATGATGATTTGAAGTCGTAGTTAAGAAAAATATCAGAAAAAAAAGTAGTTGTCAATTTGTGATCAAGGAACAAGCAAATTGATTCTTCTTCTTCAAGTTCCACTCCTATCGGAGATTGGAAATCATTCTGGCAATTATAATTTTATTGGTTACTCGCCTGAATAGTTCAATTGAACTGCATCCAAACCACTCACGGAGATTGCGTAGCCACGAGATTTTACGTCTTTCTACGCTTCTTCTACCTTTGATTTACCCTGCATTATATTCCTTAGCAGTTCGTACTTTTCACCTCTCATGATGTGCCCCAAGTATTCCAATTTTCCTGATCTTTATGGAATTTAAAACTTCGCATTGTTTTCCTAGTTGTTCGAGAACTTGTTCGTTTGTTTTGCGATCCATCCATGATATTTTCAAAATGCGTCGATAACACCACATTTCGAATGCTTCTAGGTTTTTAATGTTGGATTTTTTAAGTGTCCAAGCTTCAACTCCATACAAAAGGGTAGAGAAAATATAACATCGAAGCAATCTTATCCGGAGCGATATATTGATATCGCGATTACAAAAAAGTTTTCTCATTCTATTAAAAGTTGACCGCGCAATTTCAATGCGGCATCTTATTTCTTTTGTCTGATCAGTATCTTCTGTGATCCATGCTCCAAGGTATTTGTACGAAGATATTTGTTCAATTTCTGTATTATCTAGTACTAGCTTAACTTTGATGTTTTGTGCTTTTGTAAATACCATGAACTTGGTTTTCTTCAAATTGATTTTTAGTCCATAATCGTTGCAATATATATTTAGTTGTTCAGCAAGGTGTTACAGTTCTTCTAGTGTTCCTGCCAAAAGGACGGTGTCGTCAGCATATCTTATGTTATTAAGTGGCTCACCGTTTATTATAAGGCCCTCACTAATCTCGGCAAGCGCTAATTCTGAGATGGCTTCACTGTATAAATTGAATAACAAGGGTGATAAAATACACCCTTGGCGGACCCCACGGCGAATCTGGATATCCTTGGTCAGTTCGTTTTCAACTTTCACTTTTGCTGTTTGATTCCAATAGAGGTTACAGATGATTCTAATGTCTCTACTGTCTATGTTTTTATTTAATAAAATTTCTTTAAGTCGATTATGCTGCACTCTGTCAAATGCCTTCTCAAAATCAATGAAACAGGCATAGACTTCCTGATTAATATCTAAGCATCTCTGCGAAAGAACACTTACTGCAAACAGTGCATCTCGTGTTCCCAGACCTTTCCTAAATCCCATTTGTGTATTACTTATGCCTTCATCTAATTTCTTATGTATTCTATTGTGAATTACTTTTAAAAACAATTTCAAGACATGACTCATTAAGGCTATGGTGCGATGTTCATTGCACTCCTTTGCATTGGCTTTTTTGGGAAGCAGTATGAATGTTGATGTTCTATATATGGTATTGAATAGATCCAAAAGAAGATCAATAGATTCAGTATTCACAATTTTAAGTAATTCGATAGGAACTTCATCAGGCCCGGGAGATTTACCATCTTTAGCTTGTTTCATTGAATATTCAATTTCTTCTCGTATAATGTCAGGCCCAGTATCATCCTTAAATTCTTTTGGTGCTTCTGTTCTTTCTTTGTCTTCAAATAGTTGTGCTATATATTGTGTCCATCTCTGCATTTTTTGGTTTATATCTGTTATAAGTGCACCCCTTTCATCTCTTAGTTGCCTAGTTTGAAGTGTTTTTCTCATTCCTGTTAATTCTCTAATTCTTTTATGCATGTTAAAAAAGTCATATTTTTTCTCAATTTCTTCTAGTTCTTGGCACTGCTCATGTAACATTCTCTCCTTAGCTTCTTTTATTCTCTTTTTTATTAATCGATCAGTTTCATTATATTTAATTGGATTTTTTGTTTTGAATGATTTTCTTTCATTCATTAATAGTAGTATTTCTTCAGTCATCCAATCTTTATGTTTTCTATTCTTTGGTTTTAAGTTTTCATTTGCTGTTTTAAGCAAATTGATAGTTTGGTTTAATGAATTACTATATTTTCTCAAACATTCTATTAATTGTTCGTTAATAATTTTATTTTGTTCACTTGTACCGCCCGTCATTCCCGGCAAATTCAAAAAATTCCTCACTGAGATTATAAAATCGGCCGGGCGATAGACGTGTCGAATCCTGACTGCTGGGAAACTGTTCGTCAACTGATGAATGTGAATGCCGGCGGCATAGAATATTTTGTATGACGGATTGTTAAGTTCGGCGCCAGGACTGTGACAATCCGTTTAAAATTATGCCATATTTCCATACATTTCAGAAAAACATAACAAGTAAAAATAATTTATTTAAAACTTCGAGCTTTAATTGAAAACCTTAATTCATATAATAGCAAATGCCACATTAATAAAGCAAGAAATAATTATTTTCGTTTCCTCTTTCCTCTCTCAAGTTCTCAACAATCTTGCATAGTAAATAAACAAGGGTTGGATTATGTTAAATACCTTAAGTCACAAACAAGTTCTCATTCAGAAGTGCTTTGTCTGCGTACGACGTTGCCGGATTATTTAATTTTCTGAAAATAAAAATTCACGTATATGGAAAACAATCTAGTCTTTTTTGGAAACGGTTAACTTTAGAAAAAAATGTTGAACGACATTTTTGTTCTAAATTGTGCATTGTATCCATACCTTTTCAGGAACGCACTATTTTCGGGACACCCTGTATACAAAATTATTAAAACTAAACTGGTAGCAAATTAAAAACTTATTATGGTACAGACAAAAAATATTGTAATAAGTATATTTCTCGAGGGAAAAAACAAATTAAGGTTCGAATACTAATCCTTGTTTTTATTAGACGTTTCATTAGAATGCCTTACGTATTCAGTTCTAATAGAAGATCTAAACAATTATTGTTCTATGGATGGTGCAATACCGTAATTTTAATATAATTAATATGCTTATATGAATATTTCTTTATTAAATTATTAATAATTATAAATTTTGTTACAGGTATTAATGAACATCTTCATGGAATTGGTCATGTGACTAATAGGTAAGGTCAATTTTAATTTATCTATTTATCGTAACAATATTGCTATTCTTGAATGGATTAGTCTGTTTCCAGTAAGATTGGAATGTATAAACAATATATTGGTAAAATAAAAATAGTTTTATCTTATAATGTGGCCAGCGACTGCTTTCTCACATAAATCAACTACAAAGGTTATAAATATTGACCCGACTAAAGTAGTGCTTCCCAAAGCGTCTTGTGTTCAGTGTCTACATTACTTTAAAGGCTGTTTTATCGGTGCACCAAAATTTTTTCTCTGTTATTTACCGACGAAATGTCTCGAAATTTGGACATGTTATACGAAATTATGTTGCCTTTAAACTGATGGTTTTACTTTTTTTATTTTTTTGAATTTTCTGTTGAAAAATTGGATTATACTGTTTAACGTTCTAATATAACCAAACTTTTCACGCCCATCAGTTGAAAGAGTTTTTTTTTCTGTAATCGTTGATTCTTTTTTCACCTTTCTGTGTCCAGTAATAATCGAGAAAAGCGTATTCAAACTTTGAAGAAAATTGCTAAAAAATACTGAAATCTAATAGTGAAACGTGTTCCTCATCATTGTCGCTGAGCTTGATCGTTATCGCATTAGTGACGTCAACGTACGGTACGGTCTTATTTTTATTTCTCTATGGGTACGGTCAGTTAGTTCGCTTAAATTAGAATCCATTTTAGTTCTTTCATTCTTGTATTTTCTTTATCAACTTGCTTAGTTTTTACAGTTTACAGTATTCTTATTTATTTTGAAAACATTGAAATTATTTAGTTTACGTGTATGTTAAGTAATATATTATTAGTTTAGTGGTATAAGTTAAAAGTGGTATAAATTAAAAGTACGCGTATTTTTAAGTATTACATTAGGTTAGTGATATAAGTTATAAGAGACAAGATAAAAAATGAGTCCCAGTAAACTTCCTATGTCAAGGAAAAGGAGAGCAATTGCACTGCTTTAGTATTTATTATTTATGTTACAACCGTTTTTAAAAGCTTTTATTTATTGATAAGTACATTGACTTTTAAATGTCAAATGTGGAATATTGAAAAGGAGATAGCAACATAGGATTCTGGTAACAATTCACTGAACTTGAATGGTTCTGGTTATTCAGACATACAGCAGCAGCACGCTGCATTAAATATACCTGTGATTTCCTACAGGCAGTATGCAAAACATACGGAAACAGTTGCAGATATCATCGGCCAAACATTTTGTGATTCCTTAGAAGAGGCTGGACGGGAGGAATTAGCTTTAGCCAAAGAAATTGGTGAAGTAGATTCCGACGGAAATGGGTTAATAACCGTTATAGTTGATGGTGCTTGGTCAAAAAGATCGTATAAAGTAAACTACGATGCTTCTTCAGGTGTAGTACCTGACGTTGTAAAATTTATTAAATTAGTACGCCTTTGATTGATAGGACATGTAATTAGGCGAGATGAAGATGAAACGATCAGAAAAAATTTCAACCGAAGAGGACCAGTGGGAAGACGATCCAGAGGAAGACCAAAACTTAGGTATCAAGATAACATAGAGGGTGATCTAAAATCCATCGGAGTTAAAGCATGGAGAAAGTTGCCAGAGGCAGACAAATACATTTACTATTATGATGGTTTCGCAGGTACCAATTTTTTATAGATAAATAAAAATATTTTTTGTTTAATTTTTACTACGCTAATATCAGTTTTCTCTAACAAATATTAACAAAATATTAATTATATATTAATATTAATATAACAAAATTTAAATTTATTATAAATAAACACCATGGTGTTTTTTGCAGTCACGTTTCACAAATTTGTATTTAATACTATGTTTAGCTAAGACATATAAATTAAAAATGTGATTAATTCTTTTTAAAACATTATCTACGATAATTAATCTAAAAAAAAAAGTATTCCGACAAAACTAATTTGAATGGAGAATAATGCATTTATTTTAAACAACCCGTGGGCCGGCACCATTGAATAAACATCCAAACTATTAGGAAGTCACGTAGGGTCTGACATAGCAGTGTAGAAAAGTAAGTGATACGCCCACTTCAAATCGCAGTATGCTATAACTGCGAAAACAGCCTTAAATAATATTTTTGTATGTTTGTTTAAGTATAAGTATGTTTTCCGTTGTCATTTGTATATGACCACAGGAAAATAACTTGATAAGTCACATTTTTGGTTTTGTAACATTTTTAATGTTAAAAACTCTATAATTATGTTACAATACCTTCCAACTAATCTAAATAAATGTAGTCAATTTGAACTTTATTGCTATTCAATAAAGTTTATATTAAATTACGAGCACTCGCTGTGTCTAAACAATGTAGGTGTGCTCCTATTATTAAATTCCACAGGGGGTTGTAAAATAAGACTAAAAAACAACTTTATTTTTACACTCCGTATATGGGTAAAACATTTCCCAGAAAACAATAATACAGTTTTTACTTAGAAATAGATCTGCAATGATCTTTTTTCCATAAATAAATAAAATATTTTATAAATAAATAAATAAAAATTTCCATAAATCTTTTTCCCATACAAATATTTTCTAACTAAATGTAGAATCGATTTGAACTTTATTGCTCTTCAATAAAGTTTATATTAAATTACAAGCACTCACTTCTAAACAATGTAGGTGTGTTCCTAACGTCGAAGAGTCAATTTGCGCTGTATTGTCACTGCACAAAGTTCAAATTCAATCAAATGTATGCGTGTGCGCGTTCGTGTGTATGCGCGTTCGTATGTATGCGCGTTCGTATGTGTGCGTGTTCGCGTTGGAGGATCTAATGCGTTCACACAAAAGTGATAATATTGTGAACCCGACCAAATTTAAAAGACAAAAAATGTAAGAGCTATAGATTTATTGGCCTGGCAACATTCTTACTTTTGTTTTAGTTTCGGAACGCGACATAAATTGCATTAGTTTTCACGTCGTTGCATCTGTCAAATAAACTGCGTTAAAAAGCGTTTATTATCTTTAATAATTCATTTATTATTAATTTAATATACTCTACACACATACAACATTGTTTTGGCTTAAAGGACTTGATTCCAAGTCATATCAAATTTAAAAAAAGTTAAAAAAAAACTAAAACGTAGTGTCCTCTTTGATTACATTCTCTTTCACAGACAAAAAAGAGATTTCAGACAACAACGACCTGTCAATTTGCCGGTGTACATTGGTGTACACAGACGTGTTGTTTTTCTTGGATCTTCTGTTACCTTATCTACTTAGTTTTTTTTGTCAACATAATAAACGAAACAGATTCTCCAGTTTTCTTCGATTTATTTTTGAGTGATTCTTTTATGTCGTGTTTTGTGCAAAGTGTTTTAATACCCGTCATTAATAATTATTAAGTATATTCGATATGCCTCCTCTATAAGACGAAGAGACGGTCCTTGAACTTCTGCATATAAATAGGCAGTTCTGTAAAAAAGAGAAACGGTGCAGAAATTGATAAACAGTCAGATTTTACAAAACATTCACACTGAGTACATTTTTTTTAATATTATAGAAAATTATTTTTTAGTTGATTGTTAGAATGATTTGAACACCTACCTGTAAAGCAGGATCAGGCATCTTGGCTTTTCTTAAGTTTATGATTTATTCTATACCCAGTTTTCTCTTGTCTTCAATTTTGTCTTGATGGAACTGTTTTTCTGTCAATGAGAATGATAGCTGTGTTCTTTCTTCTTTTTATTCTTTTTTCCATGAGACTGTTTCTAATTAAAACTGTATGTGAGTTATCAAACAAACTTTCTAGGATAGCTCTGGTTGGGAAAGACAGTTCCTTTTCATAAACGAAGTCTAAGAATGTTGTCCAAGACTTAATAATCGTGGGCTCATCTTCTACTCTTACGACTACAAAAAGGTATAGGCTTAACTCTGGAACACCCACCCTCATGGCTTCCATCATTCGGATTCATACACCTAGACTTTTTCTTCATCAATGCTGTATTTTTGTCACACTCAAGGTATGTGTGTCCACGAATAGGGTATGTTATTTTTATCAGCTGTAGTCTTTTCAGATTACTGACCAAAAAAGTGCTAAAACTTGAATAGAGCACTGTTTTTGTTTTGGCCCGACCACGAATGACAGAAAACATAATGCTTTTCATAACATGCTAATGCTAACATAATTAGGATCAAGGAAATTATATACATAATCGAAGAAAAATAAATAAACCTTGTCTGCACCTTTCTTTCCAAGATTTTCTGGATAGATATAGCTCTCACTACTGGAAAGCACATGTATATTATACATATACACAGATAATTGCATTTTATAGTAGACATCGTTGATTTCAATGTTAAGGCATAGAAAATTTCTGCTACAATCCATTGGATGGCTTCTATTCTTTCATAGCACTTTGTTTAGCAGTCCTCTTTCTCCCATAAAAAATTGCTTGTTTTCTCAAGTGAAGTTCTTGTTTAGTTTCAAATGCTTTTAGTTTTTGCCTAAGCTTGCATCTGTGCATATCTGCATCTCTTTCCTCGTTTTATTTTTAAACTTAACGTTTTCTTTTCCGCAGTATTTTTGCATTAAATTTGGAATATTTCTCTTTAAACATTACAAACATTTTTTTAATATTTGTCTAATGGTCTGTAATGTCTAAATAGGCCCTTGAAGACTTTTTGAGGCTATAATGACTATTTCTGCTAGAGAAAGAACTTATGTTCTCATGGACTGCTTTTTTCAAATCTTTATCCATTTGGTAAGGGCGATTTTGATGCAAACACCGTAAGTCCATAGGAGTTTCGTTTGATTTTTTCAATTTATTTACAAGAAGATCAACTTTACCTTGTGTTATACCATGAAATGACACAAAAACATTCTTGCAAACCTGGATATGGCTTCCCGTTTTATTTTCACATGACAACAGACAGTGCAGTCTCGAAAACCAGCCCCATTCTCTGGTTTTCTAGCCCTTCTTCCTTGTACAGGAACCAAAGTAGCCAAGGCCACTAAATATAAGTTTATTTCGTCAATATTTTTAAACGATTTCATATTTTTTATAATAGATTGTCTTTTATATTCAGCGATTAAACCAAAACATTTTTTAGCACATTTACAAGCTTCGCCAGTTGCAATAGACTGTAACTTTAGTTTCTTTCAAACATCTTGCACACTCTCAAAGCTTTTCTTTTTCTTAGAGTTTTTCCCACAAGCAAAAGGTAATTGATCACTCGAACACTCCATCTGTCATGTTTATTTTGATTATCAGAAAAAAGTATCAAACTTTGTAAATAATCACTTTCACTTTAAAATAAAACAATATAAGCACCAACACGACCTTTAAAACACAGCAACTGTAGAAATCATGTTCCCAATGTCGTTGCCAACTACATACTAGGATTACCTGGACTTATCAACATTTTCTCCAGTTTGGAATGGACATGTCAAGTTCTTTTCCTGTACAGGGTTTTTTAAACACACATATCTTTTGAATTATCGAGTTATTCCTCTGTATTTTGTTAGACAGATTTAATTACATACAAACTATGTAATTAAAGCTACAATGTGGTATTAAAAACGAGAAATATCAAAAATTAGACTTATCAAGTTCTTTCCCCGTGGTCTTCATATACATCATTGCTAGTATTCCTACTGTAGGGAATGTATCCGTTGCCATGATTAAACACTATTCAGATACGCATACTACAGATTCTTTTCGAATTTTTTTAATAAAAAATGTCTTAAATCTTTAAAACGTGTTCCTGAACATGCTATATATAATTTTTACGAACTCATTCGACGCCAACTCTTTATAATCCCTACTTACGACGATTTTTTCGAAGGCTGCGTCAAAATAGGAATAAAAATATTCTTCATGAACTTTTTATGCATCCGCCCTGCTGCGAACATGTAATCTACAAGAATCTCTGGTTTTATTCAGCTCCCAACGACCCCACATCATTAAGCCCAACACAAATTCGAATCAGTTCATGACTATGAATACATTTCCTGAACTGTAATTGCCTTTGACAGGGTAAAGTGTCCTTGAACAGAGGCGGGAGAGTTTTTTAATTTTTACAGGTATCATCATTATTAGATTCTACATTTTTTATTACTTGTTTTACTGATATTATTAAAATTTTTTTTATTGAAAATATTGTAACAAACACAAATTTTCAAGTAAGATGTTTGTTTGACGTTTCTCCTTTCAAATCGGAAGTTGTTTTTAGAACACTTTTTTTTAATTAAAGGGGAGAGAGAGAGAGAGAGAGAGAGAGAGAGAGAGAGAGAGAGAGAGAGAGAGAGAGAGAGAGAGGCAGAGATTTTTTGCTTGTACATATTTTATTGATTTATTAGAACGATTTCTTTGTAAAGAATGGCATACATCAATAATATACCTTTACTACATAAACATTAGGATCATAATGATGTTTATATCAAAACCACGCGAATTTTTTTATCAAAGAAAACCTTTAGAAGATTTTTATTACTACAGTCTCATCAGCTCGGATCTAGAAAAAAAACTTTTTACATTTTTTCACTAATATATTACCACCTTAATAATTTTTCACCACTGAACAACCCTTAAGGCAAACGATTTTGCTGGCTTACAGTTAAAACTAGTAAAATTCTATGCCATAAGCAAAAAGTTTTTTTTCTGAATTCTGCTAGCTTGAAGCTTAAGCCAGCAGAATCGCTCCCATTAATGGTGGTTTGGTGGTGAAAAATTATTAGGGTGGTAATAAATTAGTGAAAAATGGGTGAAAAAATGTCATAAGCAAAAATTTTTTTGTGAATTCTGCTAGCTTGAACATTAAACCAGCAGAATTGCTCCCCTTAAGGTTGGTTTGGTGGTGAAAAATTATTAGAGAAGTAATAAATTAGTGAAAAATTGGTGAAGAAATATTATGTAGGTTAAATTGGATTCCGCTCATTTGTCTCCGCTTAAGGGTCCTCAGCTTTTCGTATGTAATTTTGTTCAGTCCGTTTTATTCAGTCAATTCCTTTAAATCTGTTAATAAATAAACGTAGCGCGATTTTTGCCAGTTTTTTCTGATTCTGAATATGGAAGTAATAAAATTTATTGATCTCATGTGATTCGTAAACAATTACATACGAAAGCTGCTCTATTCACCTTTAAAACGCATTTTGATTTTTGCTTTTGTAGCAAAATTCCAACTTCATTTAAAAAAGATACAAAAAAGCTACCAAAGTGATAAACTAAACATACAAGTCAAAGAAAAACTTAAAAAATTAATGCAAACCTAGAATCCACATCAGAATCAATTTATGGTGAGGTAGAACAACACTGGCAATTCTTTAAAAATGCAATTATCGAACCAAATCGCAGAGAATTCACAACAACCAGATGCAAGAAAGGAGATTGGATAACAGAAGAAATCTTGGAAATGATAAAGGACAGAAGAAGGCAAAAGGGTATCAACATAAATCAGTATCAACAGCTGCATAATCAAATTAGAAGGAAAATAAGAGAAGCTAAAGAGACTTATTTCACTGGAAAATGCCAAGAAATAGAAGACTTACAAAACAAATATGATAACTAATCTCCATAACAAAGTTAAAGAATTAGCTGGGGTAGCAAAACAAAAAACCTCAAGCATACTATTGGACAAACAAGGAAACGTTTTAGTAGAGACGGAACAAAAATTGGGAAGATGGAAAGAATATATAGAGGAATTATTTCATGACCAGAGACAGGAAAATATATATGAATATAATCAGAGTGAAGACGAGGGACCCGAAAGTGCACAAGAGAGGCACTATTTTTTTTGAACGTGCTGACCCAAAGATGTTTGGATGTTTATGTATGCTTTATAGACTACAAGGCATTCGATAAAGTAAAACATGACCGACTTATAGAAGTACTCAAAAACAAGAATCTGGATGTGAGGGATGTAACATTGATATCAAACTTATACTGCAGCCAACGATCAAATGTAAAAATTGGAAGAGAAGTGTCAGAAGAAGTGGAGATAAAAAGAGGGGTCCAGCAAGGTTGCATAGTGTGTCCGTTATTGCTTAACGTTTATTCTGAAGAAATCATACAAGAAGCTTTGGTTAATGAGACAGTCGGCATAAAAGTGAACGGAAATTTAATTAACAACATTAGGTATGCCGACGATACAATCATAATAGCCGACAACTTGAAAGACTTGGAAAGAATAATGAACAAAATATTAAGATATAGTGGAGAATACGGACTCTCTCTTAACATCAAAAAAACCAAATTCATGAAAATTAGCAAGAATAACAATACAAATGAAATATTAGCGGATTGAGAGAGTAAAAAGTTATACTTACTTGGGAACAATAATTACAGAAAATAGCGATTATACTGCAGAGATAAGAGTCAGAATTGAAAAAGAACGTGCCAACTTCGTGAAAATGAAACAGATTTTATGGAGCAAAGATTTGACATTGGCCCTCAGAATAAGGCTAATTAAATGCTATGTACACAGTGTACTCTACTATAAAGCTAAATCAGGGACATTAAACCGGAATATAATAAATCGACTTATGCGTTTGAAATGTGGAAATTTAGAGAATTGTTAACGATTCCATGGGTAGATAGAATCACGAATGCAGAAGTGTTAAGGAAAATAGGCAGAGAGAGGGAAATAGAAAATAAAATAAAAGAAAGGAAATTGCAATATTTCGAACATGTAATGAGAGGCGAAAGATTCAACATCTTGAGACTCATAATTCAAGGAAAAATAGAGGTTAGGAGAAGCGTAGGAAGAAGACGCGTTTCCTGGTTGAAGAATCTGAGAGAGTGGTTTGGTTTCAGCTCAAGGCAATTGTTCAGAGCTGCAGACATTTAAAATTGCCGCTCGCTTCGAGCGTTGTTTATCAGAAAACGGTTCTTTCGTAACAAAAAGTGATAGCAAACATTTTTGTCATTATCACAGCTACGTTTTTTATTTGAAACATTTTGTTCTACAGCGTACAGATTCTTGGTCCCTCGATTGTTTCCGTTTTCCTTCCCGTACGGTGGGTATAAAAGGGATAAAAGTGGTAATCTTAATTGCATCTTTTTGGGGTTCCAAAATTGACATTCTTGGCAAAATGTGCTCTTGTCCTCTAGTGCTCTGAGGACTGGACTATTTATTTGAATATTTAAGTGACAATATCTGGTTATAGCCTCAGTGCATATTGTATTTGTTTTTATTTGATTCATTTTGTCAGTTTCACTTACTCACTCAGCAAATAGTTAATTGGAACGGAACATGACTCTGTATTTAAATTATCCTCATCCTAGACTACGCATACAAATGAAAAGTGAAGAATATATCAAGCAATATCTAGGGCAAATAGTCTCAACAGGAATGTCTGACAAAATTAATGAGGGAGATTTATTTATGTAACTATTAGCAACCTCATTTGCATTTTGTTTTTGTTTTCATTGTTAAAAGTTACTAAATATAAACTAATCTATTCAAAATATTTGTTTATTAAACAAGCCTAACCTTTTTTAACCTTCTCAGTATTAGCAATTTCGGAAAACTTTCCCTATACATCCGCTACTCAAACATCCAATAGCAGCCGATAGCTGCGAGGCCGTAAAGATCGGTTCGAATTACATCTTTAAGATGAGCCTTAGCTCCACAGAAAAATCACGAAAACCGAGAAAACAAGAAAAAAAAGCGGAAATGTTCACTTGATAAGAGAGGTCATCATGTAGGAGACGATGAGTCAGACGATAATAGCAAAAATGATCGGGCCTTATGTTGAACTGCCCATTTCTCGGGTTTAGAGATGGGAATTGCGAGTGGGATCAAGCCGTTACATTGTAACGAACGCTTGAGACAAAAATAACCATTTATTTAAGTGGCATTGAAATCAGTTTTCTGGTGTTTTTCTTCTATATTTGAAGCTTCTGATTTATGTTGTTAAAATGACATTTGATATTATAGTAGATTTGATATAGTAGAAATTGTGCATAAAATAATGAAGTTACCTGAACCATAGATAAAAAACATTTAAAACGATGAAACATTTCAATTTTAAAATGTTTCAACTATCTATCGAGTTTGGGTGCATGGATTTTGTGAGTTTTTTTATTTTTGGTAGACGCACAACTTGAATGTCCAAACCAAAACATCATGGACTTCTATACGTTGCATCGCCCTTTTCATCTTTTATCTCTTCAATACAATAATCTATTGTATGTCGAATCTTTATAATTGGCTTTAAGTTTGCGCTTTACTTTATCCACACTTTCCCATACTTCTAATTTTTTCACAATTTACACAATTTTTGTCTCTTTCTTTCTAGTCCACTCATTTTACCTTGTATGGCAAGCTGCCCCAGATTTTATTATTCTAATCTTTATTTAGTGGAGGTCAACAACAGTGTAAATTTAAAATCGCGACTGAATTCCGTCGTTGTGTTAGCCGTCATCTTGATTTTAAAGCAGAACCGTTTTTGCCCAATATCTCCACCATTTTCAACTTTATACAAAAATAGTACAGACTGAAACTGTTGCAAATATGATTTCCTACAATTTCTTTTTATTATTATTATGTTTACGAGAAAATTGTATATAAGTAAAAATAAAGAGAATTATATTTTATACAATTTTGACCCCTTTCATTTTTTTGCTAAAATGAATATTTAAGCTCGTAGGTTAGTTCTTGTTTATGGCTTGCTGTCGATGACGTCACCGTCTAGGGTGCATTAGGCTTAGGGCCTTAAATATTAATTGAAGCACAAATAATCAAAAGAAATCTAAATTGTTTAAAATGCATTAAAAAATAATATTCTCTCCATTTATATCATAAAGTTAATAATAAACGAGATAATTCAATAATCAGTCAAATGTCATAATTCAAGTCACTATTTTCTCCCCTAACTATTTGTATCAATTCCTTTGCATTTGAAAATTGTAATTGCATCCTTGTACTTTGAAGCAATATCGGACGCCTTGCTGCATCAAAGTACCTATGGTGAACCAGAGAGAATATAACAAAGTGAATTAATTCTCGATTACCATCTTAATAATCTTCTAAATAAAAGAGATAGAATAGAACTGTTTTCTAAGTAAATATTAAAATGTAGGCTTACTGGGGTAAAAAGTCGCATCCTTGCTGATCACCATCAGTGAACCGATGGCCAACCACATACAGTTGAACAACGTGCATTGGCTCTCTAAATGGTCGAGGTTCGAGTTGCATGGGTGCAGGTTGTGCTACCCGTACGGGGTGAATATTGAATAAAAACAATTCCTAGCGTATGTTTTCATCTCATTCTATAAAGGGCATGACTTATACCGGAGTGGACAAAAGCACATAAAACAACATATAAAAAAAAGAGAATTGTTCAAACTACAAGGGGCTACTTACTCATCCATCCTATGGCTCTACAGTCCAATTTCCCGCCCTGGCCTCATTAAACCTCTCCATCCGTTACGGTCTGTAGACATTTTCCTCCAAGATCGACTGCCAAGGAGATTTTTGGGGTCTTCTTCACATCATCGCTTTCTCGGTACGTTTCTTCTCTGCATTTTTGCATTGAACAGTGTTTTTGGAGGCCTGTTTTGCTCCATCTAAATATATGGCCAGCTTATTGAAATCGCTGAAGTCGAACACACTGAGAAAAGGTGGTTCTTTGTATATATTATATATTTCATAACTGTATCTCATTTGAAACCTGTTGATCTCATTTCTAGGGCCTAAGTATTTATCTCAGTACCTTTCTTTCAAAGATGTCTATGCGGTTTATGGATATTTGAGTCCAATACCCACGTTTCACATCCATAGCTCACAATCGGTCCGATAGTTGGCTAGTGTCATTAATTAACTTTTAAGACTCCATCGAAAAATAATAAAAAATATAATTGAAAAAGAGATGACAGATGTAGAACAAACTGGCGTTCGTGCAGGTAGATTCTGCGTAGACAACATATTTTCTCTAAAGCAGAGTTTATTGAGAAAAAATTAGCCCACAACCTTTCAATTCATATAGTTTTATAGATCTAACAAAGGCATAAGCTATTTCCTTTCAATACTCTGGGTAGCAATGGAAAAACAAGGAAGAAACAAAAAGATAAAACAAAAAAGCTGTTGGTTTGGATAACACAACTCGTCAACTCAACTGTAATACCTATAGTTACTTACTATTCTTAAATTTGAAGAAAACCGCTGAACATTTGACGGACCACAAAAAAATTCTTCATTGTCATATACAGGATTGATCAAATATGAATATTAATGTAGTAATAAAGGTTCCCAACTGCTGAACTTTTTAATATAGTCGAATTACTGAGCTTGGAAATATTTTGAACATAAAAAATCCTATCACATATTATTATTAGCTGTAATTACTGTTGTAAGTTGTAAGTATGTATATCGATATCTTGGATCGTCAAGATGTCCATATAAATAGTACGTCGCCTGTTTGTTATGGGGGTGTGCCATATCGAAGATAAGGACTTCCCTGCTCATGCTGTCCTGCGCGGAGTACGGTACAGCCTCGAACTGCCACGTTTTTCTCAGCCTTTTTTTTATTAAAATTGTATGTCATACTGTAGGACAGTAGTTTAAAATAAAGCTGTGATTTTTGGACGTTATTTTAATTTGATGCTTCTTCTTTTTCAAGTTCCACTCCTATCGGAGATTGGAAATCATTCTGGCAATTATAATTTTGGTGGTTACGCGCCTGAATAGTTCAATTGGACTGCATCCAAACCATTCACGGAGATTACGTAGCCACGAGATTTTGCGTCTTCCTACGCTTCTTCTGCCTTTGATTTTACTATGCATTATATTCCTTAGTAGTTCGTATTTTTCATCTCTCATGATGTGCCACAAGTATTCCAATTTCCTGAATTCGCTGCTATAATTATTTTTTTATCAACATCTAGTAAATAAGTTTCAGGTCAGTTTCCTCATTCTGCATTCTTCCTTTATAGGTTGTTTCTCATTTCTTCCCTTGTCTTATGCCTTTTTCAAATGCAATTGGTTCTATCGTTTAACCTCTATCCTAGAAATTATTTTGTTGTTGTCCTTGTATATATTTTCTATCGTTTTATCATGTTTAATCAACAGTATGAAATACGAACGATCTACTTCTAACATCAATATGCAGAAATATCTCATCCACCTCTACATTTCATTGTATGTAACGGCTCGATAAAATGTTTGGAAATGTGATGTAACTTTATGAAGGTTCTCAGAAACGGTGATCCGTACACTTATGAGAAACGCTCTATGGTTATGAAAGAGATGTTTCATTGGGGATATGGAGCAGTAAAAGTAAACATCAAGAGTTACTCAGAAAAATGCGGGCAAGTGTGAGGTCAAGCACGAAATCGCAAAATTCGGCCGATGTGTCATGCAAAAAACCTATATGAAATAAATAACTGAAGTAATGCAGGAAGTGATGGAATGCGAATTGTTTGTTTGTTTTGCCATTAGTGATAGTCATCGGAAATGATGTTTTAGAAATCGAGTGAAATTACTTGTTAGAAATAAACGTATTTTCCAATTTGTGGAATGGTATGCACTGAATAATAAAATGTCGAGAAGAAGTTACTTTTTTATTAAGTAGTATCTTTCCCACCTGTTTAGCCACGTGTCGTCCAAATATGTTTTATTTTGTTTCGAATATATCTTGGTCAATATATCAATAATTTCGCCATTGAGATTTTAATGTTGTTCAGTTAATTGAGATTTTCAGTGATGTTTTTCCATGAGTTTTCCGAGAAATTTTCTAAACCTACCTTTTTTCATTCAAAAAATCTTTTCCTGATGAAGCAATGTAGTTTGAGTTTTGAATTTGTTGATTAATTTTGATGTAATTCTTCATTGTTATGCGGTTGGTCACTGAACGCTTCCACTCTTAGCTTATAAGTAGATGGTTGACTTTCCAGTTCCGGTCAGTGTTAGCAACCATCCTATAATTACTACACTCCTTTCTACTGTGTATTATCATGCCTTTACAGTAATCCTTAAAAGTGGGTAGGGTATTTTTTTAACATTTTTGTTTTATTTTTCTATTCGATAATATAACTCTTCAAGAGTATCCAGTTAAAATTTTAGAGTGATCGAAGCAAAATTGATGGAGTTAAAGGCGTGTGTGTGTGGTTGGAATATTGACTGCGAAACCTATGGTTTCATTTGCCTAATCATGTTTGACTTTGATTCTTAACAATGATTAAAATAAAAGCTATTAATATTTAAAATTTACATTATTAATATTTTTAAAACAATATCACTACGTTAAAAATTCTACATTATACAATTGGTAAACTTACAAACATCATATTTTTTATTTATTTATTTATTTATTTTTTTTTTTATAATTTTATACAAATTTGTAATGTAATTTTGTTGAAATGCTTTCTTTTTTATTTTGTTTTATATATATATATTTTTTTTTTTTTTTTTTTTTTTTTTTTTTTTTTTTTTTTACAAGTTTTGGTATACATTGGTCTTTATAAATTATTGTTTCATATTCTTATTTTTATAGAAACTATTAACCCATAAAGGTTGATGGGTTTTACTAAAATTTTTATTTTCATAATGGTTTCCATAAAAACATTGGTCTTTATTCTATTTTTACTACAATTTAATATCATATGTTCTAGTGTGCCATATTCTCCACATTCGCAGTTTGGGGAATTTACAATTTTTATTTAAATAAGTGAGATGGTGCTAGGGAATGATTGAATCGAATTCTACAGATAATTCTGATTGCATCTTTTTTGTTATAAAATTACAGAACCATGGTTTGGTAGGAATTTTCGGCTGAATGCCTTTATAAAAAAGTCCCTTGGTGGAATGATCATATTTATTCATCCATTCCTGCCTAATTATATTTTTTGAAATAATATAAAGGTCTTCAGGAACTAATGAATAATTTACAACAGTATCGGAATCTAATGCTTCCTTGGCCAGTATGTCTACTTTTTCATTGTGGATGATCCCACAATGAGCTTTAACCCAAACAAACTTAACTATTTTTCCTTCCTCATACAAGTTTTTAAAATTAATTAATATATTTTGTAAGATATAATTAATATTAATATTAGTAGATATGTTTGAAAGTTTATGTAAAACACTTTTACAATCTGATATTATTAAAAAAAATTTTTTATTAAATAATTTATTTTTTAATATATTTTAATGCTTCTAATATAGCGAGTTGTTCAGCTGAATAACTTGAAAATTCACTCGGAAGTTTTTTTTGCCTCGAAATAGTCTCGTGTAGGGTCCCAAAATGCACAGGACGTTTTATCGTCTTTTTTTGATGCATCTGTAAATATGATATGATAATTTTTAAAATCATTTTCTATGTCTGAATTAAACATCACATTTCTCAACGACATGGGGTAATTAGAATAATGTCTTAGAAAACGTATGTCTATTTCTGGCACATCAGTTAAGTTTGTTTGGTATATCGGTAACAGTTCGTTTTTATACATATTGTCTTTATATTGTAAGCAGCCTTGATATGATTTACATAAAACCAGTGATTCTTTTTTCTGCCAGTACTTATTAGTTAAATCCATTATAAAAAGGTTGTGAGCCCTATTTACTAGACTACTATTTTTAGATGAAATTTTGCACAAAAATTTATTACAGAGATATTTTCTTCTTAGCTCTAAAGGCATTTCACAACATTCTACTTGAAGATTTGAAATTGGTGTACTTTTAAAGGCTCCAAGGGATAATCTTAGACATTTATTCACTAAATTGTCTAACTTTTTTTAGGTTACTGGAGGCTGCTTGAGAGTATAGAAAGCATCCGTAATCCAGAATTGATCTAATAAATGACCTGTATAATAACAGGGACATTTCTGAATCGGCTCCCCAACTGTAAGAACTTACAGCTCTTAATATATTTAATCCTTTCTCGGTTTTTTTTAATATTCTTTCTATGTGCTCTTTCCAGATTAATTTTCTATCAATTGTTACTCCTAGGTATGTTACGTGGAGATGACTGGAAAACTATGGTCTTGTAAAACAAGCTGATTGGGAATAGTTCGTTTCCGGTGAATATACATGCTTTTGATTTCGTGAGTGAAATGTTTAAACTTTTCTCGTGACACCATTGGTTAAATCGAAGAAAAAATTGATTTAAAGAACTGTAACCAGATTCAAAATCACAATTAGGAGTTAAAAGGCATTTAGGAGTAAGTGAGCTGTGTGAGGTGAGTGAGTGAGGTGAGTGCGTGAAGTGAGTAAGCACTCACATAGAAATTGGAACAATTATAGTGTCAAGTTATTATAATTATGCACTCGCTGCGGATAACAATCGAATTACTATAATATATATACAAAACAAAAAAGACAGGTTCGTCAAAAGCAGGAGCACACAGATGGTCTAGATATTTTAACAGGAAGCACGTCGCTATAATTGGCCTATAATAGTCGATACTGTGTGATTATCAAAAAAATAGGCTTTGTTTAAACGGTTTTTTTGGCGGTAAATTCGGTGTTCACTGTGTCTCAAAAACTACTTGATCTGTACTTCTCAAATTTTCCATACATATATTATAGATTAAGTACTAGTTTATAACAATAAATGAAACTGTATAACATATCTATGAAAAATATCTCGACATGCGACATAGAGAAAGTCTCACTAACGTATTCTTTTTGGTTTTTTGTCAACACATGATGATCCATTTATAAATAACGATAAACACCTCTAGGTAACTTTTGTTTCATCTTGGAAAAGTAGCTGTCATTTTCTTAACTTTTAATATTTTGTACCATTTCAGATTTTACTCTTAAAATTTTGTAGTATAATGTACTAATGTTATAAGTAAATTTGTATTACACAATTTTCAAAAAAAATATATCTTAAAGAAAAAGTAAAATCTTAAAAATATGTTAAATTATTAAAAATAAACCCTATTCCCCCTCTTAAGTCTACTATTATAATTTTTAATAATATTTTTACAATGGAACTAATGTCTAATAAAATAATCCAATCCTAAAAAAATAATGAAATTGCTGAAATTGTAAAATTCAACATTTCACGGCGTCGGATTTCATTTGTAGGAGTGATTCATCCTCTTAAGATATATTATAGTTGTTCTATACTCAGCACTCCAGATATAATTATAGTATATAAACAAGCCTCAATTGTGATGATGTGATGGGAACTAGTTAAATTCTATACACTTGACATTCTGTTTTTATATTACTTGTGTAGCGGTAAAATCTCAAATACATTAATAGTTTTTGAATTTGATCCATACATGGAAAAATTCAGTTCAATAGTTTCATAAAAACAATAACTATTTGTATCCAGCATTTTAGTGCTATACAATTGAATTTGAGGATTATTTTTCTCATCTACTCGAATTTTTTTAAATCTACTATAATTTTATGCGCCTGGTACAATACAGTCTCCAGAGTTGGGAACATTGATTCCGCTAATAATTAAACGTAATTGTACCGTATAATCGACACTTTGTTTTGACACAAACTGGAGATAATATTTTGGTACTCTTCTTCAACTGTCGTCCGAAGATAATTGGGGGGAGGCCGTTTCGGATAACAAGAATTTCGGTGAAATATAGCATTGTTTTTTATAGTATTCTTGGTTAAAGTATTGTTACTAAATAATACTATGAGGTAATTTCGTAACGTTTTCTAATAAGTAAATACAGAATAAAGTAATAAAATTAAGGAAATAACAAGTTTTTTAAAGAAATCTTCTATTTTCTTTTACGTTATCGTTTGACAACGATGTTTTGCAGCTATATATCTCCATCGTTCATTTGCAAAACTTCGTGAGTTTGCCTTATTTCATCGTTCGACGAAACGTAAAGCAATCTGAAAAGGACACAACTTTATATACAATGACAACAAAAATTAAGAACATAGTCGTGTCCTTAGGCTACTAGGTGTACTAATTAGGCCTACTGTATAAAATTCTTATCGTTAAGGCAATGAAAATCTCGTCGGCGGTCTCATGCTGCCTGTTGTCTGTTGGGTCGTCATCTTCGTCGTCTGATAAGCTCAGGTTGTCTGGATGAAGAACCATATCAGTGATGTCCTGGTCGATGAATTCACTTTCTGAGTCATCGGCTGCTAACCACTCACGTATCTCTTCTTAGTTAATTTCGTCACATCCCGGCAAATTTTAAAGGTTTAATTCTTCTGTCGTTTCTTTGCCATTTTCTTCTTCAGGATCGCCAATCAAAATCCTATCAAAAAGTTAGTTCCAGCATTTTTCCAAAGTTGAAGATTTGATCTTGGTCCAGAACTCAGCACACCGATAAACAACATGTGTCATTGTTGAACATTTGAGGATTTCAGGAACACTTTTGAATTCATTTGTCTCCTGTAATAACAGATGTCTTAAGAATGCTCCTCCTCTATAATGTCTCTCGAATGTCTCTATTACTCCCTGGTCTAACAGCTGAATTAAGCTCGTGGCATTCGGTGGAAAAATTATCTGACAATTATCACGATTGTGTAGATTTTGAGTTAACAAGCAACAATGCTTTGATAGGAAGGTTTTTTAAAGGATTTTACGCTTGGGACGAATTCATTTTCGAACCATTCTGAAAATAAAGTGCTTCTATAAAAGCTTTTTTGGCTTCTATAAAAAACTGGAAGTGCTTTCTCTCAAATATCTTTTAGAGCTCTTGGGTTTTTGATTTCTTAACACACATAGGTATCAATCGGTAAGTGAAATGAATGGAATTTACATTTTGCGATAAGAATTTACTTTTTATTGACGAAACTATTGAAACTGTCAGCCGTTTTGGTTAAACTATGTTTCGGTTAAAAAGGTTTCGTTTAAGGGAAGTTTTACTGTATCATTGGTACTGTTATGAGGTTAGTTTCCAAACTTACTGATGCCATTTTTCAATCTTACTTCCAGCAAAGAAATAACGAAATGTGTTATACATGTGATCTCTTAAGTTATGGATAATTTCGCTGTGCCTATGAATTTTACCAACAAACATGTCAGTAGCGAAGTTATCATGTTATCACGTTAGATTGTCATGTTCTATCATCCCTGTTACATACCATGTCAGTTAAACGTTTACTTTGTATTCCAGTTCTTCCTTTGACGAAATTTTTAGTTTTTTTATTTTCGCTTATAAAATGAAAGTATTTGCTTTGTTGTGTAAATGCAGCAATCTGATGGTTAAGCTGTTGATTCATGTGTTTTGTCTCGACACATTTTGACATAATATCAGGACATTGATTAATTCCGTTATTAAATAGACAAAGACCATTATTTGACACTCAAGTGAATTAAATTTTTCTCAGAAATAAACTTCCAATCTTGATAAATTGCGTTTTGTTCCCATTCAACTACGGGAAAAATCTAGTAACCCGGAAAGGGGTTAAGGGAAACCGGGTTTGCAATTTTTTTGGACTTATGAAAGAAAGTGAAAAAGGCTTTTCTAATGGACTTTGTTTCGGAAATTAAAAAAGTACAAAAAATCTTTAAAAAAATGGAAAAAAAAATCATATAAAAATTGGAAATTACAACAAAAGCTTTTAATAATAGAAAATGTTTTTAAATAAATATAAATACCAATATTTATGCTGTTAAACCATGAAAAATAAAAAATATTACAAAAAAGTATAATTTATACAAATTATAAATAGAACTCTTGCACATCCGTATAAAAATTGGAATTTTTTGGAATGTGACAACAATCAAAATGTTTCCACATACGAAGTGAAAAGATAAAAAAAATTATATTTGAAATAATATATAATAATTTGAAACAAATTCTCATCATTCCTTAATGACTAAAACATAACCTGATCAAAATTAACCCAACGTAACCGAAACCAAAATAAACAAGTTAATAACTGTAAACTTAACTGATGCCTTCTTAAAATTCCTAAGTGACTAAAACATTCTTCTTCTTCTTCCTTCTAGTATGTAGGTTTTAAAGTCTGTTTTTTCTTCAATATTAGCTTCCTAAACTGTTTAAATTATCGCACCATCTTTTTCTTGGTATGCCAATACTTCTTCGTCCAGTTGGTGACTTATCCCATGCTATTCGTACTATTCTATCCTCTACCATTCTACTGATATGTTCGTTCCACTCCTGTTTTCGTTTTGTCACCCATCCATTTCTCTATCTATCTATCTAATTAGCCTTCTTCGGTCCATCTAGAGCCCACGTGCTTCTTGATATCATCTGCCCATCTCATTTGGGGCCTTCCTCTGCTTCGTTTATATTCCCACGGTCTCCAACCTATAAAAATTTTGTTCCATCGGTCTTCTTTTTGTCTTATATTGTGTCCGGCAAATCTCCATTTCAATTTTGCAACTTCTTGTCTAACATCCCTCACTTTTGTTTTCTCTCTTATTAACTCATTTCTCTTCTTATCCATTAGTCTTATGTGCAACATTTGTCTTTCCATTGCTCTTTGGGTTTTTATGATTTTGTCCATGTTTGCTTTTGTAAATGTCCACGTTTGGGAACCATAAGTAAGAACAGGGAGTACGCATTGATTATATACTTTGGTCTTAAGATGCTGTGGATATCTTTTGTTTTTAAGAATGTAGCTTAGTTTGCATTCATATTAAGGCCTATCTTTCCAGCTTCTACGTCCAGTTCTTTCATCATTTCAAATAATTCTGCTTTTTTATCGGTTATCAATACGATGTCATCAGCGTACCTTAGATGGTTCAAGCGTTGTCCACAAATTTTGACTTGACCCATCCATTTGCATTGCATGCTCTTCTTATGTTTTCGCTTCTCTCTCTATTCAACATACTTCTTCCTGATATTCGTCGGAGTATTTTCATCTATGTTGTTTCTAGCAGTAGTCTCGTTTTAGATGTGTCAGGTCTTGTCTCCGCCGTGTATGCTAATTGCTGCTATATCATCATCATCATCATCCAGCCTCTATTCCATTCCTTAAACTCCTCCATTCCTCACGATTTTGTGCTCTTTGTTGCCAATTTTTAGTGATACGCCTGATGTCGTCGGCCCAACGTGTAGGTGGTCTTCCTCTACTGCGTTTGTCTGCTCTTGGCCTCCAATTTGTAATTTTGCTCGTCCATCGTGAATCGTGCATTCTCGCTACATGGCCTGCCCAGTTCCATTTTAGTTCCGCTATGCGTTCCACAACATCAGTAATACTGCTGCTGCTATATAGATTCTTGTTTTTGTATATTGTCTTAGGTGTTTGTTCTCCCAGATTGTGTTATTAAGAGAACCCGCCGCTTTACTTGCTTTTAAGCTTTGTTGTCGTACTTCTTCTTCAACATCTCCGTAACTAACTTATATCTATTCCCAAATATCTAAACCTTGCTTCCTGCTTTATTATTTTCTCATCAATTTCGATTTTACACCGTAGTGGGTATTTAAATGTTGCCATACATTTGGTTTTTTCTGCTGATATTATCATATTGTATTTCTTAGCTGTTATATTTAAGATATGTGTTAATCTTTGGAGCTCGTCTTCTGTCTCTTTGTTCCCCATTCTGTAGCCATGACCTTTACGTACTGCTTGTATTATTTCATCCATTATTATATTAAAGAGAAGGAGGCTCAACGAGTCAGCCTGTCTGACTCCGCTTTGTACTGGTATACACTGTGTTAGTTTTCCATTTATCATGCCTGTATTCGATTTTGGAGGTAGATGTTTTCGATGACTAAAACATAAACCTGATAAAACGTAACCCATCGTAATTCATAAACAATTATTACTGGAAATTGAAATGACTTCAACATAACCTAACCAAACCTAACCCAACCTAAATCTAAACTAATATAACATAACTAATGAAAGACAAAATAAAATCAAAATATTAATCTTTTTACAAATTTATATCTTTTTATATTTTTATATTTTTCCAAAATTTTGCAAGAAACATTATTTTTTGAAAATATGGCAACATTGGTTGAAAAGTGACAAAATTACCGACAACACAATCAAGAAGGACGATATTTAAAAAACTGATGTCAAAACAGGAAATTTTTAAAGTTGTTTGAGAACATTATGAAGTGAGTAAGAAGCTATACATAAAAATATTTCCAATGTCAGCTTAGGTTGGTTATTATTTTTGTTTATTTACTTCTATTTTCTTATTATACACTATTTATGAAATTTTATATTTGTATTTTATTAAACAAAAAAGAAAAGTACTGACACTTCCCTATATTGCACACAAACAATTATTACACTTCATTTTCAACTTCAGTAACATCAAACCCAAACAACTTTTTACTAACTACAAACAGAAACTCTGGTCATTACTCTAAATGCTCGTTTCCATACAAACTATCTCATTATATGTCAGATAAAACCTAATTAGCCATTATTCTCTCCCCCAGCAAGAAGTTCCCTAGTCCGATGCGTCCAAAAACGGTCTTAACCCTGTTTTCTTGTCAACGTTTAGTGCCCGTTTTGGTCGTTTAGTGTTTGTTTTGATTGTGCGATGCGGTCAGAACGTTGCAGACCGTTTACATTTATCCCATTGTTTCTGTTTGGGCCGAAGGGGATAACAAAGTTGGCTCTGCGAGGCAACAACATGTCAACTTCTGAGCTGAAACAGTGGGCGGTGGAATCGTGTTGGACGATGACATAATTTTGTTTGCGATCACGTAATTAAGATGAACTGCCGTCACAATAATTATATTAGGAAAGCATAAAAACAAACGAATATAACAGTTCTGTTGATTCGTAGAATTAAAGCATCATTGGTGGGTGTATATTATTGACTGAGTTTATTGTATACACTTTTATAGCGGTTCTAAACAAATCTGAAAACAAACATAACCAAATAAGACAAACAAATAGACTAATAAATTAGCGATAGATCAAATTCAGATAAAGGAATATTCGAATCATTTCAAAAAAAAAAAGGAATTGTGCATATTAACATATACGAGAAAGAAGATTTATTTAGGGCAAGAATAATCTTAATACAATTAGACGAATGTCACAAGTATTATTGGATATTATATCATTAAAATACTTAGATAAACCTCTTAAAAGAAGTTTAGAAATATACCGACCTGATTATGATCAACCAATGGTTAAAAAAAACAAAAAAAAAACCGAAAGTCAGAGTAGCCTAAAAAATCTATATTTACACGATACCTGGAAGGACGAAAGGCCAAGCATAAAGTAAAAAAAAATCATTAAAAGAAAACGATTAAAGAGATTATTGTATCGTAGATAAAAATAATAATATTATAGTTGACGAAAAGTATGTCAAAAGCGATTAAAAAAAATTATATTGACAGTTTATTAAAGGAAAATGTGATAAAGAACCAATGAATGGAGACAGTAACAGCAATGGTTATATACATAAATAACAAACGTGGAAAAAGCTCAAGTACTTCAAAAAATAAAGAAATAAGGAGTTAAGTAATATTTGGAGTAATATTTATTTATAAATAAATCTCGTAAATATAAATTGTTGAATCTTCATTGAAGGTTTTATTTTACGGTCCTATAATTAGAGCACCGGTACTTATCGTTATCCTAGCCTATACCCCACAATAGGTAAACACAACCTACACAATATATCCAACGACAATGGTTTAAGATTCACAGAAACTGCAGCAGCTAATAATATGCTAATAAAGTCAACCATGTTTCCGCATAAAGACATCCATAAGCAAACCTGGGTCTCAAACGACCATATTACGCACAACCAAATGACCATATTATTGTAGATGCCCGTCATGGTAACAATATTATAGACGTAAGAACCCTGAGAGGAATAGACGGAGACACAGATCATTACTTAGTCAGAGCAAAAGTCAAATCCAGAATATCTAGCCACAAATACAATAAAACAACAATAAACCCACAATGGAACATGGACGAAATACACAATGCAGAGAAACAACAAAACTATAGAGAACAACTTGAACAAACCTTGAACTCTGAAAGAGAATACAATGATATAGAACAGCTATGGGAAGCGACTGCCGAAATAATAACCAAGACAGCGGACAAGATCTTTGCAAGGAGTAGGCAGAAGAGGGCAAAAACATAGTATGACGAGGAATGTCGGAGATAGCTGGAAAAAAGACTAACAGTAAGGAAGACTTGGATACAACTGCAAACAGACCAAAGTAAAAAGGAATATGACGACTGCCGAAAAGTAACAAGAAAAATAATACGCACAAAGAAAAGAAACTATAAACAACAAAAATAAGAAGCTATTGAGAGAGACCGGCCCAAACCAGGCTCGAGAGAATTCTATAAAGCAATTTTCTCTGAGAAAAGAGGACATAGAACCAATTCCATCCATACACTGAGAGACAATCAAGGCCGTATGATAATCGACGGTAAAGAAGTAACTGAAGAATGGAAAAAGTAGTTTAGGGACCTTCTAAACATCATACAGGAGGAACAGCACAAAGAAGAGACCTATATCACAGCGGACATGCCCGTCAAAAATCCCTCCTCTGAAGAAACTCAAAAGGCCTTAAATAAGCTGAAAAATCACAAAGCGCCGGGTATGGACGAGATACCAGCAGAACTTCTGAAATATGGGGGAGACGCACTACATCGCCAAATCCACCAGCTAATAACGCACATATGGTTAGAAGAAAGAATACCAGCACGATGGAAGGAAAACATAATAGTGCCCATCCACAAAAAAGGGGACAAAACAAAATGCGCGAATTATAGAGGAATCTCACTTCTAAACACGGCATATAAAACCCTCTCAAACATCATTCTTAGTAGACTAATCCCTTATGCTGAAAATGTCCTAGGCGAGTATCAAGCCGGGTTTAGGGCAAACAGATCAACAATAGATCAACTATTCACGCTGAGACAACTTCTAGAAAAGGGAGGGGTGAATAACAGACCCATACACAATGTTTTCATAGACTTTCGACAGGCATATGATAGCGTAGAAAGAAGCCAAGTATGGAATGCCATGGCGGAGTTCTCAATACCAAAGAAACTCATTCGGATGACCAAAATCTGTATGGAGGGTGGAATATCTAAAGTACGTGTAAATAATAAACTGTCTAGCAGCTTTGAAATCAACAGTGGACTTAAACAGGGTGATGCGTTATCTCCACTGCTTTTTAACCTTGTATTAGAGAAAGCCATGAGTACGGCCGAAATAAAAACAGAATTGCTATTGGTTCAAGGTCCCAAGCTGTTACTCGCATATGCAGATGACATAGATCTCGTTGGACACTCCATTCTATCCACGAAAGACATTTTCAACAAGGTGGATTGAACAACAAGTGAAGTAGGGCTGAAGATTAATGAAGAGAAGACGAAATGTATGTGTATAAATAGAACGACACGAAGAGACAGAATAGGACAAAATGTGACGGTCAACACCTCCAATTTCGAAAGAGTACAACGTTTTAAGTATCTGGGGGCCGTAATCACAGCTGACAACGATGTCACCGAAGAAATAAAAGACAGAATCCAATCTGCAAACCGTTGTCTATTTGCACTGGATAAGCTCACAAAATCAAAAAATCTCACAAAAAAGTCAAAGCTCAAAATCTATAAATCCATCGTCAGACCGGTAATAACATACGGATGCGAAACGTGGACCATGACCAAAGCAAACGAAGAAAAGCTCAGACGCTTTGAACGAAAAATACTTAGAAAAATTTTCGAAACTCACCATGAAATCACCACAAACCAGTATAAGATCAGAACCAATATTGTACAAGAAATTAAATCACAGCGACTAAGATGGGCAGGCCACGTGCACAGACTGCATAACTAAAGACTTGTAAAACTGGTATGGGAGGAGATTCCCACAGGCAAAAGACCACTCGGACGTCCCAGAATGCGATGGGGAGATAACATCCAAGCAGATCTCCGGAAAATGAACATTACATTTGACCCTAGGTTGATGGAAGACCGAACAAATTGGAAAAAAGTTGTACAGTCAGCCAAGACCCACACAGGGTTGTGGCGCCACGTGATGATGATGACATCGTTATCAAAATAGGGCACTGGTACTCAGCATTTCAATATTCAGTTGAATGTGAATATGTGTACAACTACTTGTATTTTTGTAAATTTTTCAATTGTTTATTATGATTTGTATAAAATATTTGGGAGAAATTATTTCACTGCAAGAAAAATAAAGTAAGATATTTTTTTCTATTAGATATGATCTTGGCAGATGTCTTGAAAACGTTATCCTTACAAGAATTAGAAGATATAATAAATAATCCCAACTTTGGATATTCGGATAAGTAGTAATAAAATACAAATCACCAAATCATAATAAATAAATGAGTCTACAGATAATGAAACTAGGCCATCAAATATTCTGGAAAAACAATATCCAACAGATAAATTGAAAAAAAAAACGTTATCTTACAGAAGAGGAATTGAAATGGAGAAAAGTTTTACCAATTTACACAGAAATTACACTTGAAGGATCAATATATAATGTTAATCATGAAAATCTGGTAAATAACCTTCAGGAAAAACTACTGTTACAACCTTTCAAACCTCAAAGCATTCTTTTATTCTCTGGATATCATGTAGTTTCCTGAGTAGTTTTATTGTAGCGAGGAAGAAGATCTTGGTATCAAAAAATGATTAATATTTAAAATTAAAGAAATTGCTACATTTCACGGATAATATGGGTATAGACGACAGATGATTCAAAGCAAGACCTCTTAGACCTACTATAGACAAAACTCATTGAAACAATTTATATGTAGAAAGCCTATTAAATGCAAAGAAAATATTAGATTAAAGGAAAAGTTGCTATATACATTGGGGCTAAGAGCTATACAATGTTATATACATTGATGCTATCTTCTTCAAGTGTCATCTACGACTTCCTATGCTTCTCTTTCCTTGGATCTTTCCCTGCATAATCAGTTGGAGCAAGGTGTATTTCTCTCCATGTATAATATGTCCGAGATATTCTAATTTTGTTGTTTTAATTGATGCTATAATAGTTTTTAAAACAATATTCGGTTCGGCTCCAGATTTTGGGTTTTTTGTTACAATATACTATTATAATTTTGACTTTTATGCTTCCAAAACAATCCCTAAAATGATTGCGAAGATTTGACCTTAATATCAAGAGGATAGATACTTGATATGTTAGGATTGCAGTTCAGAACCTGCAAACCACTGGGTATTTTTTCGCAAAAAATGTGAATACCGAGCAATATAGGAAAATATATTATCGAAGTGTCCTACACAAGATACAAAAAATATTCGTAAAGAAGCTCGTGCATCATTTGATTTTCGATTTGATGTGAATGGAGAAATACTTTTTGTAAAACAGAACGAAACACTACCAGACTTCAAAATTGAGTCAAAAGTATTAAACTGACGAACATCAACAAAACAGAAACACGTACGTCTGAATACAAAATAGAAATATAATTATGAATCCTGAAGAGAATCAGAAGATCGTAAATGAATCATGAAAACATATTCATGCCGTTTTTTTTTAATAAAAATCTACTCCCTTTCTAATATTGTTAGTAGAAAGTAGTCAACTAAACTGAGCAAGCACCTTTTCGACTTGCGTTTGAACTAATTCATAATACATTCAGCGTTTCAGATAATATATCATTTATAAAAAAAAACAAATATTTTTGGGGTCTTGTTTAAAAATATCGACTACGCCCCTGTTTCCCCGACCATGCTTCCTAACAATAAAGGAGCTAGCCGATCGCCCGTCTTCGTTCCAGATGTTCGAATTCGAATGTTCCTTGCCCGTTATGAGTTATGACAAACAAAACACTTTCGGTCCGGCGAAGTTGGCTGTGATTCCTTCTTTTCCAATTGCTCGCCGTTCCCAGCTGGTCGAAGATTCTCTCTGCGAATAGGGGTGTGACGGTATTTGTGGTGATTTTCGAAACTGTTTCACGATGTGAAGTGATAATTACTATGCGTTTATAGATTGTGTTTGGAATTTAATTATTTTCATAGATGAACTCTGTGGTGTTTATGATATCGATAAGTATCCGTGGACGGACAATTTGCCAAGTGAGTAGTATATTTGTTAATTTTTTTTAATTTAGACCATCTATTATAGAGTAATACTGGCCGTGGAGAACTTTACAATAATTTGTTCGTTATTTTGAAAGAGAAATATGATTTAAAATAAAATATAGTGTTCTCAAAGGCAAAAGATCATTTTAAAAAAGTAGCGTTTATGGTGGTGTATATAAGCCATGCAGAAAGAAATGTTTTCTATTTTTAAAATACGTATATTGTGTACTTTTTCTGCTAGTATATTGTTAAAGGAAAGAGAAAAGAGCTTTATTACAACAGTTCAGTTAGGAATCAATTTGATAAATTAATTTTACATTCCCAGATAAAGTCCGTTATTCTATAATGATAATTAAAAAATTTTGTAAGGTCGTATTAATCTATTATACATATATATTTTGTATCCAGTCAGTGGGAAACATATTAAAAGGTGCATTCAAGTCTTATTTTTGACATTCAACATGTAGATTTGAATTAGCATCTTGTCAAAATTTAAATTCTTGTTAAATACAAAGAAAATATTGGATGAAAGGGAAAGTTTTTGATATACATTGGGGATGGGGGCTATACAATGTTATATACAGTATGGTGGAAATGAAAGGAATAAATTCGTTATTTCGTAAACCGTAGACTTTAAGGAAAAATCCTGAAACCCGTCGATTTTAATTTTTAAATAAGCTATTCGTAAGAATACATTTTTATTTTTGACGTCATCTATGTGAGCGTGATTTTAGCTAAAATTTTTGAATAGAAAGGGGGGTATTGTAATACATCATTGAAAGGTCTTTTAAATACCTATTCAGCTATATCAATATGTCGTAAGTAATTAAAGTTTGTAATTGTTTAAAAAAATAATTAAATTTTTATTATTACAATAAATATTTATTAAGTATTATTCAATAAATACAAGGAAACCTAAATTAAGTGCTCAAATTGTTTACCTTTAGCTGAAATACAATGAGAAAGGCGTGCCGCGAACTCTTCTCTAACATTCTCTAAAACTAAAACTGGAGTTATTTGAACAACCTCATTACGTATTCTTTCTTTCAGTTCATTAATATTTTGTGGTCTATTTTGATACACCTTACTTTTTAAATATCCCCATAAAAGAAATCAAGAGGAGTCAAATCAGGTGACCTAGGCGGCCATTCTATTGTTCCTCTTCGACCTATCCACCGATTTGGAAAGACGTTGTTTAAGTAGTTGCGTACTAAGAGAGCATAGTGTGGAGGCGCACCATCTTGCTGTAGCCATAAATCATTTCTGTTTGGAAACAACCGGTTCAATTCTGGAAGCAAGAAATTCTAAATATCGAGGACCTGTTAAGTTTTCTTCGAAAAAGTATCGTCCAATACACCTATTATCTATTATTCCCACCCAAACATTCATTTTCTCTGGGTATTGAGTACGGTACTCTTGCATCCAGTGTGGATTTTCCGTAGCCCAGTACCGATAAGTTTGACGACTGACATGACCGTTTAGTAGAAATGTAGCTTCATCAGAGAAAATAATCTTTTATAAAAACATCGGATCTCTGTTATTTCGTTCCATTATAATGTCACAAAATTCAATTCGTCTATCAAAATCATCTTCCATAAGTTCTTGTACTAAACTTACTTTGTAGGGATGCCACTTTTTCTTCTTTAGCTGTTTAAGAACTGTTGAATGGTCCATGTCATTGTTTAATGCTACTTGCCTTGAACTGTTATGAGGATTATCTTGAAAAGCTAACAGAACGTCTACTTGTTGGTTTTCAGATATTCGTTTTCTACTACCTTTAGGAAGGTCTTTAACATGACCCGTTTTTCCAAATTTTTTCTCAAATTTGCTTACAGTGTATTGTGAAATTTGTTCTCGACGGGGGTATTTATTATTAAATAACGCACATACTTCTTTCTGCGTACGTGTTTTATCTCCATAACCAATCATTATGAGAATTTCAATTCTTTGCGTTTCAGTTAGCTTCATGTTTAAAGATACAAAGACTTTTTGAATATGTTTGCTACAATAATACTATTAATCACTTGACAGAAAGATAGTTAAGTTTGAATGTCCAACTATCAATGTTCATATTGATAAGGTAATTTTTTTTTTTAAAAAGGTAAAAAGTAGATAAAAAATACATTTCATTACTAGTGATGGCCTTTATAAAATTTATTTTTGGGTGTCAATAATACATCATATCAATACTTTACATACAAATACTCAGACATATTGATATGGCTGAATAGGTATTTAAAAGACCTTTCAAATGATGTATTACAATACCCTCCTTTCTATTTAAAAATTTTAGCAATGACGTCATCACGCTCACGTAGATGACGTCAAAAATAAAAATCTATTCTTACTAATAGCTTATTTAAAAATAAAAATCGACGGGTTTCAGGATTTTTCTTTAAAGTCTCCGGTTTACGAAATAACGAATTTATTCCTTTCATTTCCACCACACTGTATGTTGCTGCTATACCAATTTTTAAAACAATATATACTTAAAATTAAAAGTTAAATTAATGAATTAAAGGATTGGATTAGTTGCAAAAATTCTAGTTATTATTGATTAATTCCAGTGATTTTTAATGGTATTAAAAATGTATTTTGAAATTTATTGCATTTTGAAAATTGGGTATACATATACAAACATTTATGAATGAGGTTTTTTAATTCAATTTTCGAAATGACCAATTTCAAAGAATTATGACCAATATACCAAAATAAGAGCTCACAATTTTTATTTGAAAAATTTACTATTTTGCTTTATATTTTATTATTAAAAATGTAAACCAATGATAATAAACCTAACTTAACGTAACCAAACCTTACCAAATCTAACCTAACCCTGGTGAAAAAAAAAGCAGTAACTTTTTGTTAAAGGTAGGTAATAAAATGATACATAATTGAAAACCAAAATTTTTATTTTTCATAAGAAAAAATATTTTGTATAACTATGCCAACACTAGTTAGAATTACCCTTTACCATAAGACACAGTTGTCATTCCGTTCATGTCTTGTCATTTCATGACAAATAATCCCGGATAATGACGGTGGCTTTTAAAAGTAAGTCATTTTAAATGGGAATTACTTTTAGAGTAGGGAATTACAGAAAAAGTATAGAGAAAGTGCCGATGAAGTTACAAATGATCCATCAAATTTGTGTTCGCGGTATTGCCATGTCCTTATTATGTATATGTTTTATACCTCAAATATGCTTTGAAATAGTACATTTTTATTATAGTATTTTATGAAATAGGGTATTTTTTAAAGATCCGCTCTGATCCGCTCAGATGTAAGTTAGTGGTTGAGGACAACCCCATAGAACAGGTGATGCAATTCAGATATCTGGGCATAGATATATCAAGCACCCATGACCCAGTAAAGGACCTGAGGAGTCAGATCAACAAAGCATCTGCACTGTCAGGATGTCTGCGGGAGATAGTCTGGTCTAATCCGTATATGCGCACAGATAGTAAAATTAGAATCTATAAGACTTGCATACGACCGATCATGACATATGGCATAGAAGTGCGCGAAGATACCAACAAAACGAAACAGATGCTAAGGGTTGCCGAAATGAAAACCCTAAGAACAATAATGGGGAAAACAAGAAGGGACAGAGTGAGAAATACAAACATTAGAGAGCAGTGCCAAATTCAAGATATTGTAAGATGGGGAAGACAGCGCAAGAGGATGTGGTACAACCATGTAAGACGAATGGATGAGAATAGACTCCCAAAAATTGCCCTAGAAAACAATCCGCCTGGTTCAAGACCCCCCGAAGACCACCTAAAAGATGGAGGGATAGTTGGCAATCTACCTCCCAAGAAATTAACCAGAGGCAGCTTCAGAATTAAACAGATCGAAAGATCTACAAAAAGTAGAAGAACAAGAAGGGTATTTTTTAAAATCTTTTAAATTTATATTAAACACGAACGAATGAATATTTGTTTGTTAAAGTTAACCAAAATTTCATTGTTCATTTCCCCATGATCATTAGCCCACTTTTAGATTTTTATCAAAATGCTTTAGTAACAAATCCATGTCCTTATTATGTATATGTTTTATAACTTAAATATGCTTTGAAACTGTACATTTTTATTATATTATTTTATGAAATCGAGTATTTTTTTAAATTTGTATAAAACGCGAACAAATGAATATTTGTTTCTTTTGATATAAGTTGCAGTTAGTTATTAGAAAAAAGAATATAATTGGCCTTTGGTAGATTAGCAAATAAACTTGGCAATACTGTCAAAACTTTGTAAACACTAGTTGCCAGGTCTAAGACCAAAACTAATCCACAACTTTCAATAAAATATTACTTTTGGTTCAACCATCTCTGCAGTAATTAAACTAATTATATTTTTTCAAATTTACGTTGCGGAGTAAATTATCATTATTGACAATTTAATCCATAAAATGTGAATTACTAAGTAAAAATATATCGGTATGATGTAAGATGTTTAATTAAATTTAAAAACTTAGAATTTAAAAGCTTAAAAAAATTGAAAGTTAATTTAAATTATAATAAATTAAATTCAAATTAATTAAACTTCTTTTAAAAACTTAAAAATAATGTTTAGTAACATTAATTAATATTATATCGCATGCTCTTTCGTGATTTGTTTTTGATATGGCAACATTGGCAAATACAACTCTATCCCTCATTTGTAGGTAACTTCATCGGCACTTTCTCTATACTTTTGCCGGAATTACATAAAAAGAACGTTTTCCAGAGAATAAAAATCATTGTTCAATCATCAGCAAGTGAAGTAGAAATAATTGATACAAATTTCATCCCCTCGTTCCGTCTTATACTACATTAGTATTACACTAGTAAATAAGACGATAATACACTATAAAGTGAGTAGACTACACTAGTAAAACTGTAATAAACATAATAAGACGAGATGTAGGTCAAACTAAAATGAAAAAAAGTGTCCATACAAAAATTAACAAAACAAAATTAAAATACAGATACCTATGTAGAATACATTGTAAAATAGAACTTTTCAGCTGGGTAAAAAAAACAATTTATTATTATTGATATGGGTATAAGCATCAACAATCATAAATTTCTTCAGTGTCCGAATCTAAGCATATTACTAGTCAGTTGATGATTGGTTAAATGTCGACAATATTTTATTCTCGGATATTTCCGAGAAAAAATATTTCCTTTTTAATAATTTCATGTCTCCCACATTTTTCCTAAATCTGTGTTACATTGGTGCCTCTTTTCTAAATTAAATCAATAGCGTTGAATTGGCAGTGACAAGGAGGTGGTCTCAACACTTCATGGCCATGTTCTCTTAGTATCTCATCAATTATATAATTCTCTTTTTGTTCATTTTTATAATTTGTAGAATTGCAGGTTTTATGAGTTCCTAAAAGAACACTGTGATATGAAGCATTAAGCTTCCATTACAATTAATGATAGCTCGTGTAAATTTGAAATTAATTGTTCACTTATCTATTAAGTGAAAATTTCCGTTAACTTCAACGAGAGTACAAGCTGAATATAGCCGCAAATGTCGACTATGGAACAAAATATTTCGGTTTGGCAGTGTTGGGATACCAGGAGAAATCCAGGAAGCGTAGGAAGGAGAAGATTCTCATGGTTGCGTAACTTGAGGGAATGGTACAGATGCATATCAATCAATAACGAAGAAATATTTGTATCTTTCGGGATTCATTGCAAAACATCTGTTGCAATCTGGCAACTTTTGGTTTGATGATTGCCACATCTATCCGCTAATCTATCAAAGGGCAATTACCAAAAAGAAATTCTAATAATTAAGTGCAATTAATCTACAAAGAAACAAAAGTATTTACTCGTTCTTGTTGTAAATTAAAAATTGCAAATATACTTTTCTAAAGCTTTCTCTCTTTATATTTGAAGCATACAAGATATACATTATAAAAACTTGCCATCACTGCCAAACTGAAAGATTTTTTCCATGGTTGACATTTGCGGCTACATTCAGCTTGTACTTTCGTTAACGTTAACCAAAATTTGATTGTTCATTTCCCCATGATCATTAGCTACTTTTAGATTTTTATCAAAATGCTTTAGTAATAAATCCTTTCGAAAAACCAGCATAAAAAATTATGAAACTTTACCATCATCATACCCTTCTGGCTTACGTACACTTTTTTGTTTTTATTTCCTTTTGAAGGGTTGTAGGTGGTAGGTAGGTACGTGTTATACATCAGCTTCCAACTTCTTTTGAACAGTGCTGATTTACCGACAAACGACGGGACAGCACGCTCTCACAGTAAATAGACAGATTTTCCATATCCCACTGATCATAAACCAGAAGTGTTAAGGGTAAAACGATATTCCACGTTGCGTTGGTTTAGATTTTGTCTTGTTTTATTATGTATTTTTTATTTGTCTTCGCCAATGAAGAACACCGCTGCACATTCTGTCAGATCCCGGCTTTATATGCACCTGTAAATTTTTAATCTTATTATAATTTTGTGTAGATTTCTCTGGATTTAACCTGGCTTTTTGAATATTTAAAATACCTAATGTATTTTTCTGCCACCAACAACCACATTGTATGCTTTTGTGGTATCTATTGTGGTATTATGTTATTTATTGGATTTTTATAAAAACCGCTTTTTAAAATATTTCAAACATCCGTTTTGTGGTTAGATTAGGACTGTTCTTTTATTTTAAATTTATGAGAGTGTAACTGTAGAATTCAAAGTTTTGTGACGTGACTTTATCATAGTTTGTGCATGTATATGTGGGCTCCCTCCATTTTTATTTATGTGAGTATGTATTATATACATTTTTATTAAATTTTTTGCTACAATAATGTTAAACAATAAAGGTAAGACAACAGTTTTGTTATGTAAAAAACGTTGTCTTGATCTTTTCCCATAATCAGCAATATTGCGTGTTTTCTACGATGGCTTGTTGGTTAATTGATGTTATCAATCCATTCCACTCGTTTCATTCTTTTTTTCTGCTCAATATCCATTCATAAGTATCGATAACCAATTTGTTGTAGTACGAACCGGTTGTAACGGATGGCTTCAAAAAAAAAAACAATTCATTTATATTTTCGTCTTGTCATGTTCCTCCAGTTTCCTATCGGTTATCGTTTTTTCGGAAAGTAGAGTTCTCATTTCTGTTGCTTTCAGTATTTTTTTAGTTCTCGATATTAAAAAAAAAAAATTTATATTATTATGGTTAAAGAGATTCAAAATTAAATTATGATTTCATAAATTAAACTTTTGCTTAAAAAAACCCATTTCTATACTGCATTTTGAACCATAGAAGACAATTATTATCTGGTCAGATTTTTATAGACCCTCTTGACGACCGTTATATTCTTGTACTATAAATAATGATAATAATATGTATTTAATTGATATGTACTTGATTTGTACAACAATATCCGGATTAAACTCTCACAATGATTTGCTTGTTAAAAAAATTATAGATTTACATGAAAATGATTCGTATAATAAAACGAAAATTCTAGTACTATTGAAATATTCTTTTCTATACAAATCTAAACATCCAAATTGCCACTAAATAAAACAGTAAAGTCCTGTGGCCTCTAATGCAAATAAATTATATTCCAAAGTTTGTTCCCAAATCTTTTTCGTCTCCTTCAGCCAAAAATTTCAGATGGTTCCCGAAACCATGTCAAATTTGTAAAGCAAATAACTTTACATTGTTCTGAAGCTATTTTCTTGTGGCATTGTAAATTAATTACTATTTATAACTGGGAATAAGCCACAATTAAAGATAAAAATACGTTTATTGACGTTTCAATTTCCAATTCGGAAATCGTTCTCAAAATACAAATAGTAAATTAAACAAATTTTGTTTTTTTGTCAATAAACGTATTTTTATCTTTAATTGTGGCTTATTCCCAGTTATAAATAGTAATTAATAACTTTACAGTTAAAGACTTAGCTGTTCTTAACATATAGTTTTGGACACGTAGAACAAGACTGCCACAGACAAAGTTTTTCTTTGTTAACTTTACACTTTTTACCATTGACGAACTCACTTTTTCAAAAAAATTGTTTGAAGCCCTCTTTTCTTATGCCTCTCAGCTGTAATATCTCTCTTTACTCCTCCTACCCTACTTTCTAACCAATCCGGGTCGATTATTTTCCCCGCCAGACCTTTATCATACAACTCAATTTCTCTTTTTGTTTCAGAAACCAAAGTCCACCGCATTTCAATATATATTTAGTTAACATTTAATTATTCTATTTACAATATTGATTTTGCTGGTTATCTACAGTATTTTTCTAATTACTTTACCTGTCCGAAATCTATCTATTGTACTTATCCATTATCCTTTCTCGTAAACAAAAAACAAGTTTAATACACCTTCCCAGAAAACCGCACAAATAAAGTTATTAGTCGCACTACACATTGGTTTCTCCGAATAAATTAATCTCTAAATTACAATTTAAAACTACCGATTTATCTAAACACATAAAGTAAACCATTTTTAGATTTTTGTAAATTTTAATTTTCCTATATATTATACAGTAATAGCATTTGACAAACACTTATTATGCTTTTTCTATGACTGCTTTCGCTTTTTCATTTTGTTTTTTAATGTTCACATCCACTGTAAGTGTAAGTGTGGCTATTGTATTAATTAATAGTAATGTGTAATTAAGTAAACAATTTGACAATGGGCTTTCAGTATCTGTAACTTTATTTTATGTTGAGAGAGAGAGACTTATAAACTCAGGTTTACCACCATTTGCACAAAATATTTTAAGTTTCTATAATTTACATTGAAATTCGTGTTCTTGCCCACTTCACCCTATAAAATGGCAGTCATAGGCGTGCCTTCGGGCCTGATTATTAATGTATACATGAAACATAAACAAAATAATTATTACCAACACAGTAAATTTTATTACTTTAAAGTTATTAAAGTATATGATAATCTTATAAATATGCTTTCATTATCATTTATATATGAAATGGAAAAATCCATAAAAAAAATTCTGCTGTCTTTGTAAGTAGTTGGACGAAAATTGGTTTACGTTTTCTGCTCTTCTTTAATATGTTTTACATTTCTGTTACTATATTGCATGGACGGGCGATTATAACATTTGGAAACAGGCCCTCGATTGTTGTGCTGTGCTCTATGGCACAGGACAGCATGACCCCCCAATTTGAGTTTTCCTTCTCTCTCTTCTTAGTTCAATTTACTGACCGCGATGAGTGAATAGAACTAGAGCCTGCACTGATACATCGAAGCGGGCTCATCTGGTTCGTGTGGGTCCAGATAGACGAGCGGGCAGGTGCTGGAATACAAGGTGGCGGAATCGGATTTGAATCTAGCCAGGCTCTGAGCTTTCATGCATCAGTCTTTTAGGCTGAGATCTTTGCGTTTCTGGTATGGCCCAAAGGATAATAGATAGGACTTGCTCAGACTGGACCATCTCTATCTGCTCTGACGATCAAGCAGCACTAAGGGCTTTATAAGCGTTCAAGGTCAGGTCTAAAGCTGGTTCTTAAGTGCAAGTAGAGCACTTGCTGATGTTGCGCAGACCAATAGCGGTATGGGTAACGGAACATACAGGTGTAGAAGGAAACGAACGGGCTAACTCATTGACACTGCTGGGGGACTCGAATCTGTTTAGTCCATAGAAGATACTCTCTGGTGGTCAGTATGCGTACCTTTATCTGCTTGGAATAGCCCACGGTGTGATAAACAGGAAGAAACCTACTCACATGTCCTCTGCGCGGCAGTGGCCTGTCAGAGGTGTCAGATTCTGGGAGGTGTGACTTGTATGTGAAGCTACAAGGTTACTAACAGATGAGAGACGTTCGGAACGACCAAAAGAGCTCAGATTTTGAGTCCATGCTGAAGATAGCGGATAGATATGGGAGCACGAAGAGGCTTGAGCCGTATAAACGCCGAAGACCAGGTCCTTACGGGTCTAGTCCATATTATAGGGGTGATACTTAGCATGTCCAAGTATCTGAAGGGCTTACAAATTGGCTCCAATCTACCATAAACACTATATTACATACACTGATTTCTGATTATTCTAAATATTTCTGAACATCTGTTGCTTTACAAGTGGTATTTTTGGTTGCCGCAGAACCTTTCAATTAAGTCTATACAAGTTCAGTGGAGGTTACTTCGAAGTGGTAAGAAAAAACTGAAGTATGTACTGAAATATTCCGTTTTTTGCCCATACTTTATTCACAATTAATTGCCTTTGTTCTTTTATCACAATATTCGTCTCCAAACAGTATTTCTTTCTACGAAAGCCATGTAATTTAATTTTTTTCTTAGAAGCTGTAGGCAATTTTTCAGATTTTAACCTCTGGAAAAAAATATGAAGGACAACAAGCTGAATGAATTTATTCACCTTTATTTTAATAATAAATATACAATAAGGATATTATGCTATATATGTATTGATTGGCACATATTTTAAGATTTTCTTCTACAACCATCCTTCATTATTCTTCTTCTAGGCAAAGTGTTTGTTCTCAGTATCTTTTAAAAGGCAACGCCAGCGTTTATGAGGTCACCCAATGTTTATTCGACGTTTGTTCGATTTGTTTCGTTTCTTATTCTTTTGTATCCGTCATATGCATCGAGCATTACTACTGATGTGAACCTTGATTCTCAATTTTCCTTGCAGGATGTTGCCTGGATGTTTGAAGTCACGGAAAAATGGAAAGAATATAGTATAGAATATAAAACAAGAAATATTAGCTGGTTGGAAACTTCATCCTATATATAAATATCATTCATTTACAGCAATAACGCAATAAAAAAATTTTATTTGTGTTATTGGTGATTGCCAGAGGTTTTGTTGAACTTCTTATAGAAAGTGCTATTTTATATATTTTAGAATTGATGTCCGTTCTTTCCCATTAATCTCTGAAAATTTTTGTTGGAAATTAATTTTTAATCTGAGCCTACAAAATTTATCAGCAGTTTAGCAATTACCATTTTCTTCGATTGTTGTCCTGAGTCTACAAAATCTTACTATTTGTACAAGAACAAATTTCATTGACTTAACTGTTATTTTTGCCACTGTTATCTCTGGAACGTTATTTTTGGCCAAGCATGCTCATCACAAGACCAATAATACTCAATCGAATAATGAATAAACCACCACTCACTGCTTTTAATCTTTTATCTTTTCGTTGAAGACGCTGCTTTGCGACGATACGGCATTTTTTACTTGCTTCTCAGACCAATTTTATTTGGAAAACGGAAGTGGTGCGATTCGTTTTCGCGGATATTTAAACACGTGTTTCTCACAGCTCTATTTTTAGCTGGCTTATTTTTAAATACGATAAAAGAATTTCGTTAAAAGTGTCTTGTAATCAATTGTGAGTGTTTATTAGCGTTGCGGTGTCTGTGTTGAAGTTGGTCCTGTCTTTTGATTTATCATAATTTAAATTGATTTAAAAAGTGCGTTGTTTGATCTTTAGAAGATTATGATGTGTGTGAACTGATTATAGACAACCAATAAAATTGGTATTGCCTAGACAAGACAAAGTTTTCCAAATATGGAGTCAACAGTTCAAATTTGTGAGTTTTGTAATACATTTTTTAACATAGTCAAATTTGTCAGTTTTGTAATATATTCTTTATGTAAATGTAGTATCTGATTTGTTTTTTATGGGAAACTTTTATATGTCAGGAACTTTTCATAAGACTATAATTAAATTTCGGCAAGATTTGGACCATTCTTAATTGTACTCTTACCTTTTCTTGTAGATCAAACAATCCTATATTTTTTAAGATTTTAAAAGATGGAAATTTATCTTTGTTTTATTGAGTTCTTGATAAGGCACTTTCTTCTTCGCGTGCCATATCAGAATTATTATCCGTTAGCGATCACCATTGCAAAGGCTTCTCGATCTTTTGCAATATGGAATAATAAATTGTCCTGTGTTTGGTATCTGAGTCCAATCACGAAAGTTTTTTAACCAAGAAGCTTGTTTTCTTCCTATACCTCTACGGCCCTCTATTTTTCCTTTAAGGATCAGTTGTAATATTTTATATTGACTGTCCCAGATAAGTCATTTTTCGATGTTTAATAGTCTTTAGCAGTTTTCTATCTTTGTTAGCGCTCCTTAGTACTTCTTCATTAGTTTTCCTTGCTGTAGAAGGTATCTTCAGCATTTGTCTATGAAACCACATTTCCAACGCTTTAATTTTGTTCATGATCGATACTTTTAGTGTCCACACTTCGGCACTATACAAAAGTACAGACCAAACATAACACTTAACCATTCTTTGCCTTAGTTCTAAACTGACATGTTTATTGCAAAGAAATGACTTCATTTTCATAAAAGTAATTTTAGTCATTGCTATTCTACGTTTTATTTCTATGTCTGGATCTAGTTGGGCCGTTATTACAGTTCCGAAATATGTCATTTTGAGAACTTTCTTAACTTTGACTCCGTTTAATTGAAGCTTTGCATCGGGATGTGGGTCACGACTAAACACTAAAAATTTGGTTTTGTTTGAGTTTATTTTAATGCTCATTTCTTCTCATACCTCGTGAATACGATCAAGCAGTACAATGTGTCTACAAATTTCAATATATAGGATATTTTTAGTCAGCTTCTTCTGATAACATTTTCTTTCGGCATCACCTAATTATTACAGTTTAAAAAAAAAAAGAATCGGCATCATAGATATAATAGTTCTATTCACTTTACTATAAGACTACTTTACAAACAATTTTGGCACTTCAGAAGGATTAGCGCCTAATTCCATTGTTAATCAAACATTTGTTCTACTACATATTTCAACTAATTTACATATAATTCGTATTATCCAAATAGAGACTCTAACTACCCCAGCGCCCAAAACTTTATAACTAATGCTAAAATCTAAAACTAACAGATGTTTTTGGTGTTGCTATACATAGCATTGTTGTGTCGGAATTTAAAGGAATATCTAGGAGTCATCAGAGTGGGACTGGCTTGTAAAACATTTAGACATTCCGAAGTCAACTAATTGAAGACGACTTTCTGTAGTGTATTTTTTTCGCATGTATATAAACTATATTATCTTTTATTATATTAATAATAAAATCTGTGATGCCATAGGGTCGTAGAATCTGTCAGATTTTATGTGTATACATTTCTGAAAATCGATCTTTTGCAAAATGTAATCTGTTCTAAAATTATATACAGCAAATATTATTTCTGCTTCGTCAGCGTTTTACGTAGATGCCGTTCAAGAGGTCCTTGGAAACTGTAAAAGCCGTATGGCATTAAGCATTTTCTTGTATCATTTCTTATATCGTTTCTGATATAACAAAAAAAAAATGGATAGTGTCGATACAAGCGTATAGTTCTTATATCAGAAACGATACAAAAATTTGTGTCCGCTGCAGTTTCTTGTACAAGAGATGCGCTAATTTGTGCGCAAAAACGTAAAACTTTTGTCATAATGGCGGCTGGAGGAGAACTTTGATATACAATTAGATCAAGCAGACATTAGAGTAGTGTCCACCAACAATAACTAAACTTAAAACAACAGTAGCCAAATTGAAAAACAATAAATCACAGGGATTGGATCAAATAGCATCGGAACTACTGAAAGTAGGAGATGTATTATTATTCTGTATCACTTAAAAAAAAAAAAAATACATAACCGCTCTAAAAACTCGTGATGAGTTTATTTTATATCTCCAAATAAAAGAGTAGAATTTCAAGAGCATGGCATTCAAATACATAGTTTGTAAAAAAACAAATAAATTATTACAACCAAATTATTTATTATTTCTGTCTTCCATTACAGCCTGTTGAATATCTTCAAAATTGTGGTGTCCAATTTAGATTTAATATTAGGACATTTTATTTCTTTCATTTTTGCACCACAGTGTTTTAAAAAATACAGTAGTAGCATCTGGCTTGGGGTTCTCAGGTACTGCAGTTCTATTTTTATAGGTGTCAGGAAAATAGACAGTTCAAGGGAAAATAGACAGCAGAAGGGGTCCAGGGAGGAGAAGAAACTCGTGGCTCCAAAACTTGCGGTAATGGTTCGGATTGTCATCTGCTGAACTATTCAGATCTGCCGTAAACAAAGTCAGAATAGCCATGTTGATTGCCAACGTTCGGAACGGACAAGGCACATGAAGAAGAAGAAGAAGGTGTCAAAATTTCAACCAATTGTGCCGAATCACATATAATTTCCGGTAAAAGAACTTGCATACAGAGCACAAATGTACGTGCAAGAAACGATACAAGAAGACGTAAATAACTTTCTATATCAGAAACGATATAAGAAATGATACAAAAAAATGCATAGTGTCATACGGCCTTTACAACTGAAAAATATTTCGTGTTACAAAAGTGTCGAAATTTCTCTCATTGTCTGAAGTACTAATAAGATATGAAAAAATAGAATATTATAAAAATATATATTTATAAAATATTATAAAAAAACAACTGGTCAACAAATTTGGTTTCTTTATTATTGCCGAAGTCGATTTTGGTTATATTCTCTGGGAACGGGTTGGTATAAAGGTCATTGCAACCTTTCGTGCTGTACACAAAAATACACTTAAATGTTCAGAAAATTTAACTCGAGAGTAACGTCACTTTGCTAGTCATATTGCAGTTTGCACAGTGCCGACATTTAATTTGATACAACACAATGCCAGTTTATTTTTAATTCAGATTTTTAGCTTGTAGTTGTGAACTGAATTCGCAATGAATTGCAATCACCCCGGGTGGGTACCTGTTTCAAATGCCTATTTGATAAAGAGATCGCTTTTTCTGTTAAAAAAATAGTTTTTAAGACATTGAATATTGCGGCTTTTGTGTCGGATTCTAAAGGAATTTTGTGAGGATTTCTTGATTAGTAACAAGACGAAGATATGCCCAACCAAGTAATGTTGACTCACTAACGTTCCAAATTGAGAAATGGTTTATTTCCAGAAGGTACACAAGAAATCTTCCAATCGTGGCTCATTTTATCCATCTTCTTCCTCTTTATAAGCTTCTGCTTGTTCATTGGCGGATTAATGGATCATGATCACTCCATCTTTTGCGCGGTCATCCGATACTTCTTCTGCCGATTGTCGAAGTTGTCTATCTATTCTGACATCTATTTTGTCGTTTTGGTAGATGTTTTCGATAATTTTTATAATATTTAGGGGTACTTCTGTATTATACAGAAGATGGATTACATATTTGAGTCTTACTCTGTCAAACTCTTTCTTTAGGTCAAACAGACACAGAAATGCTGGTCTATTATACTGTAATGACTTCTCAGTAATTTGCTTTGTAACGAATATTGCATATGTACACGATCTTCCACTACGAAAACCCTGTTTTTCATTTGCTAAACTTATCCTCTGATTTATTCGCACTTGTAAAATTTTAGTTGTAAGTTTTAGCGTAGTATTTAACAAGTTTATATCTCCTATTACCAAGTAATTTAAAATGTGTTGCTCAAAGGAATTTTTTTAGTCATATCACAGTATATAACGGTTTTTTATACCTTTTTGACAGCTGGCAAAATCAGTTGTTCTCGGATATTGTAGATATTTAGCTATGATTCGTAATATGTGTTATAAGATGTCATCAGGAGTCTCTCTTTATAATTGCATCAAACATGTCCACCGTACGTCTTTTCTAAAGTATTTAAAATTTTTAAAGTACAACAAACCTACTTATTTTATCAGAGTGGCACACCTTTTTAAATGATCCTATAGGTTGGATGGATGGCACCATTACCTAAGAATTTGCACAAAAGGCACATGGACAATGCTGGTTCGAAGTGGATTCTACTGCTGATGTGTTTGCTTTGAAATCCTTCTTTTAGTGTCTAAAATTTCGTTATCATTTTCCCTTCCACTATTGCTTACTTCACCACATTTGCAGTGGCTTTACTTGTCATAAGTTTCAAATAAAGATAGTTTAGTGCTTCAAGGAGAACATGAAAATGAACAAAAAAAAAATCGTGAAAGTGAGTTTTGAACCAATATTTTCGTTTTATAATATGTTTTTGAAAAAAATGTCCAACACATGACTGATGTATATTTTAATAAATTACCGATTAAGCATTAAAAATAATCTCAGGGACACACCTGGCGACGCACAAAGTTTTTACGCGATTCGATAGATAATAGTAATAAAAGCGTCAATTTTTCCTAAAATTTATTAGGTTATTATTCAGAAAATGCTCGTTTGTACACAACTGAATAGTGTTTACATTTTCTAAATATACAATCATAATTCATTAAAAAAAAACTAGTTATTTTTAAAAATTTACTCGATTCTTTTTGGACAGTCCGGTTCTGGTCCATTTCGAAAAATCCGCATAGATCTCCGGACCACGTGCTTTCAAATCAGGGCTAACTTGTTTGGTTAGGTGGCAGTTCCATGGGTTGTTAACCTATAGGGCCTATTGTTGTTTTTACACAAAGGATCCAATTTATACATCTTGATAAAAGGCTATAGATTTCTCTCCGGTCGAATTGGGCCTTCTGGCCGTTTTCTAAACAGGGAAGTTTGTCGGTATGGGTGGGAACATTTACATATGCATGGAGATTAGGGGCTCGTCTATTTCATGGCCATGAATTTTTAAAAAGTTTTTAAATATTATCTACATAAAATACTTTTTTCAAATTAGTGTTTAAAAAAATACTATAATATACATTGAAAATCGGGAAAACACTGCGATCAATAGTCGTGAAAGTATATAAACATTTGGATATACTAACAAAATCTAACAAAATATACGAGCCGTAATATTCCGAAAATTCCAGGTGACTGGCAGACTTCAATGTATTTACATTCATTTATAAAAAACCTGCAGAGGGAATATACCTAGTACTTAAAAATTAAGTAGGTGTTTGAGATAAAACTAGAAATCCGAAGATTTCTAATTGTCGAAACCAAAATTCAGATTTTTGCTTTAATCTGTGCCTTCTTAGAATTGCAAGGTAAAACAGACGTTGATAAAGATGTAAATATAGAAATGGGGAATCTAAAATTGCATTCCATAACATATCTCCTCATCTAAGCAAAAATCCTTGGCAAATTGGTATCTAGTACTCATAAAGAGTATATCGAAAGAAAGGAAAGACAGTTAAGATTTGATTTCGCGTATAGTGCCTTTGTATATTCCCTTATACGTATTTCATTCACTTCATATCCTAAAAGGAATCTTCGGAGCGACTATTTACAGAAGCTCTGAACTTGAAAACAATCTTTCCTGTCGAAAAGGAAGCAACGCTGTATAGCGACAAAAACAAAACCTTCCTTTTAAGAATCATTACTTGAAAATGGATGAAAGACGTAAAATGAAGAACAATGCAGAAAAATACAAAGAATTACAGGAACCCAAAGAAGACGTCAAATAAGTTTGCTTAAGAACAAAGATGGAAAGATTATTATAGATTTAACAGAGAAAATTAATAGATGGAGTGAATACATAAGAGAATTATTTGAGGACAACAGAAATAACATTGTTCTGATATATGGCGAAACGGGACCTGAAATTCTAAAATGTGAAGTAGAAATGGCACTTAAAAATTCCAAAACTGGGAAGGCAAATGGACCGGATGAGGTTCCTACCGAATTGCTAAAGCTCTTGAATGATGAATCAATAGGTATAATATTGCACTTATTTAATACAATATACCATACTGGCATTATACCTCAAGAGTGGCTGTTGTCTACATTCGTTACACTGCCAAAGAAATCTAATGCTAAAGAATGTTCAGAGCATCGAACAATATCTTTAATGAGCCACCTACTAAAGATATTTCTAAAAATCATTCACAACCGAGTTTATCAAAAGTTGGAGTCAGATATTAGTAATACACAGATGGGGTTCAGAAAAGGGCTTGGTGCTCGAGAAGCTCTCTTCGGTTTGAATGTTCTCACACAAAGATGCCTAGACGTTAATCAGGAGGTACATACGTGTTTTATCGATTTTGAAAAAGCGTTTGACAGAGTACGCCATGATAAGCTTAGAGAGATTCTTGAAAGCAAGGACATAGATAATAAAGATCTGCGAATAATTCTCAATCTATATTGGAATCAGAAAGCTAACATCAAAATAGAAACTGAAACATCACAAGCAATAGAAATACGTAGAGGAGTACGACAGGGTTGCATTTTGTCACCTCTGTTATTTAATGTATATAGTGAAAGCATCTGTCAGGAAGCCCTTTTACAAGCAAACGGAGAAATCGTAATTAATGGAGAGATTGTAAATAATATTCGATACGCGGACGACACTGTACTAGTTGCAAGAACAGTAGAAGAATTACAAAGATTACTTACAGACATAAATATTGCTTGCAACAATTATGGTATAAATATCAATATTAAAAAAACCAAGTATATGGTCTTCAGTAAAAACATGACACAACCAGCGTATATTAGTATAAACGGCACTGAAGTTGAAAAAGTATCAAGTTACAAATACTTGGGAACTTTAATAAACGAAACTGGAGACCAAAACAGTGAAATAAAAAGACGTATCGAAATTGCCAGGGCCACCTTCATAAAGATGAGAAAATTCTTCTGCAACAGAAATATAAGCATCCCTCTACGATTAAGAATGCTGAGAGGCTATGTATTTAACACGCTATTATACGGTGTAGAGGCCTGGACTCTCAAACAGAACAACATGAAAAATATTGAAAGTTTCGAGATGTGGTGCTACCGTCGAATGCTGAAGATTAGTTGGGTTGAAAGAATAACAAACTGTGAAGTAATACGAAGAATAGGAAAAGACTCAGAGATTTTGTTAACGCTAAAGCGAAGAAAACTCGAATATTTTGGTCACCTGATGAGAGGACATAAATACGCATTACTTCAAAATATAATGCAGGGAAAAATAGAAGGAAAACGAAATCCAGGCCGTAGAAGAATGTCATGGTTGCGAAATTTGAGAGAGTGGTTTGGGTGCACCACTAATGAACTCTTTAGGTCAGCCGTAAACAAGGTCAGAATAACCTTGATGATTTCCAATCTCCGATAGGAGTGGCACAAAAAGAAGAAGAAGACTTGACAATGATCGGTCAATATTAAAGCTGACATAATGTTAATTCGTCTTCTCAATAATAATACAGTTGGGTTTCCAACATTAATTTGATAGCTGGTATAAGTGTGTCTGTTTCTTTCTAACATAGAATATGGACATTTACATGTGTCAGTTATAGGATTATTCAAAATTTGTTGGTAATTTTAAAACAAATATCTTTCATTTTAATTTTGATATTATTGTGATTGATTTTAAACCTTTTTTTTCTCTTCTTTTCAGAAGGAATGGAAACCACCAGATACAGAAACTCTTGAGGTAAGTCAACTTTCTATTAAATTTGATTAAGAAAATAGGTTTAAAACAAGCATAAGCGTGTTGATGGTGCATATTGGAAACCTATGTCAAAAACCTCATTTTTTCATGAGAAAGAAATAGTTCTCTAAAATAGCTTCTGAGCCAATTTCGCAGCAATTGATTTCTTAATACAATTAGAAATGTATATTGCAAATAAAAGTAACTTTGTAAAAAAAAAATTGTATTAACTTTAGTTTAATTTGAAATGAACGGTTTGGCATCAAAAATATTACTGAAAATACACATTGGAGGTTACCATTCTGCAACATCGACATTACAACGGTCTTTATATAGGTTAAAACTGGAAAATGAAAGTTTACTTCTTCGTAAAGGTTCTTTCGTCAATTGCAAAGCTTCACCTTCACTTTTGAAAGATTGGTTTTTGTCATTGTATTCTTCTTCGTGTTCTAAATCGTATTTTGTGGACTATTTCCGAAGTGGAAATTCAATGAACTTCAATTGTGGTTTATTGCCATTAAAATAGTACATACTTTAAAATGTCACAAGAAAATAGCTTCAGAATAATATTAAGATTCTTTATTGTGTTCACCGTCTATTCTTATCTGACTACCACACTGCGCGTCACGAAAAAGAGGCCACCTAGAATTTTGTAAGAATCTTTCAGTAACTTTTAAGTTTATACAATTTTTCCCACAATGCAGAAACACTTTTAGCGTCTTTTAGGTTAGCGTCTTTTAGGTACCGATAAATGGTGAAGACCGGTCAATTAAGGGTACCTAATAAGTTTGCAGAATTGATATCAGTTTTACGACTTCGGATAATGCACATGTTGTTTGTTCCTTATTTTTCTTTGGATGTGGCTATTCTGTTTTTCAAAAACCTTTCACTAGTGTAGTTGTTCGAAAAGTAAACTTGTACAATTTTTAAATTAAAAACTATGGCTGAGAAATTTGCTAGATCTGTTCAAATTGTTACTTTGATTGGTAACGGAATGAGTCAAAGAGAAGTGGCCAGACAGCTTGGAGTCTGTCATTGTAAGGTCCAAAAATTTACCAACGGTTAATAGAGACCGGATCTCACGGACGATGACCAGGATCAGACCCGAGAAGAATCACGACGGCCAGAGAAAATCTTCTCTTCTTTGCAAAATCGGTTCATTACGGTTAGATCAATCCAAAACCGTTTTTAAAATGCTCACGGGTGGACTTTAAGCACTTCCACCGTAAGAAGAAGGTTGAGGGAATTTGATCTAAGGGCTCGCTGTCCAGCAACAGGATTTTTGTTAACAAACAGCAGCACATCGACAATACCGACTACAGTTTGCTAGAGACCACGAGCATTGGACGATAGAAGAGTGGAAAAATGTTTTGTTTAGTGATGAGTCCAGATGGTCGCATCAAAACATACAGAAGACGTGGGGAACGATATGCTGCTTGTGTTCGACAAGTACGTGTTGTTTTTGGAGGAGGTTCCATAATCTTTTGGGCAAGCGTTTCATTCGAGGGCCGTACTGATCTCGTATTTATTGATAGAGGAGCGTTGAATGTACACCGATACATTACCGAAATTCTGGACGAGCATGTAATGCCTTTTGCTGGGTTTGTCGTCGAAAACTTTATTTTTATGCAAGACAACACGCAGTCACACGTAGCCAGGATGGTAACGCAATATCTGGAAACTGTCGGTGTGTCAAAAATGAACGGGCCGGCTCAAAGTCCAGATTTGAATCCGATTGAATATGTTTGGGACCAACTCAAACAAGTAAGAAACAGAATACCTGCTCCAATAAATCGTGAGCAACTTCGGTTGGCGCTCATGGAAGAGTGAGTAGCTTTTTTTCAAAACAATTTGATCAATTCAATGCCAAATCGAATGAGGAGTGTAATTCACAATAGAGGTGGTAATACAAAGTATTAATAATCACGACCTAATTTTATAAAGAAAACAGAAAAAGAAAAAGGAGAAAGTTATTTTTTGACATTTGTAATTTAAAAAATGATTGCATACTGCTTTAGAACATATTCTTAAACATTACACAAACCTCCAATGATAATCACTTTGTGGTATGATTCGTAAAAATAAAAAAATTGCAAAAATTTTAGCTGGCTTCTTTTCAGTGACACGGAGTATATGTGTACATTTACTTATTATATTTTGATGTCCGTTTTTGTTTAATATTAGATCAGTTTAGCAAAATCGTTTAAAAATATTCGGTACTTCCTCTATGAAAAGATTAGGCTTCGGTTATCAAGATATCCCCTTCCTTTGTTTCAGTAATTACATTTAATATAATGATTATCAAGCACTCTAATGAAAATATTAAAAGGGGTCACTGACTTGGGGTCTCCGAAATTCAACATGAAATAATAACCCAATAATTTAATGGTATTTAAGTGTCCTGAGAATCGTTTAACGTTAATTAATATTATTAGTTTTTTAACAAGTATTATCTTAAATAGTTGATATGTTTTAAAACGTACTTTTATAAATTTAAACTTGAAAGTATTTAATCGTAAACTTTCTCCATCAATTCACATAATTTTTTATATTAACCCATTTCTCTCTCTCTTCAATCCTGACCCCCCAGGGGGAGTGTAGTGGTCGACGTGATGTCGTGTATTGTCCGTCTCCAGAGATCTCTGTCTCTGGTCATTTCTTTTAATTCATGCATAGGTCTTTGGCATATTCCTGTAATTTGATCTATCCATCTTGTTGGGGATCTTCCCCGTGATCTTCGGCCTTCTACCTTTCCTTGTATTATGAGTCTTTCAATGTTTTCTGTGTTTGCTCTCATAACATGCTCAAAATATTTTAATTGTTGAAGATGGACTTTACTAGAGAGTCGTTGGCTAACTTTTAGCTCTCTTAAAATTGAATTATTTGTTCTGCGGTCGGTCCAAGGAATTCGTAACATTCGTATCCAACAGAACATTTCAGTGGCGTCTATCTTTCTTCTCTCCGATTGTCTCAAAAGTCCAATATTCACATCCGTAGGTCAGTATTGGGAATATTAAGCAGTTGATCAACCTCATCTTTATCGCTCTTGAAATTTGACAGTCCTTCCATATTTTGGTCATTTTTGCTGTGGCAACTTTTGCTAGATTACATCTACGTTTCATCTCTTCTTGGAATGACCCTGTGTTTCTGATTAATGATCCCAGATATAAGTATGAGCTCACAACCTCGAACCGGTCAATTGTGGTTATGTGTGGATGATTGTTGTGTAGTCTATCCACTATCATGATCTTTGTCTTTGATATGTTTAATTGCAGACCAAATATTTGACTTTCGTTTTCGATCAGTCGTATAAGTTCTATCAGCTCTGCTTGACTATTTGCAAGAAGGGCTGTGTCATCTGCGAAACGTAGGTTGTTTAGTTTATGACCATTTATTGAGATGCTTTTTTCCCATCCTTCAAGTGCTCTTCGCATAATATACTCCCCATATATGTTGAATAATTGTGGAGATAGTATACATCCTTGTCTGACACCCCGTTCTGGATGAAATTCGTTCGAAAGTGTGTCAAGTACTTTAACAGATCCAGTAGTGTGTTCATATAGTTCGGTTATAAGCGTAATTAGATGTTGTGGTACGCCTACTTCTTTTAGTATTCGCCATTAAGTGTCTCCACTTGACCCTGTCGAACGCTTTACGGTAATCTATAAAACAGATGTATAGTGGGATGTTGAATTCCCTAGATTTCTCGATTATCTGTCTTATATTCAGCAGGTGTTCTCGAGTGCCTCTACCTTTGGTAAATCCAGTTTGCTCTTGTGGAATTTCTCTTTGAAGGAATGTTTTCAGTCTCTCATTGATTATATGTAGCATTATCTTGCTGGCATGGGATATAAGAGAGATAGTTCTATAATTGTCGCATTTATGGAAGCTGCCTTTTTTATGTATGGTCGTTATTGTAGATTTTGTCCAGTCTTCAGTATCAGGTTCTTTTTCCACCTCGTCAGAGATTTGGCTAACAAGCTCTTGGCGTTGATCATCTTTATATAGGTTCCTGCAATACGATCTCCATGTCTCTGCTATGTCTTCTCTGTTTGTTCTCAGGGTTCCAGTGTTATCTTCAATGGCCCAAGTTCTGGCTCTGAAGTCTCTTGTCAGGTAGCGTATTTTTCTAAATAGATTAACCCATTTACGGGGAAGGAAATAAAGAAATATTTCGAGAAAAATTTACTTGGTAAAAGGACAGTTACTTGTTCGGTTTTCGCGAATAGTCCCTATGGCGAAGAGTCCTTTTAAAAGAGACAACAGTTTGTTAGACGTGCAAAAGTTATCAAAGAAGATATTATGATTCTGGATCCTGAACATTTTTTACATGTGACAAAAGTCCAAGAACTACATTCATGTCGCATCCAAGAACAGTTTTCTTTTCCGCAGCTCCCCCGTAAGGAATAAAGTTGCTTCCGCGTGGAGACTTAAAGAACACGTGCACTCAATCTTAAATTCAAAACGGACATTTTGTAAGAATGTTGCCCAAAATTAGGAACCATTTGCTCATCAATATACACAAGTCACATGATACCATTCCAAACTGCAAAAATTTCTGGTTGAGTGTTGGAGTTTTGTAAATTTGTTGATCGTCATTTGTAGGTTCCATTTTATTGATCTGAACTTCTTCCGCCTGTTACATTTTCTGACAATAGCCACAGTTTTATCCTCACCTAAAGACCAATGTCTGCGGTAATGTAAGCCTGACAAAAGTATGATTCCCAGTAAATTGAGCAGTTTTTCTTATGACAGATGGAAGTCATGTCCTTATTCTTCCGTGCCTATTTTTCCGAAAACTAAATAATTCAATTTATTATGTCCTCATCTTAAAAATCATCCCCTTCATTTATCTACTTGAATAAAATATCCAGTGGTCCCTCTAATTCGCCTTTCAATTCTTGTATTTGTTTCCCTTCTTTGGATACAGGTAGATTTTGGTGCACGAATTGTCCAGCTCTTCAAATCGGTTTGCCACTTCTAAGCTTGCGTTGCTTAAGATTTCTTGACGTTGTGTTGCTAAATTACAACATCTACATTGTCTGGACTGAAATGAATCTTGAGAGTTCCTGCCATGTAAATATTTTTTTGGCCATTATTTGCAAGGTCATCTGCGGAATCTTGGTCTTTCCGTTGATCTACCTCTACTGGAATACAGATCTGGTCCATTTGCTCTATAAAGAACGAAAAATTTGCTGAGTAATAGAAAAAAATAATATGTTAAAACGTGCACAAACCTCCAAGAATGAAGAAATATACTTTCCACTTTCCATTTCCATTATGAAGAATTTGGGAATAGTCTAAATGCAAGTAATAACAATGACACTAGATCCTTTCGAAATCAATGCATTAAGAGGGTAAAACAGAACAAAAATATACGGCATACACGATGAAAATAACAAGATAAAATATAACCACACATAACAAGTCTGGAAAGAGTACATCTGTCAATTTAAAATAGAAGAATTTACACAAACACAAGCCAATGCAACGTCTAACTCAAAGGAAGAAGAGAAAAGGACATGGAGAATATAGAAAAAAGAAGTCATTGAAGCAACAAAAAGAATTAAAAATGGAAAAGGAGAAGACGGAGCATTGATAAAATTGATGGGCAAGGAAGCCATGGACTGTTTCTGAGTAACATTGAAGTAAAATAAACTACCAAAAGATTGGAAAAATAATCTTATTCTACCAAATTATAAAAGCAGGAATGAACTACACAGAAATGAGAGAATTAAGAAAGAACTGAAAAAATAGACATCAACACAACAAAAAATCCATCGTCCCAGTTTATAGAAGAAGAATTTGTTCTTATTTTTAATTGCTGAACATTCAGTGCCATACACAATTTAGATCTTTACATTTACTTTTAAAATTTTTCACGTACTTTGCACTCCGCTTTCTTTTGGTTTGTCAATGGTGTCGCGTTCTGCACATACAATGACCTCAATATAACAATTGGGGTCATCAGAAAGGGAGAGAAGATATTCTGTTCGATCCAGAACTCGCTGGTTTCCCCCTTTCGCATAGCGTATGTATTAAAATAAAAAAAAATGAAAGCTAGAAGACTATATAAAACTCTATTTTAAAAATAAGTGAAATCAAAAATAAAGATACATAATCAAATATAGAATTATAACTAAAGAAGAATATACACAAACTTAAATATTAGTCAATACGAAACAACACCAAAAAAATAACTATTTTTAAGGAATAAAACACTAATGGATCAAACAAAGCAACAACTACGACGTATTTAACAACTAAAAGCCAAACCTACCATAGCCGCAAACATACTATACATAAAAAGATAAAAGACAAATTTATAATATTCCAAAAAAACATAAAAATATGGATATATATGATAATGGTATAAAAACAAATTAATAATGCGATGCATACAAATAATTAATAAAATTATTAATACAAAACTCAGATGAAATATAATCGGTGTTAACAAAATACAAATATAGAATACATTCAATAAAACAAATGCAAAATGTGCAATTGACAATGTTGAATCGCGATCGCGGCACGAATGAGATAAAGTTCCAAATAACTATGAAATCTTTATACCAAATAACGTACTTGATATGTGCAGCAACAAGATATATATGGTGTATTGTACCTTACCCAAGGAAATGATAGCACCACCGCTATCGTAAATTACGTCTTCAGCGACGCACTGGAACCACAAAAATTGATAATTCACATTCCACCCCAACTGCATTTGACGTCTGTCGCGGTCACAGGACCGATGCGAAGTCTCAGGTACTCTTAAACCAAAACGCATACACATCTGTGTGGTTTGAGAGGTAAAACTCGACTATCATTTTAACTTAAAAAAACACATCTCTCTCATATGGCATATGGAACTCGCCCTTATCTCACAGATGGCTAGTCCTGGAATGTTAGTTCTTAAAACCGATTTGCGGTTCAAAACTATAAAAAAGTCTGTTAATACATTACATAAATGTTTATATATCGTTGCGAAACTGCAACAAATGGGACATTGCATTTCCGTTCATTCCTCATTATTGCTAGTACTGATTTTAGACAACTCTAATACATATTACGATTTAAAATCATTTTATTATCAGAACTTACTTTTCTGTATTAGTAACTCCATAATCAAAAGGACATTCCAAGATTTATGTCCTCGTTATTTTTTAACCTTCTTATTAATCCTCCTTAAAATTGCAATATTTTTAAGTGGAAACCTGATTCCACGTCAAGAAACTGAAACACACATTTCAACTCGTCGATTCAAACCGCTATAAATCACTGTCCATCTCCAACTTCTCGATTTACGTATTTGATATTTACACGAGCAACCGCAACCTTACATTTGTCGTCCATTTGTCGAATTGCTTTGAACTGTTCTTGAGAGAGCTCTTAAATTTGCACAGCTCACTTTCAACGTCGAACTGCAGAAAGCACGTAGTTAATGGGGCAAATAATTCAGGAAATTTGGAATTTAACGTGAGGTCTGACGAGATTTCTCTAAACCTTTAATATTTAATTTGTGTCTCCAACGTATATTTTCTTCAATTCAATTCTATTATTTGATGTAATTAAATGATTCGAAGAAAGCTTTTCAAAGAGAAAGCAGGAGCAAAATATATAATACGGAAATAAATAGCAATGGAGAAACAGTAGTATGCGTGCGATGTATTATAATCACAATTTACACGTACAGAGGGTGTCCAGAAGAGAATTTTCCATATAGAGTAACTTGAGAAACCTTAGCACAAAATACGCACTTCTTCTTCAAGTACCATCTCCGTGGCGGAGGTCGGCATTCATCATTGCTATTCGGACTTTTGAGACGACTGCTCTGAAAAGTTCATTAGATGTACATCCATACCACTCTCTCAGGTTACGCAGCCATGACATTCTACGCCTCTCTATGCTTCTCTTTCCTTGGATCTCCCCTTGCATAATCAGTTGGGGCAAGGTGTATTTCTCTCCACATGTAATATGGCCGAGATAATTACAATTTTCTTGTTTTAATTGTATTTAAAATTTCTATTTTTTTATTCATCCTTCTCAGAACCTCTTATGTCTCAGAAAGGTCCAAGATTCCATTCCATAAAATAAAGTCGAAAAAACGTAGCACCTTGCTAACCTAACTCTAAGTTCCAATTTTAAATCCAGTATACATAGGACTCCTCTTATTTTGTTGAAATTTGTTCTAGCCTTTTCTATTCTGATTTTGATCTCCTTACTGTATTCATTTGTGGAGTTAACCATTGTTCCCAGATATGCATATTTGTTCACTTGTTCGACGTTTATTCCGTTTATTAAAAAATTCTCGTTATTTTTTTGAGTTTTCGATATTCTTATAAATTTCGTCTTCTTGACATTCATTGTTAGACCATACTCTTTTCCATACTCCGCTGTTCTGGTCACCAGTCTCTGAAAATCTTCAATATTTTGTGCTAAGATCACAGTGTCGTCCGCATATCCAATGTTGTTAATGGGAACTCCATTTACCTTTATTCCAGCTGTTTCACCAACTGGAATAAAGGTAAATGGAGTTTCATCCAGCTTTTTAATGCCTTGAGTAGGCATTAAAAAGAATTGGCGACAATATGGATCCCTGTCCCACATCTAATTTCAATTTCTTCTGACAGCTGTTCGTTAACACGTACTTTAGTTCGCTGTTTAAAGTATAAATTTGATATAATCCTGAGGTCGTTGTAGTCAATCTTCTTTGATTTCAGGACATTCATTAATTGTTTATGTCGTACTTTATCGAATGCTTTATTATTGTCAATAAAACATGCGTATATATCTTGATTGACATCCAGGCATCTTTGTATCAGTATATTAAGTGAAAAAAGATCTTCACGCGTTCCTAGGCCTTTGCGAAAACCAAATTGTGTATCATTAACGTCCATGTCCAGTTTGTGATATATTCGATTATGGATGATTAGTAGTAACTTTAGCACATGAGACATCAAGCTAATGGTGCGGTAATCGCTACATTCTCTTGCGCTTTTTCTTTTTGGGGAGACAAATAAAAATCGACGTTAACCACTCTTTGGGTAATACGCCTGACCTATAAATTTGGTTGAAGAGTGTTACAAAAACATGAATGTGCTTTTTATCTAGAATATTTAGGATTTCTATAGGAAGCATGTCAGGTCAAGGGCTTTTCCCACTCTTCATTGTTTTAATGCGTGTAATATTTTTTAAATAAATTCTGGGCAGTATAGATGGGCAGTATAAATTCTGGGCAGTATAGATGATAGTAATAGATGGGCAGTAAATTCTGCCCATCTTTGTACTTTCTCGTCCGTATGTGTTCGTCCCGTGTCTATCCAGAATTACACGAGTAGGATTTTGTTTTCTTAGTCCTGCCAGTTCTTTAACTTTCTTGTGTAGGTTAAACACATCATATTTATTTTGAAGGTGTTCGATCTTTTTGCATTTCTCTTCAAAGTATTTTTCTGTTGCCTGTTGCCTTCTTTATCATCTTCCTAATCTCGTGGTTTATGTATGTATTGTTGTCTTTGTTTTTGGTTGTCTCCGTTGTTCCATCATATTGAGTATCTCGTCATTCATCCATTCTTCTTTTCTCCTTGCGGAAGTATTTAGTATTTCTTTACAGGGTTCCAGTAGACAATGTTTTAGCGATCCCAGTACTCGTCAATATCATTGATGTTTGTATTCAATTTGCTGCAGTTCATGTTGGAGGTATTCTTTTACTTTAGGTTCTTTAAGTTTTTTTGTGTTATTCTAGGAATTCTTTGATGTCTTTTAATATTTTTGAGGATGAGTGATACGTGTATTGTGATCTGAGGCCACGTCTGATCCAGGATATGATAAATACTCAAACCTAAATAATTATTATTGGATATAAAAAATTAAAAACGTTCAAAATGTCTCAACAGGCTGTTAATAAGGAAGTGAATGAATGGACATCCTTCGGTATGACTGCCTTCAATTGCTAAAGATGCTCCCATTTTGAGCCAGCAAAATTGCTAAAGATGCTCCCATTTTGAGCCAGCAATTTTTATTCTTGTCCTGTATGAATCAGGATAGACAAAATTACTGAACAGAGATTTAAGGCGACGTGGTAGTACCTGGAACTCTTCATCAAAATTCACTTGTATTTTATTTTTCCAGCCGATAGATATAAATATTGGCACACATTATTTACGGTGTAGTCCTTGAAAAGATCGAATGTTAATAGAGAGAGCTCTGTACGGAGATAATTTCAGCCTAGCTTCTCTTATAAATCACACATAGACTGATGGCAAGTATATTTCTCTGTTGGCAAGACATCTTTCCATAGTTGCATGTACAGAGTCCACTTCCATTTGTGTGTGACCGACATGCAGATATTTCTGGTGAATAGTTAAATTTCTCTCAACTGCTAAATTTAAAAGGGCGTTGGATAAAACCTTCCTATTCTGGTATCCACAACCGTCACTCCATATTGTACCGTTTTTAAATAAAACGAGCGGTTCGAATTTATATAAATATATTTATTTATAAGTTTACAGTTTGGTAATATCTTAACAACTCAACTACCTCAATCATTATGTTCGAGAATATTCGGGAGTAGTTCCACCTCTAATTCGTTATTTGACGGGAGGAATTTTACAGCGCCCGATATATCGCCTAATGTTCTGGAAGCCTGAGGTGCTGTTTCGAGATGCAACCGTTATACGGGCCACGTTGAATGCACGTTCGTAACAATATTTTTATACTTGCTCGCTTCCAGTTCCTTATTAACTCATTCAAATGTGAAATTAACAAACTTGTGAAGTTTGATGATTTCAGTTTTCCTTCAACCTAGCTCTATCAATAAATAGTCTACTTCAGCAGTTATTTAAATTGTATACTATTGTATAATATTGTAATTATGGTTACATAGTGTGCTTTTAAAATAAACCGCAGAAGCTTTTAAAAATGGGCATAACTTGACTGTTTGCACATCGACACACGTTTTTTGACATAAAAGGTGTCCATCCCGCACTATCGATATATATCACGGGTTTTGAAGTGAATTACGCCATTACAATCTCCCATTAGTATTACTTCTGTGTGTGTCACTTTCTTTTGGCGTATCAAAGATGATAGTAGTTGCTCATAAAATTCTATGACGTTTCCTTTCTCTGCTTTCTCATAAATGAAAAATTTGACAAAAGTAAATAATTGGAAAAGTAATTCACAGAGAAAACGGGATATATATATATATAATATATATATATATATATATATATATATATATATATATATATATATATAACATATATAATCTCTTTACACGATTAAAAGATATATTAAGCTTGTTCTACATAAATCTCCTCGTTCCATTTGTATTCCCCATACGAGGTCCTTGCCTCAATATATTTCGTTCGATACTCTTAATTTCTTGATTTTAGCACCCCACACCAACCGATTCCGCCTTTAAATGTTACTCGGCCTCGTTCTTCTAATTTATTTTTAGGAATTTTATGGGTTGCGCTTCTCAGCCTTTGCGTCCATTTAATTTTTCAACGGAAATGGTATCGCAACGAAGGAGACCACTGAATAAATTGCTTTTCTCGATGTCTGGAATTTTCCCGGGAGCTTTTTTTTCTTCTTTAGGCCCGTCTATGCGCTTAAAAAGTGTTCGGTTTGGCACGTTGAAATGTCTAAAAGGAGAATGATAAATATCTGATGGTCAGAATGACTTATTTATACTACTTTTTTACTCTCTGAGATATAAAAACTTGTTAGATTTACAGCTTGAAATTGAAAGAGCTTTAAAAAAGCTAAAAATAATAAGGCTCAAAAAACTAATAATTGCTGACTTTTTGGAAATAAGAATAATGTGACCTAAAGAATTATAGATCCATAGTTAGTTAGTCAAATGTACAAATTAGCAACCGGCTGTCTCATAAAATGGATCAAATGGACCTACTGGTGGCTTCTGCAAAGGATAAACACAATCCTGAAAATAAGAACAAATGAAACAGTATTGAGATGTCGGCTATTGAAAATGACATCCCATGAGACATACAAATCTCATTCCAATTAAGAGAGGAGTTCAATAAGGCAGAGTAAATTCGCCAATGCTCTTGGCTCAACGCGCCCTTGGAGACGCTTTCAAAACTACAAATTTGTCAAAAACAAATGGCATCAACGTTAATGGCAACCAGTCCAATCACCTCATATTCGCTGGCGACATCGTGATTATATCGACTTTCAAGTGATTACAACCTGTGGGAGCAACTCGCAGATTGCTTCCGTCGCAAGATACGTCGGCCTAAAAATTTATATGACATAAACACAAATAATGATAAACATACACAAACCCATCTAACTACAAATGGGTCGAACAAATTTAAAAATAGACCTAGGCCTAATTTGGAAACTAGACAAAGAGAACCAAAGTGCGGAAATCACTAGCAGAACAAGACTGGCATGGGCAGAACTTGAAAAACGTAACCTTAAGGAGCAAAGTGTTTAACCAGTGCATTCTTCCCTTCATAACCTAACCTAACCTGGACAATAACTTAAGTCAAATTACCAACAAACTAGTCACAACAGAAAGGGCCATGGAAAGGACAATGCTAGGAAACTCCGAGAAGAGGAGAAACTTAAATGGAACTTCTTAGATTGCACTGCCCAAAGGTGTAACGCCCGATACGGAGACTCGACGAAGGTAGACTTAGAAGAAGTAGCAGATGAGATGAAAACCAGTATATGAAATCAAAAAAAGCCGAAACAAATTGGAATTCTGTTGCTCAGAATAGAGAGATCTATGTAAAGAGTTGAGACGCATACGGCCAACAATGGGCGCCAGAAGGCCGAGAAGAAAATTATACAGCTCTAACAACAAAACCTGCAGCAGGCTTTGAACCACTACGGATGTAAACATGCGATAGAAAATGTGTATTTTCCTCTATAAACTAGTCAATAGAAGGACACCAGAATCTGTCTGTATATGTTCTCCCTATATATACATTATTTCTCGAGAGACTTTTGGAATGGATATATCTCATTTTTTGGAACCGCAAGGTCTATTCATAGTTCAAATAAAGAATAGGCATTTTTTAATTTCTCTTTCGATGTAATAAACTTACGAGCTCAGTATAAATAATACTTTATTTCCTTTTTGACAAATACAATTTTTATAGGATCAGTCACAGATTAGAAAACAAAATTAGTAAATATAAATGTAAATCTAAAATTACGCTAAACCTAAGGTTACAAGACAAACACAAATAGAAAATGTAAAATTACTAGCATATACTTAAAATAATGTAAATTTCTAATATTCATCAACAGAATAAAACGTATTCTGCAATAAAAAATCTTTTAAAGTTAATTTAAATATTTTCATATTCTTACATTTTTTTATTAGCTCGGGTAACTTATTATATATTCTTTGACCTATTATTGCAGGCGAGTAAAAATGCATATTTCCTTTAGAAAAAGGCACATGTAATTTTTATTCTACCTTGTATTTTTATTGTGAATTTGACTATTAGCTTTAAATTTATCAAGATTTAAATGATTAAAAACATACTTCAAAAATATATAAGCATGGCACAGTTAAAAGTTTATATCTATATAGTAAAATAACTCTTTTTTAAGAGCTCAGTAGGAAACACCAATCTCATTCTTAACGTAATTTTGATCACCTCCTCCACGATATCGCTGACTTACTTATCTTGTCACATTTATATTCCTAATGTTTTAGTTCTCTCCAAGCTCATTGTGTTGTTTCTGGTTTTTATTAGACTTTATGATAAGAGACATGTATCTAATCATGGTAGTAACAGCTGTTATAAAATTTCCTTCCTATAAGTTTATAGAATGGAGCGTCACTTCAGGATGTATGCCAATTTACCGTAACTCATGTTAGTTGTGTTCTCCATTTTATTTCAGCATCCTAATTTGGTTTTTCTAGATTAATGACATGATATAAACAGTATAAACAGTGCTCAATGTTTTCTGGAATATGATTTTCTACTGACATTTTAGGGCATTATTTTTGTTTTGTTAATTTTTAAATATAAATATCAGTTAATTTTAGGGCTGCATTAGCATTATTTTGCTGCAAGTCTCTATTTTCTCTATGACTATATTTACTTGAAATCCTTGGTGATCTTCTGATTACATCAATTTCAACAGCTTTATATTTGAGTTAGTCTCCAATTCTCAGATCTATACAATAAACCGTCTGAAAACGTTATCTCTTAAATACGTCCGTTCGAATTGTGCAAAAACCGAGATATGCCTATTCTGCAATAGAGAGATTTCAAATTTAATTCTTGAATTGATGCCAGATTTACTATTTTTCTGATATCACTAGTTACTTTGGGTTTTTATACAACACTCTGTATATTGAAATCCTCACTTCAATACGATTTCAACCATATGTAACACGTGGTATTTTATCTAGTCAAGAAGGTCTTAAATAAATAAAACTTTTCAGTGCGAAATAGTTTTGAAGTAATTCAGTAAATATAACGTTAATTCGTAAAACTAACAATATGGCTTGACGTTTATTAAAACGTTTTATTAAATAAATCGTATCAATAACTAAAGTTTATGTATTTTTTAAAACTCGAAAAATGGCGAATTACTGTTTTAATAATGAGGTTCTAAGGCGATAGAAAATTATCTTACAGTGATGTAGCCAACCTGTTTAACGATGCTTTCAAACCATTCTCCCACTACAAGATTACTACGTTCATAACGTTTAAACTCACATTTTTACATTTAAAATTAGGAGAATACATTGATAATACGTTTCCAGTCAAAAAGTGCCCGCAAATATTTTTAATTCAATTAATGCTAATTAATTTTTAAGTAAAAATTTCATTTCGTTCATTTATTTTTTAAATAAGATCATGTCGTATATGCATGTTTTTTTTTATATCAAATTAAAGATAATTTATTTCTTGACGATATGGTCGCCTCACAAAAAAATGGTCACAAATTAGGGCTACCAGCTGTTAAAAATGCGAGTTATAAACGATATAGTGAGACAGCTAGCGCGCAACGCTACTGATTTGAAGTGTTAGTTTCAGTTGTGTGAGTTGTGTGGGAAACTACAGAAAACCAATCCCTCTCACCTTATCGTTGTAGTTTTAATGTAAGTCATTCATAAGGAGTATGAATTTATGTATTTATTATTTGTTTGTTAGTGTTTTTCTGTGTCCTTTTGTGTATATGTGTAATATTGTTTTTAGGGAGTGTTGTGTAAGCGTTGTGGTAATGTGTTGGTACGTGTTGTGTTCGTGTAGTGTGTGTTTATGTGCGTAGGTTGTGTGTTTGTTGATGTGGCAACCCAATATTAGGTTTAGATATCAGACTGTGTCGCTCCGCTTTTCAGGGAAGACATTGAAGAGGATCATGGAGGTGAAGTGGATGAGGATTTCATTTCATGTCTGAGGATAGGTCGTAAGATGGGATTTGTTTGGTTGTGTTTATTTTGTGTTGTTGGGGGTAACTTGCCTGTGTGGGTATCTTGCTGAAAATGCCGGGTGGGCTTCCTTTACGACTGGGATATTTGGAAGCATACATTGTTGGCCATGCAGTAAACCTGTGTTGTTGTGTCCACAGTATGGATATATTTTTTCCTCGATATCTTTTTCGGATATTTTTTTGTCAACTGCGACAATGATTTAAAACCTTTGTTGTTGATTATAGTTTGGATTAGGTTGTGGATTGTTTGGGGCCGGAGAATTGGTTCTTTGCCATAGGTTAATGAAGATGGCGATGTCTCCAGTGCTGTCGTAATTTTGCCAAGAGATTTTTGAGGTCTAGATGGTGATAGTTCGTAAGGAGGTTCCCTTTTTGGTATGAGAAGACTTTTATAGAGTCAAAATTTAGGAATAAATGATACAGATGATAAAGGAATAGATGAATAGATGAATAGATTTAATGAGTCGGTAAAATGGTCTCTGCTGAGAAATGCTTTAGGGATGTCCTATATTTTGTAATTAAGGATGTTTGCGTGTGGTTGATTTATTTGGTTTTTTTTGTGTAGGTGTTGTGGGGGTGCTGTTGTAATGTTGTTTGCATGTGGCCAGGTTTTTTGGGATGACGAATGGGGAATGTAATGTGGATGTTCTGTGTTGGGAAGTGCAGGGAGTGGGTATGTTTTTCTGTATGTGTGTTGTGTATTGTATGTTGTCTGTTGTGTGCTGTATTGTTGTTGTTTTTGTTTGTGCCTGTGTATTTTTTTGGTTTGCGTCTAGATGTTACTGTAGTCTGTAGGTCCTCTTCCCATTCTTCTTATGTTGAGAATAGGACCCGTTGTATATTATTTCTTGTTGTTCGTTTCTTTCTGCATTGTTCGAACTGGATTTATGAACCTCAAGGTTCTCTAATTTTACTTCCGCCTAATATACGTATTGATAACGTGCTATCACCAAGCTGGAAGAAAGAACCTGAGTACTACGGCCACTTATCCATTCACACGGTACCTTACAGAGGGATTTCGAGCAACCAATTCGAAGTGCGCTCTGCGTAGGTGGATCTGGTCTCTGCGAAGTGGAACCTTCGTAGGTCAAGAGTCTAGGTTCGTAGAATAGAGCCCCAGCAAAGGGCTTCCAGAATTATAGCAGACTGTATGGGTGCCGGAGCGAGACTAGCGTGTGACCTGAAAATATTTATACATCTTTTTGTATGATATTTTACTTTCTGTAATAAGTTTAATTAACACAATTCTTGTTTAATCGACACTGTTTGAATTTTTTGGATTTTAGTTGTTTGACATTTTTAGATATTCTTCTTCTTAGGGTGCCTGTCCGTTCCGAACGTTGACGATCATTCTGGCGGTGTTGACTTTGTTGGTTGCTATACGAAATAGCTGTGTTAAGGTCGTTTTATACCATGTTCTCAGGTTAGTAAGCCAGGATATTCTTCTTCTAGGACCATTTTTCCTTTAGTTTTACCTTGCAAAATGCATTGGAGTAGCTCGTATCTGCCTTGATTTCTAATAATATGTCCCAAGTACTGCAACTTATGGCCCTTCACGATGTTGACCAAATCATCGATTGTGTTCATCCTCTGCCGTACTTTTTCATTTTTAGATATAATTATTTCTTTTATTTTACAATATTTCATTTTTCCACCATAAATTCAGAACTCATACGTTACTTTCTATGTATAAATTATTTTTATTTCCAGTTTTAGTAACGTCACATCAAATACCTGGCCTATTTTCAATCGCAATCTTATTTTCTTGTATTTTTAATGTTTTACTCTTAGCAAAATGCAAAATATTTAAAGAGACTTTTGTTGCAGGATACATAACAACCAAATGGCCGGAATGAAAACTAAGATGGTAAGTAAATTTTGTTCCAAACGTTGTAGCATAACTTCAAAGGACTATAATTTTATATAAAACATTTTCGTTCTACTTTTTACTATATTTTTATATAAACTTTTTTGGTTCATTAAATTACAGTTACTTTATGCTTCACAGTTTCCTCTAATAAAGTTATTATTAGATTAGATTAAAGTTAAGAAAACTTTTTAATTGAGGCATAGGTGATGAGAGGGCAATACGCCCTCTCATGCGTATTTACGCATTATTACAACTTATTATGCAGGGCAAAATCCGAGGAAAGCGAAATGTGGGAAGACGAAGAATATCCTGGCTTAAGAACTTAAGGGAATGGTTTGAATGCAGTAGTGCAGAACTTTTTATAGCGGCAGTCAACAGAGTCCGCATAGCCATGATTATTTCCAACCTTCGACAGAAAATGGAACTTAAAGAAGAAGAAGAAGATAGGTTTTATGAGTAGACGCTGGACATTGTTATTGAAAAAATTGGGGTATTGTGGTAGTTAGGAAATGAATGAGATTAAAGGGATTTGTGTTTGGATGTTGATGCAGCATATGAAAATAGAAGGAAATAGATCAGATCTAGAGGTAGATGAATAAAAATAAAGCTACTGTAATCGATCTTAGATCGGATGAAAGTTCTGTAGAATAGTAGTTTCATCAGCACCCCATTGATTTTAAGTTCCTAGATGTGATTTTCCAATTTAATCTAGAGCCATTATTTTCCTGAGACTTTTACATGTATTAACAACAGATAGTTGTTCTAGATCAATTGTTAAATTAAAATTTGGGCAAGAGATTGGAGGGCCTTCTAAGAATTTGTTTTAATTGGGTTTTACTCTGAGAGAGTGGTAATCCTACTTTGTTAGATCTATCTTGAACAAGATATGAATTGAGTTGAACTTAATACAGATCGTTGAGGATCTGATTTTAGAGGAAGAGAATATGGATTTTGAGGAAGAGATCGAGAAAGTTTTCCGTTGGCAACTATCAAAGGTTCTTTCAGTTAGAAAGTTTTTTACAAACGAAATAATGTTATATATTATAAAAGAAGAGTTTGTCAATTATTTATTGCATTTCTTCAAATTTAGAGATTTAATCCAAAGCCCCTTAGTCTGATATAGTTTATATATAGTCTAATATAAATATATAATATATATTTAACCAAATATCTAATATAGTTGCTGACATATTCTTGCTTGAGAAGTAAGAAGAATAAAATCCACAAGGAAAACAATTCCTGTAGCTGGCTGTATACCACGTATCACAAAAAAAGAGGTTAATCTTTGTAAGTGGGTATATTTATTTAAAAAAAACCTTAAAAGGGCTACATCAAAAAAACAAACGTTTTCGGACTAAACAGTCCATCATCAGGTTTAAAATCTGCTAGGTTAAAATGCCTGAGCCACCAAAATACATGGGTAAAAACCCTTTAAATTACTTATAGTTATCAAAGATTATACATCTTGTTGTTAAAAAACTGTGATGTTCATTATTAAATTAGATATGACTTCAGGTAACATACATTGTAAAAAGTTTTGAGTTCCAGAGCCGGGGAGAAAACCTCAACGCACGGAGAACAGCTGGAAACTCGGAAATTTAATTTAATTTGTATTACTTAGTAGTGCTCTTTCCTTGTGCGCGGTGAAGTCTGAGGAAATTAAAAACTGGACTAGAAGAAAATAGTATTGACGGAAGAGAAAATTTGATCGATCAGTTGATTGTTTGTTGATTGCGTGGGAAATGTGTGTTTGAAGAAGTTTGAAGTGTGTTTTAAGGTTTGTTATTCAATGTGCTTGGCATACACATTTGTTATTGTTTGGCTCAGTAGTTCTTTTGGAGATTTTTCTTGTATATAGTGAAGTGCTGTGCAGAAATTAACAACAATTAACAACACAGCATTAAATACAATGACTACAACTAACTTATATATAATATAAATCCATCTTTTTGTCGTTTGTTAAGTAGTCATCTCTTACTTTGATACATCTAAAACAAAATAGATTTTCAAAGGTCCAACATTCTCTTCATTAACATTTATAAACCACACTTGATGCCTGTCAGTCTGAAAATATATTTACCTTTCACTGAATATGTATAAAAAGTTTTAAAAATAGTTCGTAGTTCGTAGGTTATATGATAATGGTTTTTGGAAATGGTCGTTTCGACATATTTAAATATGTATTCATGAGGACCAAGTTGAATGAGAATGAATTTTGACCCATGATTCAGCATGAATATTTAAGGGTTTTGTGTGGACGTACAGGGGCACAATCGGTAACAATAACTTGTAATTACAGAAGCTTTTGTTAAGGGTAGACCAACTGTACGAGTATATTTCTTTCTTTTGTGTGTTTGATTTGAGCTAATCCTATAATTGAACTCTTCTAAGAATATTAGTATCGCTTCTTACTGGTACGTCATCATTTAAAGCATGTAAAGTTTAGAAATCATGTTTCGATTTTAATCACAAATTCGCCGTGGCTACTGCCCCGACCAACGGTTACAATACATCACAGGGGCGGCCAAGCTCCTTTCTAGGAAGGTTTCCATAATATGAAATTTTTAGATCTGGAAAAATCTCATTTTTGGCAAAAACGGCAGATAGGAGGTATTGCCAGGTCACCTGCGATATTTTTATATACTTTTATATATTTAAATATATACCTTTTATAAAGGATTTTTAATACATTTTTTTAAATAAAATATGACCTGACAACCTTTCTGATGACGGTTTAGCTTCAGTCAATTCAGATATCCATCTAACAATGCATTTGGAAACTCGTCGTCCTTTAATTCCTTAAGGAAATTTTTGAATTGTCGGAATGAATTTTTCCATTGGAGCCACTGCAAAAGCGCAGTGCAAGAGCAGTGTTTACACATTGCGGGATTTCCAACAGCATTCCCGGGGCTCCAACAGGATTGCCTGAGCCTTATTAGTTGCAACGTTTACAAATCTATTAAAAGGCACATAAAAAGTTGTCATTATTATATAATCTAATGTATTTTTATTGTTTTGTGCATTACCTGTACTAACTTATGGAGGGGAAACATTAACACCACAAAAAAAGGTACTTAATAAGATTCGCGTGATTCAGATGACTATGGAGAGCTAGATGTCAGGTATCTCTCTGAAAGACCGAATCACAAACGAGGAAATACGTCGTAGAACACAGAGAACAGAGCTATCGAAAAAATCGCTGCTTTAAAATGGAATTAGACAGGATACGTCTCCAAATTATCAGATAATTGATGGACAAAATGTATTTAAGAGTGGAGACCAAGGCAAGAAGCAATACGGAGCAGAGGACGCCCACCTACTTGGCTCCTACTACGCCCACAACTAGATGGACAGACGACCTGAAGCGTGTTAGCAATAACTAGATACAAGCCACACAAGATGGAGACAGATGGAAATAACTGAAAAAGATCTATTACCAGCAGTGGACGCATACAGGTTGATGGTATCTACCAAGGTTCGATAGATTGTCAATTTACAACAAATACTTGTTTCCTCCACTGCTCTAGCGATGATTGAATTCTGGTATTTTTTTACTTTTTAATAATCTTGAATCACTTCTCTCTTTGATAACTGTTTTATTGTTATATTTTTGGTTCATTAACAAAATCAATAGATAACTTTTCATTCTGGTTAAATACGTCAATAAATACGACGATTTCTCGTAGTTGACATCATCAATAACCCCGACTAGTATCATTTTCCAGAACAATACACTAAACAACAGTAAACAATCCCCTAGAACCATTTACCTAAACTCCATTACATCGTCTAGATCAAATTCTCCATACAAATCGAGTTGCCATCATTACTCAAAGGAAAGAATGTCGTTGGCGGGAAGCCCTAAGCCCTTAGGGCGTGAAAAAAGGGAAGAAAGAGGAGGACCGAGGTCTTGTATCGCAAGACATCAAAATATAGTCTAGTCAAAGTTTAGCTATTCGGGTTTCACGTGCCTATAATATATATTTTAATTTAAAATTGTAATGTATTTCTGTTTTTTCTTTCTTTCCGTTTGTCACTTAATAATTTTAATTTCGTTTTTTGTTTGTAATAAATGTTTTAGATTTAGAGAGGCCTTTACGGTTGCTTGTGGGACGATCTAAAATTTTAACAGTTGATCAGGAGATGACATTTTAGTACGAGGTGCTAATAATCCTGGTATTTACCAGCAATGACTGTCCAATGTTTCACGTACTGAAAAAAGGAAATTTTACTTCACCACTTTACATACCTACAAAATATATTATCTACATACAGTATCCTTAACTCAGAATTTTGCTCAGTGGATAATAAATAAAAAAACCAAAATCGTAATTTTATTAAAAAAATTCTTTGTACTGACGTGGCTACATATACACGTATTTACCTGGAGAAAGTCACACACCACATATTGAAAATCCCCATCTATTTCGAGAATTACATTTTCACCAAGAATTTTAAGATAAAAATTTTTTGACGCTACCTTCTTGTCGGCAACAGGAGAGAGAATGGTATTTAACGGAATGTTAAGGTGACATGTGACATATGACAGCTTTAATGGGCAGTCACAATTATGGAAATGTGATTTGCACATATTAAAATTCTATGTAAGTAAGCTGGCATTGACCAAAGGTCCAACTGACACTACTATCGGAAATCAGCTTATGAAGTATGAAGTACCTATAAAATATTGTTAGTTTACCTATATTGTTAGACCTATAATAAGGTTGTTAGTTTGTGAGCAAATGAAGTGGATATAAAGTGTTAATGAAAGAAATACACTAAACAATCTATTAGCCAGTGGGTGATTGACTACAATAAAATGGTACCAGGCACTATCAATACTTTAAAAAAGAGGAGAAATCTGACTATGAAATTAAAATACTAAAAATTAAAAACCAAATTGAAAGCAGTGTATTAATGGGGTATAATTCAAGTAGTTCAGTTCAACCAAAGTCAATGGGAGAACTATAATACTAATATGTAAAAGCGTTACTAAAGACCAACTGACCAACAGAGGGAGATGTTGAAATATACAATACCCTCTACAGTATTGAGCCACATTTTATTTAAGTGATCTTAATATTTTGAACCCAGGAATCTACAGTAACAATATTTCCAATTGTTAATGAACTCTATACAACTTTCACTATTTTATACAAGACCATCAGGAGAATTCAAAATCGACTATATACAGATATTTCGTTCTAGACAAGCTACATAATTTTGATTTAGTTCATAGCAGAGCAATATTTTTTCTACAGGTTATTGATTAAAAAAAATGTTAAAACTGTAGCTTTTTGTACAGTAAAAGTCCATCCAAGAAGCTATTCAGATCAAAAAATACCCCCAGTCTCGTTCTCAATAGAACGTAAGTCCTGATAATTGCGATGGAGATCTTCCTCTAAAACTTTTGCCAGCTACATTGCCTTCAACTATTATTCTTTTCATATCTGCCCTTCTTCGCTGATGTGTCGAAAGTATCTCAAAATACTTTGATAGTTGTAATGAGTCTATTGGTATTGTTAGGTAGAATATTGAGTTGTATTAGCCTCTCACCGATGATGGTAACGATAACTTTGGCTTTCTTAAGAGAACGATAGACTTTCTTAACTCCTGCTGTACGATGGTTAAGTTGGTTATTTTTTTGTATATTTGAAAACAAGTGAGCTTGGACCACTTATTCGGACGTTTTCTAGTGTTTCATTTCATTTTCTAAGCATTCTTCTTGAAGTGTTTCGGCGGTTATTTCATCTTCTCATCTTTAGTTTCTTTCCGCCTCAATTTTTATTGCAGGATTTGTGACACTCGCCTTCATCCGTGGTATAAAAATGATACATCGGCGAGATACTATCAGTAATCGTTGTGCTGTGAACTGAGACGTCAGAAGGCCATGGGAAGGCAAGACTAACATTGAAGACGACTCTACAAATTTAATCAAAACGTCTAAAAAGATTGTTCAAATACATTATTCTAGAATTTTAAAGTATTTATTAGTCTTATCTGTAGTTGTTTATTGCTAATATGTATATTTTAAGTAATGTATGACAAAATAAATAAAAAAACGTACGTCTTACATCGATGTTTCCTAACATGGGTGTCAAGTGTAAATATGCTCGAAAACGTACATCCATAATATTGCCCTATTTTCTAAATTAATTATAAAATTTACAATTGAAAATATTCTCATACAAAGATCTAATTTGACTGGACTATATTCAAAAGTCTAGAACGATTGAGTGAGATGGGGGTCGTGTAATGCAAAGACATCAAATAGTCAAAACGAGTTGCAAATTGGTTTTGTTTCCTTTAAAAGAACTTTTCCAGTCCTGGACTTCGTAATCGTCTTCTCGACCTTTTATTTGTTTTACCAAATGATGGCATTTTAGAGCGTGTAGTTTTCATGAGAATGAGACTATAAAAATAATACGATAAGCTAAAGTTAAAGGGTAACGTTTTTAACTAAAAGAAACGTATGTATGCAGTAAAACTAAAAAGTTGGTATTAGGAGTACGTATTACTGTCATTTGTTGGTTCAAAAGCTCTTTAGAAAGACCTAAAAATGAAGTTGTCAATCAACTTTTTACATATAATATAGAGGCCATTAGTCAGTCCGAATTATTGATATACATGAGGACATCAAAATATCTGATTGGATTTAAATTGGATATGGCAAATAAAATATAATATAAATTCGGCCGATAAAAATTCGGAAGTCACAATATTTCGGTCATGTAATTAGACATCCAGAGAGGTATAACCTTCTACACCTCATAATACAGGATAAAATCGACGGAAGGAGAGGCCCAGGCCGACGAAGAACATCCTGGCTATGAAATCTCCGAGAATGGTATCGAGAAACCACCTTTAATTTATTTAGAGCCGCCGTGAATAAGGTTATTATTGAGAATATGATTGCCAACGTTCGATAATCGGATAGGGCACTGAAAGAAGAAGAAGATGGCGAATCAAAAAATTGTATGTAAAGAATATATTTAATAAATAAACAAATAAATAAACAAATAATAACCAAAAAACAAAAAAAAATACTTTTTATTTCCGTCTAACAAACGATCTATCTATATATGACACTCTAAGCTACAGCCTAAGTTAAGCTCCGAGCTTACTAAGCTTATTTCTCAATTTCTTGATGCGTTGATCACCGCTTTCTGACATTCTGGTCTACACCCTACATTTAAACCTGAAGTATACTTCTTCGTTAAATGTCATCGAGTTTCATCAAGCAACATTGCAATATATTTTCAGCGTCAGCTATTTGTATTTTACTACAGCTCTTCCGATATTATGCATGAGCTTCATTTTCTTTTTGTTGGTTACTAATTGTCGTCATTGGCGTAAAATTGTTGCCCATATTGGCAGCGACACTGGTTTTCTGCCAAATGTGCCTTTGCTGAAAAACTATCATAAGGACGTGATTTCCATTTACTTCGAGAAGTGGTTGGAAAATATTCTCCAGCGTGTAAAAAATAGTAACTATGTCATAGTGTTCATATGTAACTATCTCATAGTATTAATGCATTTTATGACAGCCGCCTTGTTGAACCCATTTCAACGTCGACCAATAGAAATCCGTCATGCAGAGCTGGCTACGAGAAAAATGTATTTCTTCTACACAGAATATGGTTAATGACAATAATTAATTACGGAACATCGTGGTAGATATCGTCAATGTTTCAATAGCTAGACTAAAGATATATGCTGCCCGAGATTTGCCTATAATATTTAAAATTGGCGATGTTCAGCAGATATATAGATTACATACCTACATCCCACAAATTGAAAGAACTCTGGAAGAATGTCTTAAAAATAGAAGAGAATAGATGGGATAATGGAAAATGTTATTGACCCTGTAGGTTATGGTCGGCGCCAATGAGTAAAAATAATGGTTTGCCAGGATTTCGATGAGTAAAAATTTAATGTGGTAAATATAAATATTTTTATCCTTGTAATATCTGTATTTTTTATCCAAAACGGTGTTACTCACCATAAATCCCTATTGATCGAGTGTTTGTGCTTAAAAGAACAAAAAAAAAATCGCTTTAACTAACAATAAATGGTCTTAAATAAATTCAAATTTTGATGTAGACATTAAGATACTTTTATGAATCTTCCCTCTTCTTTTTCTGTTTATATAGACATGACTCTGTTTTTTAATTTACCTCCAGTAAGTTGTCGTTCCATTGTTTACGTGGTCTTTTCACTGATCGTCTGCCTATTGAGGAACCGTGTCTTGCCGTCTTTACTACTCTATTTGTTATCATTCGACTTATATGATCATTCAATTCTACTCTTCTATTTCTTACCCAGTCTTGATGTTCTCCACCTTGCATCTACATCGTACATCTGTGTATCTGTATTTCTATGGTATGGTGTATAGAATCCTGCAATGTTGAGTTAGATGTTGATCTGCTGTTTAAAGAAAACTTAAGCATTGGTCAAAAATAGCGTTAACAGAAAAAATTGTTAGTTTTACCAAAAATTAAATGTCCCCGGAACATAGAACCACATCAAATCCAAGGCTTGGGCTTTATTCACATATTTCCTGTAATACAGTGGTTAGTGAAGAGATCTTTGGAATGTCGTGAAAAAGTTGCTGCATTTGTAAGAGCTTGCGCAATCGAGAAGTTCAATAAAAAATTTCACAGTCCAGATGAGAATCAGGAAAATGCGAATATACTTAAAAATGTAAAGTTACTGTCTGAAGTTTATAGACCTCGACGATATTATAAGAAGGAAAATTTGGCCCCAACTTCAAATTTATCCCAAATACAGTCTACTCTGTTGGAATATGGACATAGCGATGCTGGAGTTGGAGACTATTCAATGTTTACTGCTAAAGGTAAAGAAGGAACTGATGATCAGGAATTTGTAGCCTTGGATGATGAACATAAGGAGCAATTATCAAACATTATAAATCTCTGCAGTTTGGATTAACATCGGGCGCAGGCGATGCTCCAGTCTCTCCAGTCTAGAAACTAGTTGTTGATTGCTTCTCTAGAAGAGAAAGAACAATTGTTTAACGAAAAATGCAAAGATTTTGAGATAAACAAAGTATCTTTAGACATTAACATCAAAAAGAGAGCCAAAGTTCTTTCAAGAACTAGAAAGTAAACAAAAAGAACCTGAAGTTGCTTTAAAAGAGCTCTCTCAACAAGCATTGGAGAGTTTCAAAGTGAAAGAAATAGAAGAGCTCATTATGCTGAACTACGATTTGAAAGTACAAGAGACTCAATTCAGGGAGCAGTGTAAGAATGAATTAGCAAATTTAAACAATTAAATATAAAACGCCAAATCTGTATTTCTAGCTCTGTCCCATTATAGTGTTTTTTATCAGTTTTTCCGAGTGTTTTCATCTCTGCTGCTCTTTTTTTTTCATCCTCTTTCTCGCCATGAATCGCCACAGTATATTAATAATTAGGAATCGGATAATTGTGCTGGCCAAATTTTAATTTGCTAAAACGTATCGTGAATAAATCTATTGTTACAGTTGGCTCACTGTAAAGGACCACGGTCTGCATTGCCCGTTATAATGTACAGATAGTTATCAAAATGTTATTTTAATTTTATTATTTTATTAGTAAACGGCGTATTCGATTTGAACCTCGGACTTGTGAAATTCTGTTCTGAAATTATGTTCTAAAATTTTTTTGTGACTTATCTATTATGCTTAACATAAATGGGTATTTACCACAATTTTAATTATATGTTTATTTTGACATTTTTATCCAATTCCACTTTCCTTTTCGGAAATTTTTCTCAAAGTAAACGTGTTTTTTTATTAAAATTGTGGTCAATTCCTATTAAATTCAGTGGATAACTCAAAAATTAAGTAGCAGCCCTTGTAGTATTTTCAGCTTAGCATACAACGTAATTATATTCCAAACTCTTTACTTAATATGTAAGATACACGTCTCTATAAGTACCTCTGATTAAGACTGAAAGAGGAGTGTTAAAGTTGTTTTAACAGGGTTATAAACTCAACAAAAATCAATTAACCGTAACACTTCTATTTAATCTTTGAGCTGTTTGGCTTAGAGGATTTAATGCCGGAACTGTCTTCTTTGACTAAATGCAATTTCAAATTATCTGTTTGTATTATTCTGTAGAGAGTTTTAAGACTTCTGTTCCATTATATCCAGTTGTAACTTTGGGTGAACTGTTTATATGCATATACTTCGCAAATAAGCTCTTGTGCGATATTGCTAAGAAAATTACGGAAGTTATGTTTATGTTGTATGTATATGTTACGAAAAGTCAAGACTTGGGATGCTTTCTGATACACTGTATTCACACTCGAGGCATTTTTTTCCTTACAACAGTTTAGATTCAACTTGAATCGAAAAGCTTTTTTTTTTTTAATTAAGTACCTTTCCCGATAGGCGTTTTAACCCATTATTTTTATACTTAAATTGAACTAAGCCGTTTTAAATAATTTTAGTTTTAACCTTCCATATAAACTTCCGATTCAGCTTGTACGCTGCTATTAAGGTATTATTCTTCCCAAATTCGTACGAAACATCCTACTGCAAAGTATAAACCATATTTCTATGCATAAACTGCTTTCCATTTATTTAGCAATTTATGCACCTATTCAAACACAGACCCGAACCCTTTCAGAGTTGCCAACAGAAAGGCGTGAAATCCGGGATAGTCCGCCATAACTAAATTTGAGGGTGGACCGACATGAAATTGGCAAACAGTGTATGGAAGCGCCGTAATAAATCAAACTAAGTCATTACTTCGTTATGCACGAATATAAATGAATATATGTGGTATCAGCACTTCACAACAAACAGTATGTTCTGATATATCGTCTAAATATTATCAGAAGTTGCGTTCTTTTGTGTAAAATACAATTTGTGAAGAACCACACACACGGGTATCCACAGTGGAAATGAGACCTCCAGTAAAATAGTAACTCTGGTTCTGGATGTGTTATAGAAATTCCACTTAGTGCAAGATTTTTTGAAGAAGTTATTTTTTCTATTTTATATGGTCATAAGAACTTCTAAATTTTTTCAGCTTTGTTAATTTAAACGCCTTAAAACAAAAACATTACTGTCTTCAGTGAGAAGCCTTCCTTCGTAAGTTCTGTCCTTCCGTCTCTTAGTTAGAGTTTGGAAATAATGGGACGATTCTAACTTTATCTAAAGCTGTTAAGTTTCCTTAATCATAGTTGATTTTTCAAGAAAAATCTTTTCAATGTCTTTCGTCGCCGTACCATGAAACTTCATTGAATGTCATGAGGCATCATTGGTTCTTTGAAATTATTTGGTCTGTACAGTAAAACCTCCGTTAATCGAAATAATTGGGGGGAGGCCGTTTCGGATAACAAGAATTTCGGTTAAAAAATAACATTGTTCTTATAGTATTCTTGGCCAAAGTATTGAAAATACTATGAGGTGATTTCTTAATGTTTTCTAATAAGTAAATTCAGAATAAAGTAATAAAATTAAGGAAAATGAACAAGTTTTTAAAGAAATCTTCTATTTTCTTTTGCGTTTTCGTTTGACAACGATGTTTTGCAGCTATATCTCTCCATCGTTCATTTGCAGAACGAGAGTTTGCCTTATTCGATTGTTCGACGAAACGTAAAGCAATCTAAAAAAAAACAAAACTATTCAATGATAACAACAATTAAGAACCTAGTCGTGTCCCTAACTAATTAGGCCTACTATATAGAATCCTTACCTCTAAGGCATTGAAAATCTCGTCGGCGGTCTCGTGTGGCCTGTTGTCTTTTGTGTCGTTTAACTCTTCTTGATTAATTTCTTCATATCCCGATAAATTTTTGATTAAAGGTTAATAATAAATAATGGGTAAATCCCATCAAAAAATTTGTTCCATTTTTCCAAAATTGAAGATTTGATTTTGGCCCACGACTCAGCACACCAATAAACAACAATGTTTCATTGTAAAGATTTGAAAATTTCGGGAACACCTTTGGATTCATTCGTCTCCTGTAATAACAGCTGTCTTAAGAATGCTCCTTTATAATATCTCTTGAACGTCTCTATTATACTCCCTGGTCTATGGTCTAACGGCTGAATTAAGCTCGTGACATTCGGTGGCAAAAATCTGACAATTGCCTTTGTAGATTTTGAGGATGAGTTGGTGCATTGGTAACCAGCAACAATGCTTTGATGGGAAGGTTTTTTTATTTTAAAAAGGATTTTACACGTGAAACGAATTCATTTGTAAACCATTTTGAAAATACAGTGGTCGACATCCATGAGCTATTTTGGCTTCTATAAAAAACTCGAAGTGCTTTTTCGGAAATATCTTTTAGAGCTGTTGTTTTTTCTTATTCCCAACAGACATAAGCATCAATCGATGAGTGAAATTAATGGAATTATTTACGTTTTGCGATAAAAATTTACTTTTTATTGACGAAATTATTGAGACTGTCAGCCGTTTCGGTTAAACGATGTTTCGGTTAAAAAGGTTTGGGATATCATCATTAAGTCCTGGCCATAAAATACTAATAGCTTTTTTTATAGTTTTGCTGACCAGAGAGATCATATGACCTTTATAAAGCAATTTTATCAGGTCAAGCCCAATTTTTCTCGGAATTATTATTTTGTCATCAATGAATGCAATGCCAACTTCAAAATACAGGAATCTGTTATACCATAGTATTTTTATATACTTCAGAACCATTTTTTCTTTTGACCACCTATTGTAATAAAAATCAAAAACTACTGGCAATGCTTATTCATCCTGACTAGTAGCTAGTCTTAACTCAGATTGCTTTTCCTGGCTCATAGGTAAATAAATGGACCATTTCAAACATTTCAGGGTCATGTGTCAGGGTCATATTCAATGAGGACCTAGATAGCATATCAGAACATATCATAACAAAATAAACATTAATCTATACTTGAGAAGTTGGATTAAGCCTTAAACGTTGGATTTCTAACTGATCCAATTTTGGAAATTGGCCTCTTCATAATGGAGAATCTGACTAAACATCAACATCAAACATATAAATACAATTGGGAAATTTTTGGTTAGCATAATAAATTGCCAATAGTTCCTTCTCAGGCTACTAATTTTAAATTATCATCATATTTCTGGAACATATAAACCCTCAAGCCTCAAGATGTACATTGTACATAAGTCGCACTTATGGTTATTACTCCAGTAATAAGTCAGTCCAGAAATAAGTTCTTTACTGCCACTGCCAAACTCATAAAAAAAAGGAATACCGAAACGTCAGCTTTTAGAACAAACAACAACCTAGGCAAATATTAGAAAAACGAGAGGCAACAGAAAAATGACTTACACAATAGCGGTGTTATAAAAATATGGCGATTGCCCAAAAACTTACATCGGTCAAACTAGTAGAACTTTTAACAAAGGGATAGCAGAACATAAAAGGGATTTCAATAAAAGAATAACAGATTCTATGTACGCACTTCGCCATATTTCTTTAATGACCAATTCCAGTTTACATTCAAAATAAAGGTCAAGCTATTTATTTAACAAATTAAAAAGTACAGACAAAATTCTGAATGACAAACTTAAGACAAACAGTTCTCCCTCCTCAACTTATTCAGTTGACATTCAGTTAATGTCATGCATACCAAAACTAGATCACTTGAGAATAGTTTTCTATATAAAATTTTGTTGAATTTTTAAAAACAAAAGATTTCATTGTTTTTTTGTTACATAAAAATTAATTTTCATCAAGTAACTTAATTTTAAATTGGTTATTATCAGTGTATTGAAGTCATCCAAATTATTTACATATGCGCTGCAGTATGATTCTGATTAAGAGACTTTTCTCATTAGAAGTACATGATTCATTAGACGATAGTAGTTTGTCATTTTGTCTATATTAAGCAATTTATCTAAACATGTATATTAAGTATTCTTCCTTGCTTGATATATAAAGCCATTCAAAGAGAATAAGACACGGATACCCGGTATGCATGTATATTTATACCCAATTTAACACTGAGAGCTTCAAATTGTATATGCAACTGGATGGTCAAGCATTATCATAAATGCATAGGCATTAGAGTCCTCGATGACAGCGCAGATATTTATGGGAATGTTATATATGCGTAGACCTTGTAGTGACGTGTGAAACAGAACACTAATAGGTTATGTATATTGAATCTATAGCGGCCAGTTGACAATAGTGGATGATGCGAACTGTTTGTGCTGTTTTTGTTATAAGTCATGTCACGATAAGGGACTAGACGACCAAATACACTGCTTTTAGTAAACGGGATATGTTAACGAAACAAATCAAAGTGAATAATTTAATTTGGACTGATTGTCTTTAAGTTTTTCCTTTTAGTATTTAAGGATTGTCTTTAAGTATTACCGAAATATGTAAGCTGCAAGAATAATAGCACAAAATAAATACGTAAGTATATTTTTCCCTTCATACCATAAATATTAAGCAAAATATTAAGTAGCAAATTCATTTCTCCTCAATATTTTAGACAGTGTTTGTAAAACCTAAAATATAAACTAAACTAAATTTTGGAACGATTTCTATGTCACAAAATTCTTGCCGCAGGAACGATTCCTATGTCGCAAATTCTAGCCGCAAACCTTGGTGCCTTAACTCGGACGTTATCCCTTTGCATGTAGGATTTAAATGTTACAGCAAAAACATTATGATGCTAAAGCGTTACATGATTTAAAATATAGCATAAACCAAATTTTTGAATTACAAAATCACTGCTACACTATAACTTTGCATAACCTGTTGCTCTAACTTTCACAAACATATGAATAGTGCTTGTTTTCAGTCTCATTATTTTAACAAACTGCTGAAGTGCTTATTAGTCGGTAGCTGTATGAAATTAGTCAACTATTCAAACAATTTTTAATATCACGCATCCAGGAAGTTGTTTTTATCCGATCCTTATATTTGACTTGAATGATAAGCCGATAACCGATTTTTATACCCTCTCATTGTATATGGACTCTTCCACATGCTTTCCAATGTGCGCTTTTTGATTATCTCGCATTTCTTATCCATTCTGTGTAAAACCTTAACGTTACTCACACGAACCACACATGGAGTTCGTAACATAAAGGCATTGAGTTTTCCTAAAGATGCTACAGAAAGTGTCCAAGCCTCTACATTGTATAAAAACGTAAAAAATATATAAAATTTGATGATAGGGATTTTAATTCCAATTAAAAATTCGTGACTCCTAAATTCAGTTTATATTATTAACGGTGTTTCTGATATGATATGCATGGCATTTGTAGATGTTATTTAGATTTAAGATGTACTCCGATGTCATTGTAATTCTTCCATCGCTTCTGATTTCAGAGTATGTGTTAAACGACAACGGGGACAAAATGTATCTTTGTCTATTATCATCTGTATATGGAGATTGATAGATTTCATGAGCTTAATTTGACTTTATCAAATGCCTTTTTGTAATCGATATCAAATATATACTACAGTTGACATCTGTGCAAATCTGAATAAGAACTTGCACAGCGGATAGAGCCTCTCGTCTACTCATAGCATAGCGCAATTCAACCTGTGTCCATGTCACTTGTTTTTCACATTTTTTTGTATATTGTACTGTGTAATACATGTTTTTGCGGTTTTTTCTGGTGTACCAAAGTCGACTTAACCAGCTTTGGGGAATTTATCCAGTTCAAATATTTTGCAGGAATCCTGCACAACACCTGTCAAGCTCTACAGATTTACCTGTTTTTCACCAACTATTTTCCTTACTTATACTTTTATATAATTTTATCATTCGTGTTGCATTTTCGCAACATTATATAAATATTGTTGAAATACTTTTTGCTAGTTTTGTTTCTCCTCGTATAGTTAACCGATGTTTTGCTTCACAAAACCTGAACACTATCGAACAATAGACTGTTTGTTGGTACAATGTTGTTAACAATGAGAATAGAAAAATGGTCTTTCGTTGAAATTTGATCTGTCTTTCTTTATTAATAATTGTATTAATTTTTTCTATGCGCAAACTTATTAGCTGACAAACTTTATTGGCATATATATCCATATATTATTTTTAAAATATCATTTGTCTTTATATATGTATACAAAATGTACTTGCTTTATTTATATCCTGATAGTCGCTCAGTCAATTTTGTGTGCCTTATCCAATACGATTGTTGATGTTGGATAACGCACAAGAAAAACAAGGTTTTAGCTCGGGAAGATTATACACCGACGCTATACATATTTATAATGAGGCAAGTACAAGAAAAATCATTACAATACAACAAACCGGGTCAAATTAAAAAACCTTATTCACTTACTATACTGAAGAGAGATACCTCTAGGAATAATGAAAACAATAGAAAATATCTACCAAAACAACACAATAAAAGTAAAAGTAGAAGAAGAACTAACCGACCCTATTAAAACTGGTAATGGGGTAAGGTTTGTTTAACCTGATTATGGATGAAATACTAAAAAAACTAAGAACTAAAAAAGGATACCAAATGGGGGAAAAACAACTTAAAATAATCTGCTATGCAGACGACGCAATACTACTCTCTCAAAATGAAGATGATTTACAACGTATGCTGCACCAATTTAATATAATTGCCAGAAAATTTAACATGTTAATTTCCCCAAAAAAGACAAAATGCATGGCTACAACAGGAAATTTACTAAGATGTAAATTAGAACTGAAAGGTCAGATAATAGAACAAGTGATGGAATTTAAATATCTAGGCATCACATTATCTAGTTACGGAAAGCTCGAAACTGAAATGGAAGATCAAGTGAATAGATCAAACAGATCCGCAGGCTGCCTGAATGAAGCAATATGGAGAAATAAAAATATCGGGAAAGAAACGAAAGGCAGAATTTACAAAACAGTCATCAGACCAGTAATGACATACGCGGCAGAAATAAAACCTGACACAGAGAGTGTAAAAAGGATGTTAGAAACAGCAGAGATGAAAACACGTAGAAAAAGTGATGGCAAGACACTATGGGACAGAGCTAGAACCACAGATATACGACGTAGATGCAAGGTGGAGAACATCAAGAACTGGGTAAGGAATAGAAGAGTAGAATGGAATGATCATATAAGTCGAATGACAACAAATAGAGTAGTAAAGACGGATAGAGACTGTTCCCCAATAGGAAGACGATCAGTAGGAAGACCACGAAAACAATGGAACGACAACTTACTGGAGGTAGACTGAAAAACAGACAGAGTTATGTCTATATAAAAAGAAGAAGAAGAAAAAGTATTCATTTCGTATATTTTTTGTACTGTTAACCTATTCACAAAAGCGATTTGCTATCAAATTTGTTTTTATTTTTTAAATACTTTGTCGCTTTGTATGAATTTTAACCGTAGATAACGATTTTGTCACGTATATTTTAATTGGTAAATATTAATAATTTATTATAATAAATTTTCTGTGTGATTTTAATTGCTTTATTGCTTCTTATTTGTCTGTCGTAATATACATACCCAAGATAGGGAGCAACCAGCGGATTATAGATTGAACATAGATATTAAAGTCCCTTTCTGATGGCCTCATGTAACCACATCCAACAAAAGTTCTATAACGCAGCTTTACAACACTATAAAGTCTATAAACTTTAACTTCACGCTGTCCAATATTTAAGCACGATAACTTTGACCAATCGCTAGCCAATATGCGTTATATTAACCGCAAATTTTGATAAATTATAGCGATATATCTTTTAAAGTCCTTTTACTTTTTACTAAATAATGATCAGTACCACTTCTTTTCACTGAATGCAATTGTGTTTGTGCACCCCTTACAAGGGCTTGACCTTCTCAAGCTTTCTGAGCTCGTGTTTCTATTCTTTGAAAACCTTTCCTAATTAAACCATCCAAAAACCATAAACCAGGTAATGTTTAATCACAGCTGGATGTTGAATTTTTTATTTTCTTCTTATTTATAGATATTTTACGAAAACTATGTAGGTGAGCCACTAATTAAAATAAAACGTTAATTAAATACCAAACACAGAAAAATAGTAATACAAAAAAAAGTCCAATACAAATTAAATAGTTTTCTTGCCACAAACTAATCAATTAGTTCTAAGTTCAAATAAATGTAAGTAATGCCTCTGAGTTTGTCAGATAGTTGCCTCGCTTTAATTGGTTTGTCTACTGAGTGATTTTCCCTATTTTGTCGGGTCAAAGCGAGACACTCGCCAGTTTTGCCGCATTTATCATTATTATATCATCATATAATACCTAAATCATGGGGAAGGGTATAAAAACAAATACAATTTTTAACAATAAAGTACAAAAGATTACATAGTTATATTACTGTAAGCTAATTTGTTCTCCAAAGAAGTAAATCCATGCGCTTTACCCAATACTTCATTCTACTCCATTTAACTACGCCTTATTCTGACTTTATAAATTTGTAACAGTATAACAGTTTCCATCTATCACTCTCTGATTGAATTTATCACTCCGATATGGTATTACTAGCTAGTATATCCAGACACGACGCGTGTATTCGATGCATCTCTTGAATAAAGCATCAGCAGTTTGATTTGGGGAAATCGATTTATCAAACGCCGCCTGCAGTCTCTCGGTGGAACTTATCTGTAACTCTAACTTCTATTTACTGCGGACCATCTCATTATACGAAAGCTTCTCGCTTACATTATATAATATATATATATATATATATATATATATATATATATATATATATATATATGTACATATATATAAACAAACAACACAGTTTATTAGGGTTGCAGTCAGAATATTGGCCGGGATGTTAAAAAAAAACACTCTTTTGACTTTTTGTCGAGCTTTCGGAATGGTTTTCAACATTGGTTTTCGACAATTATGTAAATATTTAAAAAATATCACAATTCTTCAGTGTAACTTACTAGTCGTTGAGATTATTTTTGTAAGCCTTGAACACTCAACATTTATACCACACATTAAAATATACACTTATGGACATAATACATCATAAAATTTTTTAAAATTTGTTGTAAAAATAGTAAAACTTGATTGATGGCATGTTTTAGTATTTCTTGTATATATATATATATATATATATATATATATATATATATATATATATATATATATATAAATATATATATATATATATAAAATCAGTATAGTATTTTAGATTTAGGTTCAAAAGTTAATGCTAAATTTGGAACTAGATTTTGTAATTCGATTAAAATCCACGTTTCGGCAGGTAATCCTTGCCTTTGTACAAGAATTTGAGAATAAAATGAAGATTGATACCCAACAGGTAAACGTAGGCACTACATTAATTAACGAACACAGAGTAAAAACTGACATTTGATGTCTCATTGCTTACTGTCCTTATTATAATTATTTTTTTAATGGGCGTATGTTTGGTGTTGTTGTCGGAACAGGCAAGTGGAGATCTATTATTATTATTATGTTTAACCCTTAACTACTATAAGTCAAAAGTAATTAATAAGTATTATAAGTGGGTCTATAAGACCAATTTTTTTATATAAGGAAAACAAACAAATTTTTTTGATAATTTTTTTTATTTATAAACTAAGATTACATATTGTAGTGCCATAAATGGTTTTAAACACAAACTGAAGTTTGCATTTTTTTCTATACTTAACACAACACTGTAAACATACAATCATTATACACTCTGCGCAAACAAAGTTCGTTTTTCTGTTTTTCTTGTCTGGACAAAGATGACATCTCTTTCTTTTTTGGTTCTCATTGGCTCGACTAGGCTCAAGAACAATTAAAAATTTAGTGCCAAGAATATCTGATGCAATAGCTCGAATCTGTCGGGGCACATTGGAGTTACATATATAATCTTCTCTTCATGTGTATAATGTACAAGCTTTGGGCTAATTGTTTTAGGAATTTTTAACGAGAGATAGAATTTCGTTGGCTATAATACTGTATTCGAATGGCACCTTTTAAACCAGGCAGAACTTTCTCAATATTCTCTTTGAGAGCTTTGGTTCTTTTTGGAGGAATTTTCGACCATTTTATTTTGTCTTTTTCGTAGTAGTAATTTCTTTATTTTTCTTCTTGCAGTGTATCGCTATTTATAGATTGTTCGGTCTCTACTAGGTACAGTCTGAATCTGCTCTTCGTCTGATGGATCTCATTCGATATCACTGACCGAATCATGATCACTTAAAATTTCATGGTCGCTATCGCTTTGATTGGTGCCATCTGCCATTTGGATGATATTGGCTTCTGCTTGTATCTCCTTAGCACTCACTAAAACATTTGTGAAGACCACGCCGACATTGAAGCAACATTTTCCGGATCTTCAACCCAAAAATCCTCACTTTGAAATAAGGCATCAATATCTTAGAGACGGTAAGAGGTTTATTTCCAGCAATTTTAAACTGAAGGGAAGAACATACATATTATATTACTTAAAAAAAATCTACAAAAAATAATTTCAAATAAAATGAATTAGGATATACAATGCCAAACAAACGCTAATGCCAAACAAAATTTATGCACTCTTCACTATCGCATTTCAGATTAAATAAGCTGAGAATAACCGCGGCCCTAGCCAAAAGTTACTTAAGTTGTGGAGAGTGCGTGGTTGTCGAGAGCTCTCTGGGTTATTATTTATTATTATGTATTTCTGAGTTAAAGTCATCTGAAGTAGGAATGGAGTCCTGGCTGAAGGATGCTAAGCGGGCTAGTTCATCTGCTTCTTCATTTCCTTGTATACTTGAATGTGATGAAACAAACATGAAGTCAACAGTGATCTTATTATTATTTAGAATCTCTATTTCTTATTTGATATGTGAGGAAATTGGATTATTGGTATATAAACGTTTGATAGTGTGAAGTGAGCTTAGTGATTCGGTTATTATGAGAGACGGGGACGTCGACTCTTTTATGTGGATAAGTGCTTGTAATATTGCAAACAACTCCGCAGTATACGACGAAGTAATGGGATTAAATTTAAATTATATTCGGCCTCATCTCATAAATAAATAACTTGTAGTACCTCCGCCTCTGGCTAATTACTCACATTTTAAAGAAGGAATAAACCACTTGAGCCCTGTTACCATCGTCTCGATCCCTAATGTATCAGTCTTCGTTTCTGTGATGAACCCTCACACCACACAGCGCGTAAAATTAATTCGGCAACGAATTACCGGAAAATAATGTGTAAACAGGTAAAAAACGAAAAATAATTCGATTATTAGATCGCAGAAATATACAAAATTGTAAGGAGTCTCGAAAACAAATTGGATTTAATTAAAAATCGTTCACGGCGTCATTCATCATCCATAAAAATTCCCAGCACAGCTTGGAAAGTGATACCCAAGCAGAAATTTCAGATAACGAAAAAGATGAAGTGTCTCAAGAGTTGTTTAAAATTGTTGTCTAAGGGGAGAATCAAGATAAAAATATACAAATACACCAGGTACTTGTAATCTTATAATAATATAATAGTATGTGTAAATGTGTATATATGTGTATATATACATAATTTTCGACAAAATATTTCGAGATATTTAATACACTTTTTACTGCCTTTATTATTGATGAATGTTATGTATACTATTGCTTATATTGTTTGTATTGATCTCTTAATTTTTCTCGCAAAATAAAAATTTCATTTAGTCGATGTCGAGTTGGTCCACTAGTAAACATTATCGCATGTAAAAATAAACTTAGATACTATAGGTGTTTGTGTTGACACCTGACCGAAATATTCATAACTAACATTTGTCTGTGATGACAAATAAAGATTGGAATACTTAATAAAATTTTTCATTGTTTCTTCTTTCACTTTAGAAAGTATCCAAGTAAATATTTATTTGTGATGACAAATATGGGCAATAATATAGTGGGTAATACCGTATATATGATATTATCACATTTGTAAATAAAAAATTCTTAAGAATATCAAATAAACTCACTATTATAGGTGTTTGTGTTGACACCTGACCGAAATATTCATAACTAACATTTGTCTGTGATGACGAATACTAATAAGATTGGAATCTTAATAAAATTTTTCATTTTTTCTTCTTTCACTTTAGAAAGTATCCAAGTAAATATTTGTTTGTGATGACAAATATGGTCAATAATATAGTGGGTAATACCGTATATATAATATTATCACATTTGTGAATAAAAATTTCTTATTAATAATATCAAATAAACTCACTATTATAGGTGTTTGTGTTGACACCTGACCGAAATATTCATAACTAACATTTGTCTGTGATGACGAATACTAATAAGATTGGAATTTTAATAAAATTTTTCATTTTTTCTTCTTTTACTTTAGAAAGTATCCAAGTAAATATTTGTTTGTGATGACAAATATGGTCAATAATATAGTGGGTAATGTATATATAATATTATCACATTTGTGAATAAAAATTTCTTATTAATAATATCAAATAAACTCACTATTATAGGTGTTTGTGTTGACACCTGACCGAAATATTCATAACTAACATTTGTCTGTGATGACGAATACTAATAAGATTGGAATCTTAATAAAATTTTTCATTTTTTCTTCTTTCACTTTAGAAAGTATCCAAGTAAATATTTGTTTGTGATGACAAATATGGTCAATGATATAGTGGGTAATACCGTATATATAATATCATATTTGTGAATAAAAATTTCTTATTAATAATATCAAATAAACTCACTATTATAGGTGTTTGTGTTGACACCTGACCGAAATATTCATAACTAACATTTGTCTGTGATGACGAATACTAATACGATTGGAATCTTAATAAAATTTTGCATTTTTTCTTCTTTCACTTTAGAAAGTATCCAAGTAAATATTTGTTTGTGATGACAAATATGGTCAATAATATAGTGGGTAAGACCGTATATATAATATTATCACATTTGTGAATAAAAATTTCTTATTAATAATATCAAATAAACTCACTATTATAGGTGTTTGTGTTGACACCTGACCGAAATATTCATAACTAACATTTGTCTGTGATGACGAATACTAATAAGATTGGAATCTTAATAAAATTTTTCATTTTTTCTTCTTTCACTTTAGAAAGTATCCAAGTAAATATTTGTTTGTGATGACAAATATGGTCCATAATATAGTGGGTAATACCGTATATATCATATTATCACATTTGTGAATAAAAATTTGTTATTAATAATATCAAATAAACTCACTATTATAGGTGTTTGTGTTGACACCTGACCGAAATATTCATAACTAACATTTGTCTGTGATGACGAATACTAATATAATTGGAATTTTAATACAATTTTTCATTTTTTCTTCTTTCACTTTAGAAAGTATCCAAGTAAATATTTGTTTGTGACGACAAATATGGTCAATAATATAGTGGGTAATACCGTATATATAATATTATCACAGTTGTGAATAAAAATTTCTTATTAATAATATCAAATAAACTAGGTGTTTGTATTGACACCTGACCGAAATATTCATAACTAACATTTGTCTGTGATGATGAATACTAATAATATTGGAACACTTAATAAAATTTTTCATTTTTTCTTCTTTTACTTTAGAAAGTATCCAAGTAAATATTTGTTTGTGATGACAAATATGGTCAATAATATAGTGGGTAATACCGTATATACTATTATCATAGGTGTTAATAAAAAATTGTTATCAAGAATAACAAATAAACTTATCACTAGGTGTTTGTGTTGACACCTGACCGAAATGTTCACAATTAACATTTGTCTGTGATGACAGACAAATGTTAATTGGAAAAAAATTCTTTTACTTTGGAAAATATCCAAGTAAATATTTGTTTATGATGACAAAAACGGTCAATAATATAGTAGGCAATACCGTATATATAATATCATATTTGTAAATAAAAAATTCATATTAAGAATAACAAATAAACTTACCTATTATAGGTGTGTGTTGACACCTGACCGAAATATTCACAATTAACATTTGTTTGTGATGACGAATATTAACAATAGTGGATTACTTAATAAGTTTTTTCTTGTTTCTTCTTTCACCTTGGAAATTATTCAAGTAAATATTTGGTTGTGATGACAAATATTGTCAATAATATAGGTATTAATACCGTATATATAATATTATCACATGTATAAATCAAACTTGTTGGTAAGAATACCAAAAAAACTTACCTACCCTAGGTGTTGTAATGACACCTTACCGAAATCTTCACAATTAATATTTGTCTGTGATGACGAATATAAACAATAGTGGTTTACTTAATAAAATTTTATTTATTCTTTCTTGTCTTTGGAAATTATCCAAGTAAATATTTGGTTTGATGACAAATATCTTCAACAATATAGTTGTTAATACCGTCTGGAAAAATTATGCAGAAGAAATATTTGTTTGTGATGACAAGTCAGTACACCAATCACTGAATCGCCTTTTGGTAATGATCTTGACAAAAGAGTTGGAGAAATCAGGGCAACAAACACGTATTAAAATACATAAGAGGTATGGTTATCCCACTTGTAAAGAAACCAAAACAAACAATTGTAGCTTCTGAAAATAAACGGTCTAATAATATAATATCTATTGTCGATCATAGTGATGAACATATTTCCAAGGTTTTTGCAATTCCAATATCAGATGGATCATACTGTCTTATTTTAAACCTTGAAAATTTTAGTAAAATTGTTGGAAGTGTATATTTTAAGATAGAGATAATAAAGTGGTCAGACTTATATCTCAAGGTGGTTCATATCAAAATTGATTTCAAAGATGCTTACCATTTAATACCAATACAAACATATCGTAAATATTTAAGATTTCATGTAATGGCACTTTATACGAATACAACTGTTTTGCCTTTTGGTTTAAGTTGTGCATCTAGAAAGAGATTGAAACCTATTGTAGAAATTCTAAGAGAAAAGGGGGATTCTTTAACAATATATTTGGATGATTTTCTGATTCTAGGAAATTCATATAAAGAGTGTGAACATAATGTAAAATTAACTGTAGAAATAGTAACAAATTTAGGTTTCTAATCAATCATACTAAAAGCAAAATTACTCCTACAAATGTGTGCACATATTTGGGGTTTACTTTTGACTCAAATAATTTGACAGTAACATTATCTAACAGCAAAAAATTGAAGATTTTAAAACGCTTAATAATTTTTGCAACTACCGAAGTGTAAAACTAGAAAATTAAAATTTTTATATATCAGTATATATATGTATATATATATATATGTGTGTGTATATATGTGTATATATGTGTATGTATATATATGTGTGTATATATGTATATATGTGTATATATGTGTGTATGTGTATATATGTATATATGTATGTATGTGTATGTGTGTGTATATATGTGTGTATATGTGTATAAACTTGACGGCTATAAAATTTGATTTTTTACACATAAAAATTATTTTTAACATTGAAACAATCATTTGGTACTCCATGCCACTCCAGACACCATTGGTAGATGGATTAAATTTACTCTACAACAGAGTGACCTGGTATAAGTCAGTTTAAAGCATATAGCACACGCCACGCCGCAACATCTGCGACAGCTTGGAAAAGGGTCAGTTTTGACACTATAAGTTGGCGGCAAGGGGACGAAAAATTCTAAGAAACTTGCGAAATTTTACAATAGAAATTGCAATACAATTCTAAATAGGTAAAAAGAACCTGATTTATGTTAAGTACTATAATATTTGTAAGAATATACATTTAGTTTAAGGTTGGATTATGTTATGTAATGTGTTAACTAATTGCCTCAGGGCATTTTTAGATACGAACTTTACATTTTAGGAACATATAATATGTTAGGCGTTATGATAATAAAGTTGTTGCAACGACTTTAAACATCTACAAGTTATTTATTTATGAGATGAGGCCGAATATAATCTTAAGATCAAACGAACTTACCTGAAGTGATGTTCGATCTTGATTATATGAGGCCTCATCGAAATAAATAAGTCCCAACCCACCCTAACAATTTGGAAAAATACCCATAATATGTTGCAACAACAACTTTCAAATAGACTGATACATTAGGGATCGAGACGATGGTAACAGGGCTCAAGTGGTTTATTCCTTCTTTAAAATGTGAGTAATTAGCCAGAGGCGGAGGTACTACAAGTTATTTATTTATGAGATGAGGCCTCATATAATCAAGATCGAACATCACTTCAGGTAAGTTCGTTTGATCTTAAGATTTTAAGGGTGTATTGGGTGTAAGGATGGCTGCACCAACACCGTCTGAAGATTTGGATGCGTCAGTGTATATCTTATAGTGATTTTTATAAGTTTCCATTTCTGTTAAGAATGATTGTTTGATCAGGTCTGTCATAGTCTCACGTTTTTTATATATACTAAGGTTAGTATTATTCTTGGGAATTGGTATTAACCAAGGTGGAGAAGTTAGGAAATTTGCTGGGAGAATTTCAGAAAATTTAAGATGTAGGTCATGAAGATTTCTTCTAACTCTTTCGTAAAATGGTGGATCTAGTCTTCTTGTAGAGAAAGTGTCTTGAAATCGATCTGTGAACGTATTGGTATAAGTAGGGTGTTCTTTATTTCTAGCTATTTTAGAAGCATATGAGAGAGAAAGGTATTTGCGTCGTAAACTTGGTGGTGGTTGTCCTGTTACGCAACTTTCAACTGGTGTCGTGCGAAACGCGTCTGTAGCTATTCATAAAGCTGTGTTTTGAACAGTTTCTAATGTTTTCAATACTGATACTTTGCTTGATGAATAAACTATCGCACCATAGTCGAGTTTGGATCTAATTAAAGATTTATATACATGTAATAGTGTATTTTGATCTGCTCCCCAGTTTTTGCTGGAAATAGTTTTTATGAAATTTAGTCCTGCTTAGCATGATTTTTTAAGTTCTTCTGTATGTTTTTTCCAGGAGAGCTTTTGGTCGAAAACCATATCTAAAAATCTGATATTATTTGTGAAACTAAGGGTTTCATTATATAGCTTTAGATGTGGAGTTAGAGTGTTATGTTTTCGTGTGAATAAAATACATTTAGTTTTTGTCGCTGAAAATTGTAATCCGATAGCCCTAGACCATGATTCTAACTGATTAATTGTTTGCTGTAAATGGGAGGTCAGGATTGAAGAGATAGTTTTTAAAAGACTAAGCAAAGCTGTTACTGGTCCGCTAAATAGCGGGTTTTTGTTAATAAAATAAAAAATAAATAAAATAAAATAATGAATAAATATGCTTTTTTTGTATTTGTAGTTTGAGAATGACGTCGCAAAAATCAAAACACTAAATAAATATTTAATTTTTCTAATAAAGTAATAAATATTATCTCTGTAAAACATTTTGTAATTCGTTTATTAAGTTACACAGTACATGTAGCAATCATCGTTAATATATCAATATTGTAAACTCATCAATTGATGTAATCATCACGACATATGCAAACAGATGATTGAAATTATATCGTCATAAAGGGTATAAATTTGTTTGGTATTTGACGTTTAAAGCAATCACACAGCTCATATAATAAAACAGTCATAGTTGACTGGGTAACTTCATATCAATGTAAATTTTGAATTTTCATACAAATTTTTATGGTAAACGATGTTAAGTGTATTGTACTGAAAAATCGATTGAAAAGATTTGGTTGCAGGCAATATGTGAACATAATTTGATGATATTAATAGAAATATTTAATTAAACCACAAATTATTGTTTAAAATTATAAATTTTTTTACAGCAATAACAGACTTTCCATTCCCATGTTCCATGATCGGATATAATTACCAAAAATATGCAGCCATTTTTTCTAAATGTGCCTAAATGCCTGAATTAATCGTTTTTCGAAAATTGTCGATTTTTTGTTCTTGATGTTTTGTTTGAAGTATGAGAAATGAAACCAAAATATTTATTACAGTAGTCTCTCTTTATAACGATTCCCTATAATAACGATAACGATAATTCCTCTATAACGATAAATATAGTAAACGTTGGTTGGTTCGTCGTAAGGACAACGTATTAATTCTTTCTCTATACCGATACCGTTCTCTCTTTATAGCGATGACTTTTCGGCGTTCAATAGTCGATGAAAAATCCGTTATTGTGTTTATTTAAAGTTCAGACTACTTAAGTCACGAGTGGCAAGGCCATTGTCCAGCGATTGTTTTGTTTTGCACTTAAGGAATGCGGACACCCATTCCACTCATTCTTATCAGAGGGTTGACTCGCTTTTATTCTTGGGTGGCGTACCTAACTGTTATCACACATATGTTGTCATCTATTGACAACTTTTCATTACCAGTTTGAGTTGTGTTTCAGTGTGTCAACAGTCACATGTTTTCAAAAAAGCGTAAAGTGCTCTCGGTGAAGAAAAAGTTATCGATAACTCGAGCAATAGAGAAGGTGAAAAGCAATCGGAAGTCGTCCTCCGTACGAGGCTGCCTCAGTCAACTATTTCTACAATATGGAAGGACAATAAAAGTGACTTAAAGCGGAGATAGAGGGTGGTAGCAGTAAGAAGTTGCGGAAACCTCAGCACGAAGATTTAGATCACGCTATGCTTCAGTGGTTCCAGCAGCAGTGTATGAACCATATTCCACTTTCTGGGCTGGTGGTCAGGACAAAAGTTGAGTTTTATGCAACTGAGCTTGGAATTGAGATTTTCAAGGAATCTGAGGGTTATGTGAGCAAGTGGAAGCTGCGGCACAAGATCAACTACGAGCAAATTAGCGGAAAGGCTCTCGATGTTAACAAAAACGTAACGGATATTGGCTAGAAAACGTGTGGACTGAAGGCACGATGTGTGTCAGACGACATTTTCAATGCTGATCAGACTGGATTGTTTTTTAAAATGACACCAAACAGAACTATATAATTTAAATCGGAAAAGTGCATTGATGGAAAGCTCTCTAAAGAACGTATTACAGTTTTAGTTGCCGCTAACATGACATTTCGGTGGAGCGAAATTTGTTAGTGATAGGGAAGTCGAAAAACCCACGTTGCTTTAAAAACATAGAAAATCTACCGGTCATCTATAAAGCAAACAAGATTGCGTAGGTTACTTCGGAAATGGTAAGAAAGTGGGATATTGAGCTTAAAGGAAAATAAATTCTTGGGCTTATAGACAAATGTACTGCTCATACTATACTGTGCAACCTTCAAAACATTAAACTTTATTTTCTGCCCGCAAACACAACGAGTGTCCTTTAGCCCATGGACCAAAGTGTCATCAAGAGTTTGAAAAGCCATTACAGGAGAAGACTTCCTAATGATTAGTAAATCTTGGGACGAGATAACGAGCAATAACTAAACATTCCTTCAAACACGCAGGACGGCTGGAAGATCAAGGATTGACTGATGATGAATATGACCTGCCATTAGATGTTTGGGCCAGACAATTACTTGCTATCACCTACGGACCAGAAGAGCTAACAGATTTTGAAGAAGTTGATGAAAATATAGCTTTGCCAAGGACATCATACAAGCAGTTCGTGTAGAAGAAGAAGAAAACAGTGAACCGGAAGTGGAAGCAGAGCCAGAACCAACTCCGACCTCTCAGCAGGCATTGGATGTGCCAAAAGTACTGTATCGATTCTTCATCCACCAGGAAGACGACATGATTGCTGTGGAAGATTCTATGCGTCTTCAGGACATGGTCAGATCAGTTCTGTGGAAAGAAAATGAAACAGACCAAGGTGATAGACTTTTTTGGTAATGTAGGCTAAATATATTTTACAGTAGCATATTATTTTGTTATTGTACAATATACATGTTTTAATTGTAGTCATTTTTTTTATACTTCATTGTTTATATTATTCTTTAATAAATCTATGTGGTGTACAGTGTAATACAGTGTTAATTCATTTATATTCATTTTGATAATTTTTTAAATCAAAATAGTTATTTAGTACAGTACTATTATTATTACAGTTCCGATTTTGTCTGTCTCTCTGTATAACGGTCTCTCCTAATAACGATGAAAATTCCTGGTCCCTTGCATATCGTTATAGAGAGAGAAGACTGTATTTTCAAAAAAGTTTTCTAGTTTTTTCAAAAACACATGTTGCCATAGGCAACACTGGGTCTTTATGAGAAACTGCACAAACCATTCCAGAAAATTACTGCAAATGCATGTTAAAAACTCATTTTTGATGAAATATAAAATTACATTCCAAACATAAACCGACATTCATTGTTTGCACATTGTACGAATAATTGATTAACATCCTTTACCTGATTCACCTTTTTCTTCTTCTCTGAATGACGAACATATTCATCATACCTCAAATCATCACTAATTCTGTTTAAGAAAATTTCTATTTCTTGATGTAACTAGTCTTCCACTTCCTTGAGGTGCAGTTCCAAATAGAGGTAGATATATATTTCCAATTTCACATCTGAAGTCCAGTTGTGATTTTAGTAATGGCAGAAGGTCTTGTTTGTTTGTGATCGGCTTTAGAGTATCATTTTGCTTGAAACAAATATGGGATAGTAAAAACTTGGATTTGGGAAAATTTCTCTTCTTCTTTTACATCTATCAAATCTTTTTCTTTTCAACAGCTGTCAATTCTTTTTATTTGTCTGTTATGAAATAAATTAAATCGTCTTACTTTCCGTAGCCGCCAATACTTCTTCTTTTCGTCTTCTGTTCTATTTATCGTTACACAGGTGGACTTCCTTCCTGTGACCGTTGAACATCCACTTGCAGTAGAGATTGGGCCAATTAGGCTTAAGAAAATATCTCGGATCGTGGGAACTTTCTTATCAGTGGCATCCTTTGATGCCAGGTGGACTAGGTGAAAAGGTGAGAGCTGTCATGTCAATTGTCAATTCGTCTTCTTGCAAATTCTTCTTGACACCATAGGCATGCGCGAAGCAATTGCCACTGCGTTATTGTCCAACCACCTTTCAATCGAAGAAAAATAATCTCCTTAGCGTCCTGTTTTACATAAAACTTGAAGATGCAAAGAGTGCAGGTCTTTGGTACTCTGTTTATTCTCTTTTATAGTTTCGGCAGCATTGTATCATTTTTAGTTTTTTTATTAAGAGTTTTTTACTCATTAAGATGCAGTGCACTTTCTAAAAATTTGTTTGGCTACAATTGTCTTACATATACATATCAAAATTGAGAGTGTCCTGAAAGCAGCATTAATGAACCATATTTTTAATCTGAATCTAATCGGTTTGTTTCGAATAAATTGCTTACATCCATGAATACTTCATTCAGAATAGACTCGTCATCATAATTCAGGTTCTCTTCCGGAATAAAGCTGTTTAAAAATTTTGTTTTTAGTAGATTCATAGTTTCATTTCAAACTTATCCGTTACACACATGTTATTATTTGCACAATGGCTGTATTTTATTATTTCAAAAAATCGGTTTCTTTATTTTGGCTTATTGCCTGATTATCCGCCAACATCGTGACGTGAATAAAATCATTTACGTGGATATGGATTGCAGCCAAACACCATAAGATAACCAAGAAAAATTTTATTTCGTCTTTGATTACAGCAAAATCAGATGCATTTTTAGAAGAAGCATACCTCCCATTGATTCCTCTACCAACAAATTCATCACATTCTCATCAAAACAAAGTTCAAATAGTTCAGTCGGACTCATATTTTTGTACAATTTTGTACATGTTTACTACCAGGAATTTTATTATGTTTTGGTAGAAACTCTAAATCTCCAGATATCCAAGAAAAGTTTTTGTCTCAACTTAATGTGCGGCATAGTTCATGACTCCTCTTTGTTGACCTCCACCATCGATGCCAAAATCCACCACCTCTTTGGTTGTTCTCCACAACTTCAGCATTTGCAGAGAGTTGCTTGCATCTTCTTCGCCTCTCGACTCTTCATCTTCGTGAAGGGACCTACAGCACCATATGTATTCTAAAAGACAAATTTTATACACTAGGAATATTTCCCCTGATTCGCGTTGCCGTATGGCAACGCTGTGCTAAAATGGGTTAAGAACAGTAATATGGAAGAAAATATGTGCAAACGATGCTTCTTTCTGAATTTACTTACTTTACTTTATTTTTTACTTGTCACTTGATCTGACACTGTGTCATATCCAATATGGCGACGGGCAGGTCCGAATTCAAATTAAATCAAGCTATATTTCTTCGTCACTGGCTTTACAACTCGGGGTGAACTTATTGTTTTCTCTCTGGTTAAGAGTATTAGGCGAATAATCGACTTGTACAGTGTTAATTTAGATTTTCTTTTTAGCAGCTTCGATCTTAATAATGTTGAAAGGAAGAATAATGCTCTATTTCCCGCAGCTATCCTTGCTGAGACCTCTTTTTCTATGTGGTTGTCAGCTATGATTATCGCCCTCAGGTATTTAAACTCCTTTACTACTTCGAAGTTGTGATCATTAATACTGCAGTTCTGCCTAACTATTGGTCTTAGATTTTTGGTTACTACCATTGTATTGTATTTCGTCTTTTCTTCATTTATTTGGAGACTCAGACTACATGTTTCCTCCTCTAGCTGTGAAAACACCTCTCTCACGCCTCTTGTAGAATGTGTGACTGCATATATATCATCAGCAAAAGCAAGCAACACTTTTGATCCTTGATCAGCAAATCCTCCTGCTAGCTCAGACGATATTTTACTTATTGCATATTCTAAAGCAAAATTGAACAGCCACGGAGACAAGGGGTCCACCTCCTGAATTTATATCAAATGGCATCGCGCACATTTTCGTTAATTCAACTAATTTTCTTGGTATTTTCATTTCTAACATTGCTATCCCCAATTTGCTTCTTTTTATGAATCATATACTTACTGGAAATCTATGATAATTTGGTGCACATCGCGGTTGAATTCTCTAATATTTGTCGGATGGAAAATATCTGATCTATAGTTGACCTTCCAGCATCAAAGCCGCATTGGTAGTCGACTAGAATATCTTCCGAATATGGTGTGAGTCTTTTTAGCAAGATAATTGATAGCACTTTATATGATGTGCTAATAAGCGATATGCCTCTATAGTTCCGGAATTGTTCTAGCTATATTTACGATACCGTTATGTAAGTTTCTTTCACCAAAATTTCGTCGCTTTAACTGAGTTTTGGTTATTACATTAATACTATTTAGTGGAGTTATGCTAGGAACTGATAAGAATCCTCGGGTTCCAATGTAGCTGAACAGAGCCCATCTACTTCACCGTATGCCCCTGTCTTCCATACCACTGGTTAAAAATGAATGGGTCATAATAATGTAACTTTTTTACCTTCAACTTTTCACAGAAAATCTGTAGAAGCACCAAAAACAAGTCACACGAAGAACTCTCACCCTGTATATCATAAATATATTTGCACAAATTTTCCGATGTAGTTTCTAAACAACAGCCATTTCTCAATTTAATTCTAACAGCAAAGGGAACGTTTCGAGATAATGAACTCTCTAAAATTTTGGTTTTCCAACTAGTTTAAAACACCAACCCATCCATTTTCGTTACCTTAACACTATATATATTATTGCTGGCTGTACAGCTGATCCCATTCAGCTCACAGTGCATGTGATCAAAGATATGTTCGTGGTATTCGCCTGCGATAGTTACTCGACCATATTTTTCCCGACTGGTGCAGTGATAGTTGGGAATTTTCGGCAACAATGAGAATAAGAAATAAATTTACGTTATTCCACTCGACCGAGCGGAAACGAATGGGAGGTGTAATCTTTTAATACAAAATTCGCGGCACTAAAATTTATTAACACTTGAGTAAACGCATTGGTAGATGTATACGATTTAGAGAAAGAAAAGTGGCTAATTAGGCTACAATCGGTAGATAAGGTTCATTTTCAATACAAAGACTAGTTATTTTTCACATTTTTTTAATGGATATTTTTAAGACGAAAATGTACAGTAGATCACAAATTACTTTATGCACAGAAAAAGATCTTTTGTATTGTAGGTATATAATATACATAGAAGAATATTCAGAATATATTCATTCAAGTCGGAGGTTGCGTTTTCAGATTAGCCTCATACTGACGGAATAATGGAAAGTGATTGATATATCTACTGAGTTGGTTAAAGCGATACAGTAAAACCTCCTTTAACCGAAACCTTTTTAAACGAAACATCGTTTAACAAAAACGGCTGACAGTTTTAATAATTTCCTCAATACAAAGTAAATTTTTATCGCAAAACGTAAACAATTCCATTGATTTCACTCATCGATTGATGCCGACGTGTGTTGGGAAATCAAAAATACTAAGAGCTCTAAAAGATATTTGAGGAAAAATCACTTTCAGTTTTTTATAGAAGCCAAAAAATCTTATGGATGTCCACCACTTTATTTTCAGAATGGTTCGAAAATAAATTCATCTCAAGTGTAAAATCCTGTTTCAAATGAAAAAAACCTTCCCATCAAAACATTGTTGTTTGTTGACAATGCGCCAACTCACCCTCAAAATCTACACAATAGTGATAATTGTCAGATTTTTGCCACCAAATGTAACGAGCTTAATTCAGCTGTTAGACCAGGGAGTAATAGAGATATTCAAGAGACAATATAGAGGAGCATTCTTAAGACAACTTTAATTACAGGAGATGAATTAATCCAAAAGTGTTGCCAAAATTCTCAAATCTTCAACAATGAAACATGTTATTTATCGGTGTTCTGAGTTCTGGGCCAAGATCAACTCTTCAACTTGGAAGAATGCTGGAACTTTTTGATTGGATTTTGATTGACGATCCTGAAGAAGAAAATTATAAAGAAACAACAGAAGAAATTAAACCTTTAATAAAAAAATTGCCGGGATGTGACGAAATTAACCAAGAAGAGATAAGTGAGTGGTTAGCAGCCGATGACTCAGAAAGTGAATTCGTCGACCAGAAGATCATTGATATGGTTCTTCGTCCAGACAACCTGAGCGTATCAAACGACGAAATTTTCAATGCCTTAAGGATGATAATTTTATAGAGTAGGCCTCATTAGTTAGGGACACGACTAGGTTCTTAATTTTTGTTGTCATTGTATAAAGTTTTGTCCTTTTCAGATTGATTTACGTTTCGTCAAACGATGGAATAAGGCAAACTCACGACGTTCTGCAAATGAACGATGGAGATATATAGTTGCAAAACATCGTTGTCAAACGATAATGCAAAAAAAATAGAAGATTTCTTTAAAAAAGCATGTTAAACTTGTTCATTTTCCTTAATTTTATTACTTTATTCTGTATTTATTTATTAAAAAACATTATGAAATCACCTCATAGTATTTTTAATACCAATACATTAACCCAGAATACTATAAAAAACAATGCTATTTTTAACCGAAATTCTTGTTAACCGAAACGACCTCTCCCCCAATTATTTCGGATAACGGAGGTTTTACTGTATTAGGTTCTTTAAACACTACTGTGTCTCCTGGACCAAAAATTTCACCATTATCATACTTGTGCAGTTAGTTTGCGGCTCCAATAGTGTTTTTATTGACAAAACCTTTGCAAACAAATTAAATCCCAACTTCATGGAAATCTGCTATAGTAACACCGATATAAATGAGAGTGTTAGGTAATTATCATTATATACTAATTATTGACCGGTGCAGTTCCACCAACATTAGATAAAATAATGGGAAAATTAATAGCTAAGGAATTAGTATACTTTGGTTAGAGCAGAATGTTATTACAGTCTCTCAACTCGTTCTGTAACTACCCCTCACTTCTCGCTCTTAATGAATGGACTTTATCTATAGACCGATATGAACAGATTTTTCCCGTACATCTGATAAGGTAGCCATAAAAAAAAACAATGCTAAAGTAGAACATTACAGCATGCGTGGTCAATTGTTATTGTGGTTAGAAAATTTCCTCTCAAAGAACTTTTGGTCAATAGAAAATGACCGCAGTATTCCACGTGTTCCAGTGGTGTCCTTCAGGGATCAATATTTAGGCACTCAACTGGCTTATATTATATTATCTTCGTGGTTTTTTGTTCCTGTTAATATACCAAGGGGCATCAATGATCAGTAACTTGTTCGAGAAACTTTGGATTATCTGTATGTTACTCTCAGGTATTTAACTGTGGAGCAGCAAATTCACGTCTAAGCAACCCATACATTTTTTTTATATCTGTTTCCAATTTTTTTTTGCTTTTTTTTCTTAGTTAAACATCAAGAGTGATGCATATTTTTTGGTTTCTCCCATATGAACTCATTTATTTTGGCTGGTTTAATTAAAGTTGGCTATTATCTAGTTTAGTATAGATTGATTATCCATTTCAATCAACCAATCAGTTTTTTAATCTTGATTTTCATACATTTGTCCAAATATGATCTAAGAAGTTATGCGGGTTATACGTTGCTTCTTTATAATTATTTTCAACAATGATGTCATCAGAGAATGTGTCATCAGTGTAAAATCTACAAAGACACTTCTTGTGTAGGTCACAATTGTGGACACTGGGACATTGTGGACCTGTCTTAAGTCTTATTTCCTCGTCCTTGATACGGAAGCATCTATCTGATATCCACGATCTTATGAGTAGACTTGTGGTAGGTAATAGCGTAGTTTATGTGATATATGCTACACCTTGTCAGAAACTTGGGTTCTCACATCCAGGAAGACGGTGGTTCAAACTTATTTCTTTAGTACCATTTCTACAATACTAGTGATTCTGTGCATTTGGTCAATAATAAAATGGCTTTCACTGAACATAAATTTGGTGTGATGGCATTAGATTTCTTTCTTTATGTAACAATAAAACACTGAAAACTTTGTTTTCAAACTTCCACAAAATTTATTTTAAATCTTATCACTAGAGCTGTTTCGGCTGATTGCCTTTCTCAAGTGATCTATTTTTGGCTTGAGTTTACAAATTTATAGTCTCTAATGAAATAGGTCGAGGAGGGGAGAACTGTTTGTCTCAAGTTGGTCATTCAGAATTATATATGTGTTTTTTAATTTGTTGATTTCCATAGATTCTAACAAAGATAGTTTAAGGCCTTTATTTTGAATGTGAAGAATTTTTAATTTGTTATTAAAAGAATGATTATGATCTAGAAGGTGAAGTGCGTATGTCGAATATGTTTTTCTATTCTTGAAAGCCCTTTTATGTTCTGCTATTCGTTTATCAAAGTTTCTACCAGTTTGACCGATGTAAGTTTCTGGGCAGTCGCCACATCGAAGTTTGTACACACCAGTATTAAGTGTTTTTTATTTTGGCTCTTGTTATTTTTAATATATTTGCCTAGGTTGTTATTTGTTCGGAAAGCTGGTGTTATTCCTTTCTTTTTTAAGTGTTTGGCAATTTTGTTGTTATTTTGCCTGTATATGTAATCGAGCAGAAGGTACTGGGTTTTTTCTCTGGTGGTGGAAATACTAATTTCAGGGCTTTCTTGTGTAGTTTTTGATTTAACATTTTATTAATTGTTTGTTCGTTGTATCCGTTGTTTACTGCTATTTGCTTAATTATATTCTGTCTCAAAGTTGTATTTTGACATAGGAATTTCTGTTAATCTATGTAACATACTATGATAAGCTGCCAGTTTATGTTGTGTTGGATGGGATGACGAATTGTGTATAGTCGTGTCAGTATGGGTAGGTTCATGAAATATGGAGAAGTCATGTTTGTTTTGAAGTCTGCTAATTTTTAAATCTAAAAAATTTATGGATTGATTTTGTTCTGTTTCTATTGTAAATTCAATATGACTATGAAGTGGATTAATATCTGATAAAAATTGGTCCAGTTGCCTGTTAGTTCCTGTGAAACATACCAGTACGTCGTCTACGTATCTCTACCAATATAAAAACTGTTTGAATACGGGATGTTTTGAAATCTTTGTCTCTAGATGATCCATAAAAATATCTGATAGCAATGGGCTTAGAGGATTACCCATTATAAGTCCTGCACTGTGATTTGTACCTATTTTATTATTAAATTCAAAGTAGTCCTGGTTTATGCAAACTTCAAGAAGATGTAAAATTTTAGATGTAATTATTGGATTTGTACTATTTTGGTCTAAAAGGTTTTTTACTAGAATAAAAGTTTCTGTAGGAGGGATACTAGGAAAAAGATTTTTTACGTCAAATGAAATTAATCTGGAGTTGTTAGGTAATTGAAAATGTTGTATTTTATTAACTAGTTCTATTGTATTTTTTACGGTAAATTTAGGTGAAAATTTAGTGTGTTCTAAAATAATCTCTAACAGTTTTTTTGAAATTTTATATGACGGAGCTGTATAAAAAGAAACTACAGGTCTTATTAGGTGATCCGGTTTGTGTAGTTTAATGAAAGAGTATAATTTAGGGGGCTGTGGGTTCATGATATTGAGGTATTTCTGTTCTATTGGATTTAGTATTGATTTTGAATTTTCTAACGCTAGCTTAATTTGTTTTTGATATTTTTCTGTCTGATCTCAAGATTCCATCAATAATTTCTTTCTTTATTTATTGCCTTCAGTCAATTCAATATTATAAAGGTTTGAAGTTATGAGAAAGAGGTCTATATGACGATACCTCGTGATGTGGTTTGCCAGACTTAGATATCATAATCACTTATCATAATTACTTTAGAGAATTGGACCATTTATTTAATTAGCATTGTACTATAGACCAATACCATCGATTTAGTGTAATAATGAACTATACAATTGCAAGAATGCATCAACCTCAGCCGCCTACATTTCTTATAGCTCACAGAATTTGCTAACATTAATTTACTCTACTTTTCTAGTAAAAAGTATAAACTGGACTAAATTGCGTTGTTCAACCTTATCTTAAGTTTCTTAACCCTTCTTAAAGTTTCTTCATAATTAGATCAGGTGTGGAGTTCGAACCTACGCTTCCAATGGTATATGTATTAAAATATGCTACTGAAAACTGAAAACTGAAAGACTTTTTTAAACAGATTTAAATAGCCGGTTTAGAAATAAATATTTCTAGATAAATACTTCTATCGATGATATTCTTTTCGACAATTTGTAATGTTTGTTTTATCTGTTTCAGATGCTGTGACCAACTTTATACGGTAAGTTGAATTTTATTTTTAACATCCTTGTTAGTTAAAAATTTCAAAAGAACAAAGATTACATTTGTTTTCTAAATTTTGTACATTTTACAGAAAAGATATGATCTGCAGTACTATCTGTATTGTGGTGTGATAACTTTTCCGAAGCTTTTTGCGAAAAAAACATAAAGATTGTAAATAAACTTTAACCTGAAATTTGTTTTCTAGTAAACTACATTAAGTTCCTTATTCCATTTTCAGTCTTCTTTCACTAGCAGCTTCTTGTGGCTCTTTGGTATTTCGCAAAAAGGTTAAAAGATTTGTCAGCTCCTTCTTCCTTCTTACTCTTCAGTGTCTTATCCGGTTTCCAAAAGGTATCATGGTTTTGTTAGCAGCTTTTGAAAACAGTTCAACCGAGATCCATTCCAAACAAGTGTCGGAGTTTTTTTAGCCACAATATACAACGGCATCCTGGTCGTGGCGAGTCGATTAGTTGTAGCCTTCAAAGTCTTGACTACAGTTTGAAAGTATGAGGCAGTAAATACTTTGGCCGAATCGATGAGAATATTGTCCGATTTTTTCAAATACTCTTGGAATAAGAGCGAAGTTCCATTTGAAACATTGTAAGAAAGAGTATTCATAGACACACTCATATAATGCTCATATAATGAAATATTGCTTACTCCGGTTGATCATTTAGAGCAAAATAGCAGGAAAATGCTGGATCGAAAGAACAACTGTCTCTGGCTTCGTAAGTGAGAGCGCCCACCAAAGTGGCGTGGCAGTGGCAAGTAGCAAGTGGCACGCGTCTAGCATAATGTAACCAATGAAAACGAATGATTCAGTTTACACCAAAATGACAGTAACGTCATTCATTCTAATCATTCGTTAGGATTGGTTACATTATGCTAGACGCGTGCTACTTGCTACTTGCCACTGCCACGCCACTTTGGTGGGCGCTCTCACTTACATTACATAATGGACTGTCGAGGAATTGTTTCACGTAGCTACCGACCGAGAAACATTCCAGCATCTTGATAACATGATTAAAGCCAAAGCTTTAAAATAACAAGCATGGCACAAAAAAAGAAAGTATTGTTAGTCAGCTTTTAGGATCAGTAATTCCTATTTCTATTTCTTCTTGCGTCTTTGACCCATCAATATAAATACTCTTGTAATGTGTGTAATTTTGTTCGTTTCTAAACACATTCGTTTAAAATGATATTTAGTGTGAGTGATATCTTGTTCTGCAGAAATTGTTCATGGACTTCGCTCTTCAAACCTTTAAGATATTTATGTATGTCCAGTCACGTCTTCGTGTTTTGAATACTGAGCTCATAGTGGCTTGAAGGTACGTTTTAGAACGACTTTCCTTACCTTACCTCTAAGGCTACAGTGGGGCTTGATCGCATTACATCCATGGTTTCTACAAAAGCTACGTACACTTTTCACAACTCTTATTTATTTACCTTCTACTGCCTTGTTTTATTCAACCAAATTAGTGCAGCATAAGTAGTTATGAGTCTACAAATCATTTTTGATTTCTAACCAAATATTTTGCCAAAATACCTTCGGATGTCTTAAGAATCCTTGTTACTCTTAAGTGGTGATATTTACGAGATGTACCTTCACGTCCTTTTTTCTATATCTATGTTTCCCTTCTAGATGATGGTTCTTCGTTTATAACAATATGATGGATGTATTAGAATAGAATAGAAATATGCTTTATTGTCACTGAAAATTATTGAACAATTTTATGGACAAAGCTAAAAAATAAATCAGTCAAATAGTACAAAAAGGATAAAAGAAAAACAAATATAATAAAAAAAAACAGAACAATACAATTTTAAATTGTAAAATTATTGTATAACTTACATAATTTGTACAGACAACAACAAATGAAACAAATTGTAGCCACTGCTTGAGACACTGCTATGAGACACTTATAAAAATCGGAAATTTTTCATTCGTGAAAAAATGCAATTTATGCAATAGGCTACTAATAATAAAAATCAAGTACAAGTTGTTCAGTTGACTACAGTACATTCATAGTCTTCTTAATAAAAATATACTTAATAATTCTCAGTTCAATGCCAGTTTCTGGTACAGTTGAAAATCTATTATTAAGTTTAAAACCCGCATATCAAGACAAATCTTAACAGAAAAGGTTCCCTCATATATCTCTAGAAAAAGGCAGGTACACGTACAAAGTAAAAAATAAAAGAAGTAAACGAGACCATTTTTTAATTAGACAAGATGTCGTAGACGAAGCGCAACCCTTTAAGACCCTTTTCCCTTTGACGGTATATTCATCTCCTTGTTTTCAGCGAGGCGTGTTTTATAGTTAGCGTGATTATTAGCGATAATTAAAGGTACATTTGGCTACCCTTTTTACCGTTACTTGCACGTAGACTGTAGGCCGTGTTTGTTTTTTAATTACATTAAAAATATGGATGTTTATCGTTAGTGGTTTTCTAACAGATATCTATAAATAAGCCTACGAGAGGCAGGCGTAAAGTTCTTAGCTTAATAATAAAAATACACTTTTATTTAAAACTACCTTTCCTTCTCACAAGTGTCTCTCTAGTTTAATATACCTTACGCAATATTATGCAAGATCTGAAGGTTTAAAGCTTTGGTGACGATACTGCGCTCTTTCCTATTTTTCTATTTGTCCTGCCAATTCTCAAACGCTAGTAATATTAGGTCTAGCTGTGTATTCTTTATTCTGACAGCGTTTTGCTTAGTATTTTTTTTACTCTATATTGCGGGAATTCTATAAGCTCCAATCAATGGATACAACAGTACCACCGTAACCTCTTCTTGTCCAGTTCATACTCAAAGTGGGTTCCACCTATATGTCGAAGCAGGTCGTGTCTACTTCAAAATTGATTGTTTTATCATTTGCTTTTGTTTACAAAAAAAAAAAATAATCTACTTTGGGCACTAACTAGATTCGTTTGTTGTTCATACGTTGGGGAAAATGCTCTCGATGTGCCTCTGTTCTTGTGATATCTTACATATGTATTATTTTTTCCTTTTTGAGCTTACCATGCTTTATTTCTTTGAAATCTGCTTCCGTTATGATATATTTTTCCATTATATCTTCTATATTCATTTATTTGTATTTCTTGTATTGTTTTATCTTCTTTCTTTATGTCTGATTCATTTGGCCCTTTTGCATAGCGTCTACTCTTTTTTTTATTGTTCCCTCCCAAAGTGTAAGCATTATAGATTGAGCTATTCTTTGCAATTGTGTTTAATCTCTTTATTACTCTTCTCGCTAGTGACGTTTAACCCCCCCCTCTTCCCCAGTTTAGCTTTATTTTTATTTTTACGCACAACAGGCCGTTAAGGCCTAGGGCATTTTTTTACAACATAGTCCTAATATTAACTACATAATTACAATTATTTTAAACAAAACTTTACCTTAACTATGTATATACAACATTCTTAACCTTTTACTACCGACGTGGTGCCAACATGACCCAGACTAAATTCAAATGACGCGAAATTTTTTTATTTTTGTTGTTATAGGTTTGTGAGTCGCAGCTACCTTTACGTTACAGTAATGACGATCGCTTCACTTATTAACAAGTTTTTCAGTAGTGTGGTATTTAGTTTATAACTATCTAAAGTTTGAAAGCGGTCACTTTGGCACCACGTCAGTGTTTGTGAAAAATTTACGAAAAGGGCAGGTTCATCCAAAACAGTACATTACGGTAATAGAAACTATGAAGAAACTCTGTTAGCATGTCATGACGAGGTAGAAAGTGAGGTTAACGATATGGAGGAGTCAGGAGTCATTATCAACCAAAGACTTCCAAGAGAATTGAGAATGAACATTTGCTGCATTTTCTGATTACAGTTTCTAACACTAAGTTGAATAATATAGTGGATAAAGGATCTCCCTGTCTTAAGCCTTTTGCAACAGTAAATTGATCTAATACGTGACCTTGCCAGGCAATTTCACACATAGAGTTATTTAGTGTAATTTTAACTAGCCGGATCAGTTTCCAATGATACTACTAGTTAGTTATTCGGCTCATTCCAATGATCCAAATGTTCCATTGCTCGATACATTTTGACTTTATCGAGTATATGACTTATGACTTTATCACAAACAAAACATGCAGGGGAACTTTACCTTCATAAAAAGTCGTTTGTATCTCCTTTAATGAGAAGATTTGGTCTACAGTAGATCTGTCTTTCTAAAGCCGGCCTGATATTTATGCAGGATTCTTCCCGTGTAGCAATTTAGATTTAGCTCTAAATGTTTTAAATATAACAAAATTAACAATTTTCATACTCGCTCCATTTTTTATTCTTCCTTGGAAATGGACGTTAATTTTCGAATCTTACATTTTGATTTTTTGAATAAAATACGAGAGAGCCTATCCTGTAAGTAAGTAAAAGCGATAAACGAATTCCGAAGACTCATCTCACAGCTTGTTTCAATCTATAAACACCCCCTTCGGGCCCGTCACAACTGAAATCTAAGTTTAAATTGGAACGTTGTCCCGAAAACAAAGTGGCCGTTATCAGCATCTTAGTGACGTGCTAAACTATCAGAACTCTTCGTAGCCGCTTGTGCAGTCGCTGCTCTCTCAAATTTCATAATTCATCTGGGCCCGCTATCGAAATTACAACAGCTATAAGTGTCATATAAATACGCCGAACAATCCTATCAAAGTTGGCTGGCATTCGTGCGCGTCATGTCTCTAGTAATGTGAAAAGGCTGGGGTGGAACAGAACCGTATTTAAATCATTTTCCAATATGAATAGAGTAATCAATAGCTTTATTAAGGCACCTTTATTCATTAGGAAGGGTGTTTTATCGGTCAGTCTGCCAATTTGTAATTTTTTGTATTATTTATTACATGAGATGTTTGGATACAAATAAATCATTGACTTATTTTCTAACGAAAGATTTCATCAAGAATACTTGGCACATATTGGGAAAACAACATTTGAAGTAGGCGATATAAATACAACATCCAAAAATATGTAAAAGAAAAAAATGAGAAAGAATAAAAGAGATGTAATATCTAGGGTTGCACCGGACAGGTCCCCGGAATTTCTGCCGGTTCAGGACTTACCTATAAGGAAGTGCTCCTACGTTAGGGAATAATCCAATGTAAGGGCACATTGACAAACATATTGTCCACTGAGAAACAAAAAATTTATTCATTGTTTAAAAGAGCGGCGCTAATATGGTAAAAAGCTGTAAAGATACACAAATTTTGAATCAGAATAGAAATTTTACAGGTGTATCTTTTACACAAAACTCCAATTAATAAATAATCAATGACAATGAATAAATAATTAAAGCAGTAATTGCCTATTTTTCAGTTTTTAGCCTATAGAATTTTATATCGATGAGATCAACACTTCCCATATGTGCCGCAATGTATCAAACAGCAGCATATATATCAGCAATTTTTATTATGTAGTTTTTATCAATCAAACCTTTTAATTTTGTAATTGACGCAAGGTCTGTAGACTACCGATGAAATGCTAGAGGTCACAGTTGCTAGAGAAATTTCGAGTGTGGATTACAGGAGAGCCGCCAAAAGAAGGAATGTGATTTGGGCTGTCGCATAATTGGAGAGAGATACCACTTGTAACCTATTTTTTTGCCTTCTTGTTTTTGATTAAATATATGTCAACCCAAAGACAATATTCATTAACCAAACCTGAAATGCTTGTACTGAAAAAAAAATAAAATAAAATTTTTAGGTTAGGTTAGGTTAGGAATGTATATGCTGTTTATAGACCCATTTTTTAAATTTTCATCGATACTTTCCGCTCTTTTCTTCTATTTGCTGACAGTTTCTTCTAGGTATGTCCAAAATTGGTCTTATACGATCATTTTTAAATATTATGAACAAAATGAGTATATCGCAGCTTTTTGTTATCACTTGATACCCATGGTATCAAAAAACAACTGAGTACACGAACAGTAAAGTTCGCATTTTTAACTATTAGAGTAAATAAATCTTCGAAAGAACTCTGGAAAAAAGATCGGGAAACTCAAATCCATTACTTTTACAACTATAAACAGCGATGAACTTTTTCCTCTTATTATTTATCTCTGATGTATTATTATGGATATAATTTTTTCTCTTCTTCTTCAGATGCAAATCCACTAATGGATGTTAGCGATCACATTTTCCATTAACTCTCTATAATTTTTTAACATTTTTTATTGGATGTTGGTGTACTAATTCATTACTTTCCTGAGGGTGTTTAGGGCAGATAAATTTCTGAATATTCAATATTCAGTCTTAGAAGTTGTTTAAACTCTTATTATACATGGAAGGTTAGGGCTCCGGTGGAAGGTTATTGCTCCGGTGGAAGGTTAGGGCTCCGGAACTTTCTTATTCACTACTACTTATTTCCAAATCACTAGAAAAGATATCGTACTCATTGTAACAGTTAGAGAAATTATTTTCTAACATCCTCATTACGGACGGAATTCTATATCTGAGGTATCAGATGTGTCGCCAGAGTCGTTTGTACATAATTAAGTTTCTTATAATATATATTTAATTGAACTATGCGTACTACACGACCAGTACTGCGGAATGGACTGAATAATACAAATATTACAAAAATTTAAAAAATACAAAGTGTGGCTAAAATAATAAGTTATTATTACATGTATAAAGGTTGTTACTCTGACCAATTGCAACAAGTCTATTATCTTTGATTTCAGTGGTCCTTCGACGGAAAGATTACTGCGCACATGTATTTAGTGCAAAAAAACTTCGGCCGGAAGACAGGCTAGTTCTTAATCTCAACAAACAAGACCTATTTTGGCTGAGTAGCCTATTTCATCTGCGTTTTATTTTTTCACCTAGTCCAATCATCAAACTTCTAGACTTCGTCAACAAAAATTCTCGATACTCAGAAATTTGCGGGAAATAAATATAAATCCTCACGACGACTTTGAAATTATTTCGCGAATAACAACTGAAGGAATTCGGCACTTTGCTATTAGGATATTATTTGCTGGAAATATAGAAAAGTCTGAAGTGGACTTATTTCGCCAATAGTGTTCGAAATGAACATTTCGATATTCGTCAGTCGTCCGAAATAAATAAAACTGAGCACTTTGATGTTGAATCGTTATTGTCGAAATGAATAAAAGTCTGAAAAGGACTTATAATTATTTCGCAATTCGTGAAATAATAAAATTTTCACTGCTTTGCCAGTATCGCATAGTATCGTATAGTATCGATTGCACATCGAGACGAGATGAACAGTTTAGTATAGTAATAACCGTAGTACTTAGTAATAGTCTAACAATCGAGGTGTCTTCTGAGCTTAGAGCCCTTGTTATGTAAGATATATATTTAAATGTAAGAAGTTTCGTACCCACTAGCCGGTATTGCCAGTAGCACCCCGTTGGCAGCAGAGCTTCCCCTCCGGTTATTAAAAACAAATTGACACACGATATTTAGTATGTTTACAAATAGTGTAGATAATAGGATACCTAATGTCTATAGATTATTTCTTTAATTTAAGATGATCCAAATGAAATCATATAAATAAAAATTATTTTAACAGAATTACACATTTGTTAAAAAATATATTCACAAATAAAAACATATGTTTATATATAATTAAGTTTCGAAACAATATTAAATTAAAGAGGTCACAGTATAAATATATATAGTATAAATAAATAAAATAATAAAACAGGAAGTAAGGTTTAGATATCTGGAAAATAGATATAACTAGTTACGGAGATGTTTAAGAAGAAGTACAACAACAAAGCTTAAGAGCATCTCTTAATGACACAATCTGGAAGAACAAACACCTACGACAAAACACAAAAACAAGAATGTAAAAAGCAGCAATTAGATCTATATTAACATCACGGCGGAGACAAGACCCGACACATTTAAAACGAGACGACTACTATAAACAACAGAGATGAGAATACTTCGACGAATATTAGGGAAAAGTATGTTGGATAGGGATAGAAGCGAAAACATAGGAAGAGTATGCAATATAGAAGACAAATGGATGGGTAGTAAAACGCAACCAAAAATGGAACGAAAACATTAGTAGAATAGCAGAGGATAGACTAGTACGAATAGCAGGAGATAAGTCACCAAATAGACGAAGAAGTATTGGCAGACCAAGAAAAAGATGGTGCTTTTAAACACCAAGCACAAACACAAAAACAAGCTTTAAAGCATACATACAAGCAGGAAGAAGAAGAAGGAACGGTTTTATGTAGTTCAAGGTTGTGTTGTCCTAAAAACCAAACTGGTTTTGATCTTCGAATTTTTTTTTGCTGGCTTCGGTACCTTAAACTTTTTCTCTCTGCTCTCAAATGCGCTCTGTTTACTTTTCAGTAAATCTTTTCAATTTTCGGAACTATGAAGATAAACTTGGGTGTCGCCTACATCCTTTCTTCAACTTCACCTCGATGGTGCTGAACTCGACTGAAGTAAGGAACACGACTGAACATGAAGATCCTCACACCATATTTTTATGTCTTTCGGAGGAATTTAATTTCGAGGACAGGCTCTTGACAAATAAGGTGTAGAAACTTACTGGGACAAAAACAGAATGTTTTATTTCATGGTGGAAGTAATCCTACCAATAAAGATAGTAAAGATAGTTACTGTAGATAAGTGATTTTAAACAGTCATATTTTTAGATACCTGGGAGCAGAAATAGAATGCTTAGATGGATGACAAAAAAAAAGTAAGGTTCCTTGGTAACATCGATGAAGACACAATTTCGTAGAGGAAGAAGACGATGGATAAGGACGACTGGAAAGAGATTCTTGAGGACTTTATGTCGTTTTTTTAATTTTCCTTAAACTTGATCTTGGGTTTAATTTATTACATGCTTATTGTAACTTTCTCGTATATTTTTGCATACTGTTTCAAATATCTTAAATGAAATACTTTCTCATTGGGATTTAGTGGAAGTCTTAATACACTTTTGTAATCGTTTTGGAGCCAGACTGCAGATACGTCTCTGTAAAAGTGACATAGGGATGTGGAAATGCTCTGTGGCATGTGAGAATTAAGGGAGTTAGTGAGTTGGCGGCAAGTAATAAATTTTCAGGGTGAGGTCCTGCGACTCTTGTGGATCGATTCTTGGGTAAACTCCCAGAAGATGAGCCAGGCTCATTTGCCGGAAGAAATTAAAATTTCGGAGTATTTTTTAAAGTTTTCTTAGTGGTTTTTAAATGTATGTAGTAAAAATTGCAAAGTTGTCTACGTACTTCTTTAAATAAGAGCATGTCTTTTATAAATATATTAGGAAAACGTAATAAGAATCCCTTAACATTTCGGTGTAGGGTATACAATTTTTCTCCATAGATCTGCTTCACTTTTTATTAATTCTTCCACTGTTGCTTCTCGTTATGTTCTAAGCCTGTTTTTACCAGATTCACAAAGAGAAGAATCTCATGTACCTATCAGAGTTCCTCGTTTTCTTTTCTTGCTCATGGTGTCCGTTGCAAGTGTCATCTTTTTTCTTAGTTTTATTAGATTAGTTTTATTTTTAGACCTTATTTTTTGTGCTTGTTTCTCATATTATTTTGAGTGTTACGCCTTCTCTTCTCATTCGCATATCTATCTACTTATTTTAATATTCGTTCTTTTGGAAATACCCACAATTGCCACTAATAAGTGAAGGTCGATGATGCAAGGTTATTTAAACTTCATAAGAGAATACGTCTTTATATTTGACACAAATTAAAAACAACAATTTTTCATCAAAACATTTGTTGACTCTCCAGTAAGTAATATATTTCTTCCACACAATAAATAATATTTAAAAAATTAAATGGGATAATCGTTGGACAGAATACTAAGTAAATCAATATAGATTCTTAAAAAACGAACTTGAATAAAGGATATGTTAAAGGTCATCATACAGTCCTTGTGTTCACAGTGGGACATATGTGTGCTTTGTAACAATTATTTTGCCTACCACATTTGGATCATTATAGGGGGTTGAAAATTGGGGACAGAAATTACTGGGCTGGAGATAACATAAGCAAAACAAAGCGGAACATTTGCGAACGGCTACTCAGGGTTTTTTTGGAGAGCTGGGTCGTAGATAAGTGAATAGAACACGGGGGACTGGAATGAGGCAACTACAAAAAATAAATCAAAAGGGTACTTACATGGATCTCCTGGACAAACACAACACAAGAAGGTTCTGAAGCTATTTAAAAAATGGACGCAGCTTACAAGAATCCTCCTGCTGGATAAAAGAAAGGTTTCTTTCCTATAAAATATAAAAAAGGGGTTAGAATCTTTTTAAAAGGAAATAATAACTTGGTTTAGGGAAAAAAATTACGTATTTATTGTTTTCTCATCACAAACAGTTACAAATATAAATAGTAATACAAAATAAACGTACAATCTTGCTATTGGTTTACAACTCTAGAAGTTAAAGATACTAGAAGAACTTACAATTGTTATTGGGCGACATTTTGTAGCGGAAATAAATGATTATAAATAAAAAATATCTTTTTAAATAGAACTATGCATAGAGGTTAACATTTTTAAAAGCAAAACAAAACAAATTCTACACTTATGGTTAGGTATGTGCCAAATGTCAAGAAAATAAAGCTAGCTGTCGTATGTCAATATTAAATTTTAAAACTTTATGAGAATAAATAATATGACAGCTAGATACTCCCTAACATTTATAATTTTACTTAATTTCTTAACTTATCATGAAAGCAACTATTGATGGAAAATGTCTATTTTGACTTTAAAGTTCAACAAAAAAAATTACCTGAATTTCACTAAATGTTATTTCTCCTTTAAAAGTTCAGAGGTTGGAACTGGACTCAAAATTCACTGCAACACAAACAAATGTATCTCACAAACTGCGAACATAGTCTGGAATGACCGGTTACAATAAAATGAGGATGGAAGCTGGACACTGGGACGCAATCTTCAAAACTCAAAACACTTAAGCCTTTGCTTGAAACCATGTGGGTATCTTTTAAACTTGTTTGGAACGCTTTTTTACAAATTCTTTAGATGATACACGGCACAAAAACAAAACAGTGATTACTCTGACAAAAATTGACACATTACATTCGAGTATAATTCACTTATCTACAAACAAATTTGCCGGTTTCTTCAGACCACCCACGCCGCGTCTTCTTTCTTGAAAATCTCTTTCCAAACTAAATTTACTTCGAACTGACGTATCATTCAAAGGGACTAGCCAATCGGAGTTCTCGTCAAACGAGGCGCTCAGGGTATCTGACCTTGATCATTCTTTAGCTTTGAAAATTGCGAAACTAAACGTAGAATCTGACCATATTTTATTACGCAGTTGAAACTGCAACCGAAGTTTTCTTGGTTGCGTCCAGACACTGACGTCACAATATAAACAGAAATTCAACGGAATTTTATACATAGCCTAGGGGCGTACAAAATAAATTTTATACATTGAATATTCGATGGTTATAAGGAATTTATTCATGCTTCAATATTTTTCTATTTATTTATATTTTGTGCTTGTACTATTTTAGTTTTTATTTTGCTTTGGGTTGTCTGTATGGCTGTTTTGTTTATAATAGTAAAAGTTTTAGCTCCTTATATGAGAACTAGCAAGACCCACTAGTTGAACGCCATTCTTTTGCTGATTGTACTTCCCTTTTAAAAATATATCTTAATTTCCTATAGACCGCCAAATATTCTGGCCACTGACTGAATACTTATCCATTTCAATAGTTGTTCGGTGCTTTTGCAGCCGTCATACACTCAGCTGGTGGAAGTGACAAAAGAAATTTTTCAATTTCTATTGAGATCGGCCCGGCTACGCAAACTGCTTACGAAAAATGAACATACTGAGCAGGAAATAATTTTCAACTTTCCTAATCCATTTTTAAACTGATCTTCATCATGAAGTAATACATATGTTTTTGTGTATCATTAAATATGATTACTATTGTATACAGATACATTTAATCAACTTGTTCAGCTTACCGTTATTTAAAATTTACCCACATACAAAAAACCATTAAATTTTGAAGGTAATGTCAAATAATTGATATCACGCCAATTATTTTTATACGCTGCACAAAATTTATACACGAAGAATACATATTGAACTAATTAGAACAACTACAAAAAGGATGTTTTATTTAAACAAGTTGCAGTTTATATAAACATATTGCAATCATAATAAATTCCATATTACTAGACGAAATAGCACCGTGATAAACCTGCCTTCAAATCCAGACTAATAGAAATAAAGTTTTATTTCTGCTTTGGCATTTTATTTTTCAACCAATTACCGAATATTTTTGCCAAATGAGTCTTTCAAGTCGAATGCAGAATTTAGAAAATTCTTGTGCTGCTACATGCTTCAAGTTCATGACTGCAATATCTTGGAAAATTAGTCCATGGACGTTAATGCACTTTAAGATTAAATTTGGCTTTATTATAATGAAACGAATTTTACGATTCGTATCTACTGTGTTTGGCTAACTTCAACTTTTTTTGTGTACGATTTAAATATTCTTTATTCTTTTTGTATAATCATTTGTTCCTTTGGGTGCAGTTTTTTATAAACTTTAAAAAACAATAATAAATAGACATTAAAGGCTTTTAAAGTTATAGAAAGAAATAGGTTATAAAAATATCTAAAGGAGCTTCTAGTTTCAAATATGAACAGTTCCATTTCTATGAGAGGAGTTTGGAAAATAGCTTTTGGTGTAAATTCTTTAACTTCACTTAAAAGCCTGAACGTTAACGGCAACCTTATAACTTCTTCACAAGAAATTGCGAATACTCTAGCTGCTGTCTATGAAAATCACCCATTCAGTAAAAACTATGTTGTTTATTTCCTAAATATCAAGGTAGAAAAAGAAAAAACTAGCTTGTTCCTAATGGAACCTGAAGAAAATCTCATCTCAAGCTCAAAGAGTTTAAATCACTTGAGCATCTTGATCACTTAAAAAATTCTAGTGCTGGCCCAGACGATATTCCAGTAATATATCTTTAAACACACCTTTCTTCTCCTTCAAAACATTATATTCTCAAATTACCTCAACCTTGTTTAGCCAAATCGGCACATTCCACTGGACTAAATCCATTAGTATTTAAGACCCAACAAACCTAGTCTCGATCCAGAGTCTTACAGACCGATTTCTTTCATCTGTTCTACGGGAAAAATATTGAAAAAAATAATAAACTCCATGCTACTGTGGACTTAAAAAAAAATCAAATCTTTTCATAAATGGAACAAAAGTGCTTCGAAAAAATAGTTCTGCTATCGACAATATCCTTCACCTAGAGAGCGAAATTCATGATTCGCAATCAGCGCTACTCAACAAGTTTTCTTATTTTATTGATCTACGGAATAATATATCGTATTGTGAATTTATTAACAAACCTGTTTTAACGATTTTTGTTTAATTTCTTGTGATATATAATGTAGGTTAACAAATAATTTCAGTTATGCCTTTGCTGTTTAGCGATATGCAGTGTATTGAAAAATGATTCATGTTATCTGGATACATAAAGACTGTTATCGACAAAGAAATATGTACAACGGCGGAGATATCTGTGAATATCGTGTTACCAGCAAATAGTTGTCATCATACATACATTTTTGTTAATGGGTCAAATTTAAATGATCTGATATTATTTAATATCTGAGTATATACTAATATTTTATACTAATAACAGTAAAATAGTCAATTGGCAAAAATGTTATGTAAAACATAGGAACAGTTTTTGCAATCTCAGTGTTTAACTTATTGTTGTTATACGATATAGTATCGTCTGTTTGGGTTTGGTTGCTTTGTCTGTTGTATGACTCCTCATCCTTTTTAAGTTGTAGTAGTTTTATTCATAGCGGTGCTTAAATAAAACAAAAAGAACAATTTTGAAGAAAATAAAAGACAGTCGAAACGTAGACAGTTACCTCCAGAAGAACGGCGTTTAGTGCTAAAAGTGGAAAGTTATTTTAATTTGGAAAAAAATAACATGGGTCCATTAACATCTATTATGGCAGTTCAGAAACGCACATGTGATGCTTGCGGAGAGAGAGAGGACATTCCGAAGAATTAACAGCATGAATGAGGAAAATAAATAAAGTAAATAAAAAAATCGGCGACATCCGAACACTTTAGATTTGCTCCAAGTCACTTGAGTTAGCAATTAAAAATATTATATACAATATGTATAAAGCTAAAGAACATGTAACAAAGAGTGCTTTGTTCAAAAAATAAGGGACAAGGAACGGTCTGATAATTTAACCAGTTTGTCGAGACTACTGAAACATTTAGGTTTGTGTGAGCTCTCTAATGTATCAAAATGTCGCCATTTTTAAGAAAATACATCAACAATAAAACCTGTGACAATCAAAGGCAAGTTGTATTTTGTATATTTTTTATTTAAATAATCAATCCGACATCTTTTCTGCTGAAGCATGTGCTATATACAAATCCCTTGAATTGTACTGTGAAAACCAGTGGAACAAAATAGTCATATGCACTAATTCACTGTCAGTATTACATTTCTTACAAAACTTGAAATTCACAATCAATAGCAATATATTCAGAAATTTTTCAACAGTTACTAAAACTATCACATCCATTAAATTTGTATGGGTTACGGGACACTCAGATATTTTTGGCAATACTATTGCTGATTCTATAGCTAAAAATCCATTACAGCACCTACATATGGTGATAGAAAAATTCAACACATGTGACCTACTTGCCTATATCAAACAACTAAATTTAAATGGGACAGACGATGGGTCAGTTTGGTGAAAGCACTAATTTATACAAATTACAACCAACAGTAGCTGTAAAATAATTTTACAAAGATGCTATACTAAGCAGAAAACACAGTGTCAACTGTCTTAAGATTAAAAGTAGATCATGGATGTTTTCCGAAACATCTACACAAAATAGGAGTTCTCCCAACAGACCGATGTGATAGCTGATTTAAATCACACATTTTCAACTGCCCACTACATCGTAATACAAGCACATGGCTGCTAAAAGAATTGATAAAAGAGGGTTTAAGTACACCATTAAACGTAAATCTTCTATTTTAAGTGAAGACAATATAAAATTTTTTTAAATCAGTATGACATTTCTTGTAAAAATTAAATTAAAGGTATGAGTGTCAAATTGATCGTATGCACGAACATTTCCTTTGTATGTTTACCATATATGTTGCCCACCTACCTAACCGTGGTTTATGTCTTGTTTTTTTTTACAATAAAGCCGCTCTGATGAATCCCTGAGTGTGAAAAGTGTTCTTATACAATTCTGTATAAATAAATACTAATATTGACATGTAATGACGAGTCTAAGGGTTCATAGCCAAAGCCAATAAGCAAAAAAAAAAAAATAACGTATGTTTAACGTAACATAACCTCAAAAACTAAAATGGAATAATATTTTTAGTATATTAGAAAATAATAATTTGTTTATTTTGCACAAACAAATTTAGTGAAACTCATGATGAAACTGCAAAGGCTTAATTTGATTTTGTCTTTTCATATTGTCAGTATAAATTAATCTGATGTATAATCTTCAATAAAACAGATGATAATAAGTTTATGAAATAAAAAAACAACGTTGAATCGTTCTGTAATTTTGCCGGAAATGGTGATAAATCGTTTTAGACTTTCACGATCACAGATCGTTCATAAATTATTTTTCCTTTAATTCTTATTATATTTTCTTCCTCATACTGTTCTATTTTTTTTTCTCAAAATTTATTAGTCCTGGCCTAAAATGAAATAATTTCAGTAGAGATAAAATTTTTTCTTAGTTTACAATAACTAAAACATTTCAAATTATTTTATGAATTAAAAACCAACTCCGTCTCGTACAAACAACCTCATTTCAAAAACAGACAAATACGAATACAGTTTTAATTCACTAGTCGCATTTTATTCGCAAACAACTGCCGAATCGTTTTGCCAAATGAGTCTTAAAGTCGAATGCAGAATTTAGAAAATTTTCGTACTCCCATATTGATGTTCGCGACTGCAATATTTGGGGGAAGTGTAGCATTTCATTCCAAGGATTTTAATACACTTCCAGATGTTCCAGATTAACTCCCGACTCCCGCTTCGATCCAGAAACTTATTTTTTATTCAGGCGTTCGAAGTTGCAGCAGTATTAAAATTAGACAGCCAACATTGCAATTGTAAGGAATTCGTTCGAGCTTTATAGTTCGCGAGAAGTTCTTGTGGATTTGAACGACTTTTCACCTGGAGTTTAAAATTACTCTGGCAGCTTTCTATAATTAATAGTAGTTTAGTGATGTTTCTTTCCATTATCCGAAAAAAGTTTGTTGATGTAGAAATTTATCCAGGAAATATTTATATCGGCACTTAAAACATTACTAATTCGGGATATTTTCAAGAATATTGGTCTGGATTCAGATGTACTAGAATAATTACTAAATTTTATTGTAACTGGATTGCCCTATAACATCGATGTATAAAAATTACATCGGTCAAACTTGTATAACATATAGCAAAACACAAAACATTCACATAATCTTTCTCTTAATAAAAAAAATTATATAAAAAAATCCAATATGAAATATTCTAAAAAATATCCTTTCGGATTACATCACAGAAAGTTTTCGTACATTCCTGATCATAATTTCATCAGAAATTATCATCAATGCCTTATGGTGCCATATGACGCCAATTACATTTTCCCACGAATACCATATTTCGTCGCGTCTTTCTGACAATTTCCAAAACTTTAACGATTTTGACATGGCGTTGATCATCGCTCCGTCATTTTCTATTGCTGTTATGACGCTATGAATTTTTTATTAAATTCGCTTTCTTCTTCTATCTCTTGCAGCTCATTTATTTCATAATCTGATGAATCCCTGGTAAGTGGAAGTGGTCGTCCATAGCAATATCGTTCTCTGAATCATCTACGACTTCTGGCTCAACAGATTGATGAAGTGTGGAAGTAGATGCTTCGGTTAGATCTTCTAAACTAATTTCAGAATGGGCAATACTTTGCCTGCTGGAACATTTATTATTTTTTTCTTCGCACTTGTCTTAAATTGGGTGGCTTCCTTTTTTTATCTTCTAAATATCGAATGAAAGTGTATTCGATATCTGACGAACTTGATGTAGTATTATTTGTTGTATGACTATCAGTTTTCACTAGCGGTTGTGTAACGTGGGTGCTATTCGGAGGCAAACATATAAAATGAATGTCGTGTTTTCGACACAAATCCAGGACTTCTAACATTAATATGAGAAGATAATTTGTCTCCTAAAACGACCTTTTTTCCCTGATTTTTTTTAAGCCTGGGCAATAGAATAGTGTTAAACCAATGTGCAAATGCCTGTGATTCGAACCAACCAGATGCAGTATTTGCATAACACGTACCAGAGGGGCCATTTTCAGTCCAGGTGTCCCACAAATGCTTGAATTTGTACACCACATAAGAAGGTAGTAGCTCACCAGCATTATATCTAATTTATATTGGAATCAAACTGCCAAGGTAAGAGTTGACAGTCAGTACACCGAAAATATCAAAATACAGAGAGGAGTCCGCCAGGGTTGCGTGCTGTCCCCACTACTTTTCAATGTCTACAGTGAAGCGGTATTTCAAGAAGCGCTCTCAGACTCAATAGAAGGTATATCTATCAATGGAGAAGTTTTGAATAACTTACGTTTTGCAGACGATACAGTAATAATTACGGATAACAATGATTTACAGAACCTAATGCAACGCCTTAATGAACGCTTTCATGAGTACGGACTGAAGATAAATTTAAAGAAAACTAAATGCATGATCATGACTAAATCTGCACATGCAAATATCCAATTGACTATTGAAGATACTGTAATTGAGAATGTTAATAACTATAAATATTTAGGAACATGGATAACATCAGATGTAGACCAAACCAAAGAAATTAAGACACGTATTGAAATAGCACGTACATCATTTATTAAACTTAAAAAGTTTCTTTGTTGTCGGGATATAAGGTTAGATCTACACCTGAGAATGCTTCGATGTTACGTGTTCTCTGCTCTTCTTTATGGTCTGGAAGCTTGGACACTCAAACAAGTTCATCTGAATAAGCTGGCCGCCTTTGAATTTTGGTGTTACAAAAGAATCCTACGAATATCATGGATTCAAAGAATGTCAAACATGGAAGTAACTAGAAGGATAGGAAATGAGGCGGAAATAATATTAACTATTAAAAGACGAAAACTTGAGTACTTGGGACATGTGATGAGAGGGCAAAAATACGCATTATTACAACTTATTATGCAGGGCAAAATCCGAGGAAAGCGAAATGTGGGAAGACGAAGAATATCCTGGCTTAAGAACTTAAGGGAATGGTTTGAATGCAGTAGTGCAGAACTTTTTAGAGCGGCAGTCAACAGAGTCCGCATAGCCATGATGATTTCCAATCTTCGATAGAAGATGGAACTTAAAGAAGAAGAAGCTCACCAGCTGCATTTCCACACATCATAAGAGAATTGCTACTTTTTGAAGAGTTACAAATTCGTTCAGGATATTTAACGCCACGCTTAGTTAATACCTTTTTTATCCGGGATCATTTGTTAAGTTCGTCTCGTCATACACCATCATCATACATCACACCAGTTAATGTTTGTTTTAAATTTTGTATGTATTCAGCCATTTGGTCTGCATTGAGTGCTGCTCTACTTCTTTTTATATTTGAGGCCATCCTTGCAGTAAGGTCCTTATAACGACTTGAAAATGATTTGGTCCAAACCATACCAGGAGTATTATCCTTAAAGCGAGTTATTTTTTTTCCTTGGCGATTTAAATGAGTCTTGATTATTTGTTGTAATTCTATCCCAGTAACAGGAAATCCAGCATCACTAAGGATATGAACACATTGTACGAAGCACCTTTCCTTTTTGTAAGAGATTATTGATGGGTCTGCATATTTGGGAGATCTCAGTTTCCTGTTATAAAGTATGGGCATTTCCTAAAAAACATTTTCCTGTTAACCTTTTACGCTTGGGGATACTTTGCACCACTTGCAAATTGGCGGTGCAAAGTATACCCAATTTCACATGTTAAGTACACATGTAAAGTGTTACGTACACGTCATGAAGACGTGTACTTACCAATTTGTGTGCGCTGGGACTGTCTGCTCAGTATTATTTTGCAAAGTTAGAAAATAATAGATTTTCGAAGTTAATATTCTAACCGTTGCTTATAGATAACTGGCGACCGCAGAGACAATCGCGCGCGTCTTACTCGCGTATTGCGATGTTGCTTATGTGCTCTTGAGGTAGTACAAATATATACATAAAATTGAGCGTAGGTTTACAGAAAATATATTTTTACACGTTTGGTCCAAAGGTACCCTGCTCAGTGCAAAGTAACCCCGTTTTGCGGCATTTCCGAGGTGGTACGACTTTTTCAGTTTCGACATTAAAATTTTTTGACTTCTCAAAATGCATTAGAGACTGCTTAATAATCCCAGCATCTTTCTATTTACTTGATTTATTACGCAATCTATATTAATAACTTTTTTACTACTTTCTCCCATTAGCATAAACTTTTCTTTTACTGGCACAAATATTTTCAAAAAAAATTGTGTAATCATGATAGGAAACTGATATTTAAAAAAATATTTAAAAAAGTAAAAACTACTCTTGACGTTGTTCTTTTTTGTTTCAGACGAATATGAGTAATTGGCAGTTCATTCGAAGTAAAGCACATCTTACGAAATACTCCGTCAAATCTTCTAGACACATTTTGGAGTTGGGAGAAACTTAAGAGCGTAAGTAGAAGTGGAACGAAACACACCAAAGTCGGCAACTTTAATCCTTTCAAGTTGCCTCTCCTTCAACCCTCTGCCCCTTTAACTAAGTGAAATATCTTGTTGTCCAAAAAGACATAAGGAGGAAAAGAGACGGATACAGTCGGCAGGCCGTCCGGAAAGGCGATTTCTTACAGACCCTTGTCATTCTCACGCCCGGTGTATTTCGACGACTGGACGGAGAACTGATAAGGGCTTGTGGGAAACCGAACTACAACACACCATCTGATGATAGCGAGATGGATGGAAGATATATTAAGCACCGACTACAAATTAATTGCACAATTGTCTAGTTTCAAATATGAATGCAACTACTTTCCAGTTTTAACTCTGTAACAAACAATTTATTCTTAGTGAAATGATAATATTTCTGAATTTTAACATATTTATTGTCCGTAGATAATAGACCGGAATATGTGCAAAATGCATTTTTTTCATAAATGTTTTTATAAGATATTTGCATAAAATTGCATATATCTGCAGATTTTTATAAAAAAAGTAAGGCCAATATTTCCTAAATTTGTCAAACTTTTCTGGAACTTTTTCATCTAAAACCGCAACTAATAAATCCTCTGTTTCTTTGAATAATTTTTGGCGTAGCTGCTGTAATAAAAGGTTTTATTCAAACAATTAGCAACCCTAATATACAAATAAAAAACGGGTGTGTCAGTCCAGTGGGACTGTCGGTAGAAGTTATACTTCTATACACGCGTTCGCCGTTACAAATTTATATGGGAGTCAATCTGCACAATCATTATATATGTAAATGCTATAGGTAAGAGAGCAGAAAGGGAAAAGATTTAGATATATAGGTATATGGTGCATATTTTGCTGTATATAAACATTTAACCTGTAACAGAAGTATAGTAAATGAAGGATTGTATCAATATTTTAATGAAAATATACCGGGGTGGGCATAAGTCAGTTAACGCTGTCTGACGCGGTTCAAAAATAGCGAGGCCGCGGCAACGGAACTTGCCGTAAAAAATTGGTGCGATGACAGAAGGAGTTTGGTGTGGCGCTTGTCGTTAGTTCAAGATTGTCGGTCATCGAGTTTACGTCGCCATAGCAGCTCAAGCCGGTGTAAAGTACACTACAGAAGAACGAGTCTGTTAAGAAGTTGCATAAGAAGTTTCAACAAAGTGGGCCGGTATTAGACGCACTGCGTAGTGGTCGTGGTAGGTGGTCTGTGGTAGTAAGAGATAAAAATATGGAACTCCTTGCGTGAGACGCCCAAACAATCCACAGTTCGGGCATCGCTTTAATTATCTCGCCGAAGTGTAAGTCGCATAAGAAATTAAATTATCATTGTTATCGTCCACGTTTAATACATGCGATAACGGAAGACGACTCTGATCGTAGATGTGACATGTGGATAGGAAGAAGAGAAAGAATTATGTGGCCATCACGGTCACCCGACATAACACCATGCGATTTGGCTCTGTGGTGAGTACTCAAAAACAAAGTGTTCGTAACCCCATTACGTGATATTGAACATTTGAAAACAAATTGTCATAGGTGCATTGAGGAAGGTGGTCTGCAGTTTGGACACAAACAGTAACTTTAAAACCATAATTACTTTAATATCTAATCAAATCAATAAATTAGTTTTCTGTTTAGTTTTTTTTATTTGGTATGCAATCCCTGTATATTTTTATTTTCATATATGTATAAAAGGAGTTGAATGCAAACATTTTTTGTTTATTTTGTTATTTATACCATTGTTTATTTTGTTATTAATATAAAAATTACAATGCAATACACTGCAACATAATTCAATATAATAATACAATATAAATTAAAATGTAATATTCATAAGTATTTAAAACTGCCAATACACATAACTTACTTTACGAAGATAAAAATAAAAAACCAATAACTCTGATTATGTTGTAAATTCTCATTTTATTTTAAAATTTAGCATGTTTGCGTATATTACATATATTTAATAAGATTAACGTGAGGGTTTTAAATATTTCAAAAATAAAAAGGAAATTCATAATTGGGATTCGAACTCACAAACACCAGCGTATGAACCAAACACGTAAAGGATTTGCCAATTAGACATGACACTAACCGATTTCAAAATTGACAGTTGTCGGTCATACAGTGATTATGAAATACAAAAGCCTAAAATAATTGTATACACTAAATGTTTGCAGTCACATGTTCTTTAACACCTGAAGCGCCATTTGTATCCTATTATCTTTTTTGGCTACCTATATCCAAACGGATACAAAGGAGTGCTTTTACTTTAGGCCAGCTGAATTCAAAAGAATGCATGGTTTGTATTTAATTGAATGAGAACTTCTAAAGCATGGCTGGTTGGTCCAAAATTTGTTTTAGGCCAACGATTTTTTTTACAAGTTTATAATTAAAGACATTTTGATAAAATTAAAATATAACTATTTTGAATAAAAAAACCACATTTATTCTTAGTAGCTATTAATGAAAACTCTGTTAATGAATATTATTACATTAATAATTCGTAGTTATCATCATCAGTGGTGCTACACCTCTAGTTGAGCCTTGACCTTCCCCAGTCTATTTCGCCAGTCGTTTCTGTTCATCGCCAACCGTTGCCAATTTGCCGCGCCGATTTTCCTTGCGTCCTCGTCCACACCGTCCCTCCATCTCAGTCGTGGTCTGCCTCTACTCCTATTTCCTACTGGGACCGATAATAGAGTTCATCTGGGTGGGTAATTTTCATTTGCTCTTGACACATGTCCAGCCCATCTAAGCTGCCTATTTTTATGAAGGATATTACATCTCTACCATTTACTATTTTTTTATATTTCTCGTACAATTCGAAATTATATCGCCTTCTCCAAATACCATTCTCACAGAATGCGCCCATTATTCTTCTTAGTATCTTCCTTTCGAAGACGAGCAGAAGATTTGCGTCTGTTTTGGAGATGGTCCATGTTTCTGACCCATATGTCAGCACTGGTAGGATGAGTGTTCGATATATTATTAGTTTGGTTTTCTGGCTTAAGTTTCTGTTTTTTAGCTGCTTGCTTAGTCCAAAATAACATTTGTTTGCTAGCAGTACCCTCCGTTTAACTTCTTCAGATGTGTCATTATCGTTTGTTATGAGAGAACCCAAATATGTAAACTTATTTACTTATTTACTACCTCAAAATTATATTGGTAATAATTCGTAGTTATGAGGAATAAAAAAAAAACATTTGTGGCAAACTTTGGCATATTTCCAATCGTGACTGTTTGTTAGCCTTTCACAGCAAGCCATACATCTTCTTTTCTTATCACCATCCACTAAAACATGATCCACTAAAATATGATTTTCGTTGATCTGATTAGGCGGAGGAGGTCTTGTAAAATTTTCGTCCACAAGCTAAATGACAAGTTGTTCTTTGAATTTGGTGATGGACATTTGTTTCTTCATTTATTACTGTAGTTCCTGCTAGTATTTCTGCTGCTAATTTTCGATACCATTTGTTCCCTTTTTGTAAACTAGTAGAATCTGCCTTCAACTGATCAGAAAGATCTATAAAGGCTTTACATTTATACTCTAAAATTATTATCGGTTTTTCTATTTAATCCCCACGTCTTCTTACATGGGCTTACAGCATTACTGTGTTTTATTAAAATCATCAAGACATCTCTTTTGTTCTTCCATTTTTAACAGTACAACCTGTGTTGCTTTGTAAACTCGTAGACTGATATTTTTCTAACCTTGCCTTCACAACTTAAGGAGGATTATTTTTTCTGTTTGAACGTAAGGTTCCCACTATATGTGTTTTTCTCTTTTGAAAGTCGTGCGCTACAGAAATGCTACTATAAAAATTGTCTGTGTAAACAGTCTGCCCCTTGCCAAGTAAATTTTCTGATAGTTCCAAAACATTGTTAGTGGTCCCGCAAATATTTTTATCGCTAGTTTTATCTTTGCCACAACATTCTTTCAGGTTATATGTGTAACCGCTTTGAAGACAAAATCTGTACAATTTTATTCCAAATCTGTGCCGTAGAAATATATTTCTTGAAGCTTAGACGTCCACGAAAGGGAACTGGTGTCTCATCAATACAATAATTTTCTTCTGGGTCGTGGGCGATACATTAATATTTATCAAGGGCGTGATGTTATATAGCTGATCATCTTTTGGAGGATTGGAGTTGTTACAAAAATGCCATGTTCCTGTTAGTATTTCAAATATGTTTCTCGATAAAAGAGTGTTTATCTTATTTGTGTATCACCAATATGCCAAAAAAAGTTTCTCTTCATCATAAGTGGTGTCATACCAACTTTTTATGCGAGCATGAGGTAAATTATTAACCTGAGACTTCATAAATTGGGCGTTGCTGTTTGTTTCAGATACCATATAGTTTATTATGTTATCACTTATGAAAATTTTATAAAAATCCAGTTGTTTTTTTTTCTTTGAAGTTGGCCAGTATATCTTCAGTTACGCCTGTATTTGTTTCGAAAAAATCAAATATTTTTAGCCTCGATAACGTAAACTTATCCCAAGAAAGTAAACTTATTCCATTTACATTACCTTGTTTTTTTCAAGACAAGGTAACATCAAGAGAGCGTAATTTGTGGTTTTTAAGGGTTCCACAAAAAGACGACATGACGCCCCACGTTGGGCGCCATGTCGCTACCTGGACCCTTGGGAATGAGCGAAGGTGGTCCAGTCTCACTATCCATAGCTTGAAGTGACCGGAGCAGGTAAGGGTCTATGTCCGTGGGCATAAAGGTTATATATGACCAAAGCTAAATGGAAATACCTTTATACATTAACATGCAATAATTTATTAATTAAAACTAAGATTCTGTAAGAGACTCTAGTTAATTAATATTAAAGCTAAGAATCTGAAAGAGAAAATGAGTTAATTAGTCTTATAGCTGAGAATCTGAAAGGAAAGAATAATTAGTGCGCCTAAGACTAATAACACAAAAATAAAAAAAGGTGAAAAAAGTTGCTGAAATTTCAGAAAAAATGAAAAAGTCGATTTCTCTGGAAAGTAGATAAAAATATTTATTAGCGGTACTTCGGGAATAAACAACAATTCCATTATACATAAGTTTAATACAAAGCGAATTATCGAAGTTTGGAAATTTTCGGCTAAAAGTGTTTATAATGCCCGAATCCAAATCGATACAAGTGGCCAATAGCGCCAATTTATGAAAATGGCCCACTTGTATCCATTTAGATAAACAATGTTTTTATGATAAAATAAAATTATAACATATAAATTATAAAAGACACAGTTAATTAGAGCATTTTTGATATATATGTACGCCCAGTGGCCCCCAGAACTGTGTTTTTTAAACATGGTTGCGCTTAATGTGTTTTGTTAATATGGTGGCGCTTAATGTGTTAAAGCAAATAAGCCAAAGCTTTTTGTCAATAATATGTTAATTTTTACATATTTCCAGCATTTATTATATTTTTATAATCAAAACTGTTCAATTCAATTTACATATTTCCAGCATTTATTATATTTTTATAATCAAAACTGTTCACTTCAATTTAAATCTAACAGTAAACGAACCAAAGCTGTACATTTTTTTAAAAGGCAATAACTTTAAAGAGGTTAGTAAAACATGATATCAAAGTAACATAAACTTCAGTACACCTATTAGATTGTCGACATTTTTCACTCTGCGCTATATTACTTTCCCGACAAGCGAAAAATTATAGAACTTGCTGGAATATTTCATATTTATCTTTTCTAAAAAAGATGTAGTTGAATTTTTCTGTCAGATACGTTCTCATTTTTTTTTGTAATTTGTACCAGGGCTTTTGCCAATATTTCGAAAAATGTGAAATTTTAGTTTTTTTTTTTTACAAAATAAACAGTATTTTCTTTTAAACAGGTACAAGCGCTATTTTTAAATACAATACAGTACAATTTAAATAACATACAATAAGGATAATATACAGATCTTTCTTTTCTTCACTTCAGGATTTAGGAAATTGGTGCATGTTTTGGCACAAAGATTTTGGTAAATCTTTTTAAGCAGTATACCTATAATTATGTAGTCGGACAATTTTCAATTAAAGGTGATTAATCTACAAATTGAACCGGTAGCAACCATGTAAAATTTCAGCAGTAAATTCTTACCGGGGTCATTTTTATTGAGTAATCTTCGCCCATGTAAATAAGTGAAAAAGTAAGATAAATTTGCCCCCGTAACAATATAAATTGGTGCGATTCACGAGTGTATAGTGAGACAAGTTCATTGAATAGTTTGAAACATATGTAAACTTATCAATATTTTGCTGGTCTATATATATTTACGTTCTTAGAAAGAATGGTAATGAGAGAAATATGATATTCCTTCAACATTATATATGTGTATAGGCGTAGTGTGTTCTATTTCTTGGGAATATATTTATTAAATAGACTTTATTATTAACTTTAAAATAGTTTTGAGATAAGTAAATTTGAGGCAAGTTTATTCTTTATATAGTATTAACCCATTAACGGCCGGTCAATATAAAAAGAGAAATTTGACAATTAATTTATTAGATTGGATTAAAATCACATAAATTAAGACTAATTTACAACTAAAAAGATTTTTTTTTCTCATTTTCAAGGAAATCAACACAATTTTTAATAAAGGAACATATTGTATCTTAAATGTAAATTAAATTTTAACCTAAAATTTTCGAAACATTCGGGGTGTAGATGCATTCTACACCTTTTACATACATAAATAGTATTACTTTGCACATCCTATATTTTTGCACTATCGTCTTTTTTTGTTATGTGGCCAATATTGTCGAATCTGGTTTCATCTGGTAAACTAAATTTAGATTGACGTCCGTGTACTAAGTTTTACACTGATGTAGCGGTCTCTTCACTGTTATAAATAATAATTATAAATCTATGTCGGCTCATGCTTTCTCTTATAATATGCACTTAATAATTTTTTTTAAATCTATGTTATTCATTTTAAAATCGTGACGGTTATTCTGGGATGCATAAATATTTGTAAAATATAGAAAGTTCTCAATTACTTTTTTGTCATAAAAGAGTGAAAAAACTTCAATATATGACTTGGTTGGCTTTTGTATTGTCTAAATATCAATCAGATATGTTGAATTACTACTAAGCACGAATGAGTATCTTTTGTTACAACTTGAGACAAATTTGGATTTTCTATTTTTGCCTGGTTTTTTTCTTTGGACGTGTAATTCCCAATCACTTGTATTTCATATGTACCTGCAGTATCCAATTTTGTTGAGTCTTTACAAATAATATTATCATCAATGTCTTCTACATCAGACACTTTCTAATCTAATCTTGGCAGCAAATAAACCACTTTAAGTGAGTCAGCATTTTCACAATCTGAGTCCTCTTCTAACAAAACAACTCTTTGTGGCTATCATAAATATGTGCAGAGATAGAAAGATCAAATTGCCGCTAGCGATAAGCCGGTTTATTAGGTACCTATTTATTCTAGGTAGCTATCTGATTTCTTGGAATCTATTAAATGTAAAGTTTAATACCATACTAAACCCCGATTGCTTTTGGGGATTATTGTTTCTTTTATCTACAAGGTGATTTCTGGGAATTCATTAAAAGAAAATGTGAAGTGGACAGATATAAAAATTCTGCCATGTAGAAATGATAGTCCGCACACAATTTTCTTTAAGTAAAACTATGATAACGAACTATGCAATTCTTTTAATCTAAAAAAATCATCACAGACTACACATAATATACGAGAAGTGCTACTTAAACCTGCCTACAAAGAACAGCCAAAAGGAAAGATTTGGTATACTTATGCCATTCGGGTATGATACCAGAAACGCACTATATTATAAAAAAAAAATTGGTCCAAGATGATGTACGAGAAGAGGACAACTACTAACAGAAAATGTGACCACACTTTTTACAATTTTCTCCGTGCAAAAGTGTTCTGTGAAATTCCTAAATTTTTAGCATTAATATTATTTTATTTAAATTTCTATTTTTGGTTAATATAATATAGGCTGAAAAGCATGCGAAATCATAATTAAATGTTAATTTTTCTTAAAACTTGTGTCTTATTTAACCGATATTAGCCTGAAAATAAACAAAATCGTCTTTATCTCGAAACTTGCTTATTCTAACTTAATGCAGTCTTGCACTAAGGGTGTAATATTAGGTATGTCACAATATTGGTTTATTAAAGTTACTGCAAAATTGGCGACAAGAAAATTTTAAATAATTTAAATATTCTGCTTCACTGATTTTTGATTACGTTGGGTATTATCAGCTTTTAGCTGATTGAGCTATCAAAAATTTTCGAACGGAGTATAATTTATTTTAACACAATACTTTGTTTACTATATATATTGATCTAGTATTTTTTACTATAAATCTCTAACGCGAAAGTATTTCCCGAACAAAATTTATAACTTTTCAGCTGATGGATGACGACTTCCCAATAAATTCCGTTTTTTGAAGTTCTGACAATCCCCGACCAGCACTAACCTGAAGTTTCAGTTAAAGTTTAACGATCTGTAAGAGTGGTAACAGAATAATGTGGATTTGTTTTTGAAGAGTTCATATTTTATGCTGCCATTTGTTACAGATATGCCGTCATCTGGAAAATGCATCGGGGAAACTATTAAAGGAGAATTCTGGAGAAATATCGGGTTCATTTCTGAGAGTTATGTGTGTGGTTATATTGATATATTGACGTATCACAGAAATTGGTTTGTCGTTGAGACTACATTTTACTGATTAATCCGTATATACGGTTACTTTGAGATTATTGACACTAGAAATGGAAAAGTATGAGTATATTGTAAATATATATAGTTACACTATAAATGGTAATTTATAATTTAGTAGAGTAGTTAATAGAAACCTGATTTCCAATTTTATATTATGTTTAATTAGGGCATGTTTTTATTAATAAGTGATAATAATAAAATGTTAACAAGAACAACAGTGCATTATTTCATTACTACATTTCATTACATTATGTGATTTTTTCATTTTTGTAACTGTCATAACTTTATAGTAAAATGGAACTTTTTTATTTAACCCATTAAATATTCCACAAATATGATAAGGCATGCAGGAGTTACAGACGGGTAAATACCAACAGTGACTATACACTAATAATACCAAAACTAAAACACTAACTACCAATAATACCGAAACCTCTTGGAGATAGATTAAATTACCAATTAGAGCGCCTTCAAGAAAAGCAGGTTGTAAACAGACTATAAGAAGAGAGAATTAAAACTAGAGAATTCAGTTAAACAGGATATAGATGAAGAATGACAGACCATAAAGACAGCCATGTCGGAAGCAGTGGAAAAGTGTATAGGAAGAGGGCATATAAAAAGACGGCAAGACTGGTTCGATCAAGAAGGTAGGAATAGACTAGACGGGATCTGTTTTAGATTGGAAATTTTCCATAGAAAGCTATTTTTTGCTGGAATCCCTTCAGGATGTGCTCAATATCGAAAATCATGATATGCGCCAGTCGCAAACCCTGTGCTAAATTTTTATTTAACAAAATCTGAAAACAATTGAATTTTTTTCATTTTTTTGCTCCTATTTTCGTTTATAATTCGGAAAATATTGATCCTACAGAAAAAATTAAAAGATACCTTATTCAATTTTACACAATATTTCGTACTGTAAATTGTATTGAAAATTTAATGTTTATTGTTGAAAAAAAAAGCAATAATTGGGAAAAAAGTACAAAAAATTAAGTTAATCCTTTAAATGTTTTTGACTTTCTAAACTTGACTTACAAGCTCCATATTCCGCCTAGAAAAACTTTTTAATATGTTTAAAACATGTGCTAAATTTTGTTAAGATCGGTCAGATAGGTTTTGCATAATAATTGTGCAATCCAGCCTACTGGAAAAAAATCGCAAATTTTCAAATTTATAGTAGGCCCTAAATAAGGCCCTCAGATTTTTAGATATTGGGCCCATCCTGAAGGGATTCCAGCAAAAAAATAGCTTCCTATGGAAAATGTTAATTATGGTCTGAATTTTTACAGATCCCGCCTAGTCTAGAATGTTTTGGCAAAAAGAAACAGGGCAAAACTACAAAGAGACAAAGAAAATACCCGAAATGCGATCGAAAACTGGCATTCGAAAAAAAATGTGGCAAGAAGAAGAAAAGTGAAAAGAATTTGCAGAAAAAAGAAAGGAGAACAGCTAGAAAAGCAATTGAATAACATAGAAGAAGCCTAGATAAACAAAGAGGTAAAGAATTTCTACCAAGAAATTAAGAAATCCAGAGAAACTACAAAGAATAATCCACAGTATTGCAGAAACAAAGGAGGCTTACTTCTAGGTGAAACAACAGAAAAATTAAAGATGGGCGGAATATTTCGAAGATCTATTAAATACAGACCAAGAAGAGGAACTTGAGGAAAAAGAGAATCGGCAACAAGATGAAAAAGGAACGTGCGAGGAAACAACTCTGAATGAAGTCAAAGAAATAATAAGAGACCTAAAAACTAACAAAAGTGCAAGAGCAATTGGTATCCCAGCTGAGATTTTTAAGGAAGGCGGCGAAAGACTGAAGAAAAGGATATTTTACTTGACACTAATAATTTGGAAAAAGAAAAAAATACGGAAACAATGGAATTATTATTTGTCCTATCTATAAAAAAGGAGACAGAACGGAGTGAGAAAACTGTAGAGGTATAGCACTATTAGAAGTAGTCTACAAAATACTTGCAAAAATTATTAGGAAAAGATTAATAAAATATGATAACAAAGTGATTGGAGAATACCAGGGAGGTTTTAGATCAGGAAGAACACCTACTGATCAAATTGGTATGTAAATTAATACAAAATACATGGCACGAACAAAACTTAGGATTACATATGCTATTTATCGATTTTAAACAAGCTTCTTCTTCTTTGAGTGCCTCTTCTATCGGGGATTGGATATCATTAGGGCGATTCTAATTTTATTTACTGCAATTTTGAATAATTCGTTAGTGGTAGAGGCAATTAGTTCTACGGCCTGGATTTCTGCCTCCATGGATTTTTTTTTTGTATTATATTTTGTAGGAATGTGTACTTTTGTCCTCTGATCAGGTGGCCTAAGTATTCCAAGATTTCTTTTTTTTTATATTCAGTATAACTTCTGGGTCGTTATTTATTCTGCGTAATACCTATTTATTTGTAATTTTATTCACCCAATTTATTTTTAGTATACGGCGGTAGCACCACATCTCAAAGATTTTTAACATTCCTCTGTTTAAGAGTCCATGCTTCAACACCGTAAAGCAAAGTACTGAATAGCATTTTAACATTCTAGTTCGTAGATGAATACTAATATCACGAATACAAAATAATTTTTTCATTTTTTATAAAGGTAGAGCTGGCAATTTCAATACGTCTTTTTATCTCGTGATTTTGGTCACCTGTTTTATTGATGAGGATTCCTAAGTATTTGTATTTGTTTACTTTTTCGAGTTGGGTACCGTTTAGTGCGATACTAGTGTCATGTATTGGATTCTTACTGAAGGTCATATATTTGGTTTTTTTGACGGTTATCCTTATGCAGTAGTTATTACATATTTCATTCATACTTTCAACTAGATGTTGTAAATCTTCCGCTGTTCTTGCCATTATCACAGTATCGTCAGCCTATCGAATGTTATTGATAACTTTTCCATTGACTATTATCCCTTTGTTTGCATGTGAGAGAGCTTCTTGGCAAATTTGTTCGATGTAGATAATAAACGAGAGCGGTGACAATATACAACCCTGTCTTACTACTCTACGTATTTCTATTTCTTCCGATGTTTGGTCTTCTTTTTTTATATTAGCTCGCTGATTTCTGTACAGATTTATTCTTTTTATGTCTCTGGTGTCGATATTTTTACCCTACAGGATTTCTTTCGAGTTTATTGTGGCGTACTTTGTCAAAGGCCTTTTCAAAATCTATAACGCAGGCGTGTACCTCTTAGGTAACATCTAGACATCTCTATATTACGACGTTTAAGGCAAAGAGAGCTCGTGTACCTAATCCTTTTCTGAATCCTCTCTGTGTATCGTTAATATCGATATCTAACTTTTGATAGATTCGGTTGTGGATGACTCTAAGAAATATTTTAAGCAGATGACTCATCAAGGAGATTGTTCGATGATATGAACATTGCATTGTCTTAGTTTTCTTCGGTATGGTGACAAACGTAGACGGCAACCATGCTTGAGATATTATACCAGTACTGTATATTGTATTGAATAGATGTAATATTAAGGTTACGGATTTATCATTCAAAAGCTTCAACAGTTCTGTAGGAATTTCATCAGGTCCATTTGCTTTTCCATTGTTAGCGTTTCTTATTGGGTATTCTACTTATTCTTTCAATATGTCTGGCCCAGTTGCATTGATTATCTGAGTTAAGTTGTTTCTATCGTCTTCAAATAATTCATTCAGGTATTCTGTCCATCTTTTTATTTTATTATTCTCTAGATCTAAAATAAGATTTCCATCTTTGTTAAGTTCGCCTATTTGGCATTTCTTTCTGTTTCCTGTTATCTCTTTTACTTTTTTGTGCATATTGAACGCATCGTACTTTTTCTCATAGGTTTGCATTTTTTCACACTCTTCTTTAATCCACGCCTCTTATACTTTTATTCTTTTTTGTGTTTGTTTATTTATTTGTATTTGTCTAGGTAATTTTTCATCTTTCTTCTTTGTTCCATCAAGTCTAGTATATCTTGTGTCATCTACTGCTTATTATTTGTTGTTGTTTTTGTAAGATGTTTCTTTCCTGCTGTTTGTATAGCTGTATTTATGTACTTTAATTTTTGGTTAACGTTATTGGTATCGTTAATTTGTTGCTGCACTGAACGGAGGTTTTCATTCATTTCTTCTCCTGTTTATTGTCGTATATTTTTGATTCTAAGTTTATTTAAATCTAGTGTCTTTCTGTTTGGTTTTCCAATCTTTTTTAGTCTCGCCTCAATCACAGTAACTACCCGGTTATGAACCTATATCAGATCCTGGGTACGTCTTAGAACATTAGCAGCATTACGATACCTTATTGCTATCATAATGTAGTCTATTTGATTTATCAGTATTTTTTCTTTGGTATGTTGTGGAGATGTCCATGTATATAACCCTCGAGGAGGTAATTTGAAAGGTGTTTGTTATTACGAAGTCCTCGCTTTGACAAAATTGAATCAATTTTGTCAAGAATCCTCTGTCATTTCTGTTTCAGTCCATAGTTTCCTACTTGTTCTCCTACCTTACCTTGACCCACCTTGGCATTAAGATCGCCCATTATTATGTTTAAACAAATATATCTCCCTAAATCGAAAGATGCCATGAGAACATTAGAAATACCAGAAGAGCTTATAAAGCTAGTGAGAATAACGTTTAGCAACACGATGAATAGGGTAACAATGGAAGGAAGCTTTTTAAGACAGTTAACACGAAGACCAATGAACATAGTGTGGTCCATAACAAAACAACCGATAGTAATAAGAAGAAAAAGAAAAGACCCTAGTAAGTATGTTTAGGCAACTAGACTTAAGTTATGTGTTGCATATGTTGCAGAAAGTTGACACATGTTGTGTGTCAGTGGGACAGTAAGACAATAAGGCAAATAAAAACGATCGATAAACGCCAAGTGATTATGGAATCTGCTTATCTACAAATATGGAGGACGGAGTTTTTAATTCAAATTAATAAATACAGAGCAAGTGGAAGAGAAATTGTATATCGGATGGGACGTGGTTTGACACCCATGACGTTTCAAAATCTGGTTGAGCAGATTCTTTTTGTCGCTGTACAACAAAAGCTTCATCAAATAAAGGAAACATATTACAATAATCCATGGAGGAAAAGAAATGAGTTTTATAATTAATGCTTTAGCATTGTCATGCAAAAACATTAAGGACTCCCGTGTCGACTATCATGATGCCACCACATCAGAATTATTTGAGAACTGATTTTCAACAAAGTTATTGCCAAATATAGCACCAAACAGTGTAATTGTGATGGACAATGCCAGGTACCACAGTTGTAGGCCGAATAAAGTTCCATGTTCTAATGGCACCAAACGTAGAATCCAGGAATATATGCTGGAAATGATATATATTATGAAGATAATTATTCCAAAAAACAATTATTTGAAAACAATTTTATTAAAAACCTTTGTAAAAGGTATATATTTAAAAACCCAAACGGGTTAATTAGACAAAACGTTTTCGGAATCCATATTCCATCATCAGTGTCTAGGAGTACACAGTTGCTTCCATACAGTCCTGGTAGACACACTGTCTCAGGACTAGCAACTTCAACGTGGATTCATATGTCGCCATGTTACCTAATCCAACGGTAACTTTAACATCAACGTATTATAAGAAATACTGTAAATCAAATGTAACTAATTATTTGTTAACGGGTTTTTACCCATATATTTACTGGCTACATTCATGTACTCCTAGACACTGATGATGGAATATGGATTCCGAAAACGTTTTGTCTAATTAGCCCGTTTGGGTTTTTAAATATATATCTTTTACGAAGGTTTTTAATAAAATGTTTTTAATATATGGTATACAGCCAATTACAGGAACGTAGATTCCTTGTGGATAATTATTTGAAACTTTTTAATCATTTTCCATCACAAAACAATATTATTGCGACAGTTTGGCAGAGTTAAAATGCATTTCCTAATGAAGCTTAATACTAATCAAAATTGCATACTTACTTTGGATATTTTGACTTCCGACGAGAAGCGGCAAAAAACTGTTAGTGTTAAAGTGCGTTATAATAGTTCAACACTCAACAAATCACAATTTCCTTTAGAGGCTTATCTGTGGAACTAATAAGTGTTTGTAGAGATCAATGTAATAGTACTACAGTCGGAACCTCATTCTTTCAGAGCTGAAGTAAATCTAGTAGAACCTAGTAAATCATCATCATGAACCTGATGATGATTTACTAGGAACAGCTGAAGTAAACGATGAACCTGGAGAATTGGTAATAAAATGTAAATCATCAAAAACTATACAATCGATGAGTCTATTGATAAAGAACCTGGGTCATCAGATATTCTGTAGAGCAGTATCAAAAAGAGAAATCGAGATAAGACCGCATTCACGCATTTTCAAATAGAGTATAGTAGAAAATGTAAGGAACAAATAAAAAAAGGCTTTATGAGCTATAACAAACATGCTTTTAAAAATTTATATTCGACACTAAATATATTTTATATCGACGGACATCCAGATAAACACCCCTGTCACAGCAGTATATCATCTAAATAGATTTCCTCATCGTCGAATTTCAACATATCGGTCGACAGTAACAAAAAAGGCGGTTCATTATTCTTCCACCACCACTCGAATAAATTGAAGTTGATGGAAATTTCACGCCAGTAATTCGTTTAGTGGTATGTGACCGTTATTATCATATGCCTTTTTTGACGTCATCGTTATTCATTGGTGTACTCAAATAATTTATATAAATTAAATTAATTTTTTTCCTTGTCAAATACAAAAAACTGTGTCTGCTGTGTAATAATTTCATCGAGCAAAAAGACAAAAGAGGGAATATAAAGGTAGTGGGGCAAGAATATTGTTAGACAGGAAGTGCGATCTTTAGAGGCCACATTAAACAAGGAAAGATATTGCATTTGTTTGACATCAAATTTAGTTGGTTTATGTTATTGTTTGTCACAAATGTCACATGAAATCTTATTTATATTGAAGTTTTTAAACAATATACTACCCATAGGTAAGTTTTGTATACGCAGTCGCATAATACCTAGTCAGACATACCAGAAGAAAACCAAAACTGAAAAAATCTGGAACAAAAAAGACTCAATCATTAAACTTTTTCTGAAAGATATTTCTAACGAATTAAAAACAAACTTAAATCCAAAAAACTGATTTAATTTGATCTAATCACTCGAGAAATATTGAAACAATTTCCAAGCTCATGTCAAATCGACCATTACCAATGAGATTTTTAAGTCTCCCACAATTGCATTATAACGGCTTTTTTGTGTTAAAATAAGTAGAAATAAGGGTGTGAGACAAGGCTGAATCCTCTCCCCTCTGCTGTTCAACATTTATGTAGAAGAGATCTTTCAACTTATACGGCAGAATGAAACAGGTATCAAAATAAATGAAATCTCCATTTATAATTTGTTATATGCCGATGACACTTAAGTAGGGTCAATGTAGGTAATTGGAAATAGGGGTAAATTCAAACAGTAGCAATAAATAAATTTAAGCACATTTGATAAGAATATTTTCTTTTTGCGGGATTCTAAAGGTTGCTGCTAACCACGTCAGTGTTCCCTTAAATTCGAGCGCTCTCTATCTCTCTACGATCGCGTTACAACCCAAATATCTCACCACCTTTTCCGTGGCCTAGCTTTTGGTCTTGCGCCCTGCATACTATCTAAGGCTCTTTTGGCAATATTCCGGTCTCTATCCTCACTACATGACCAGCCCATCGACATCGAGGTATAACGAATTCTGAGATCGATGCCTCTTTAAACAGTTGGTAGAGTTCATAGTGGATCTCCATACTCCGTTTTTTTTAATAGGTCCAAATAGTCCTCCCTGAGAACTCTTCGTTCGAAGACTTTTAGCTTTTGGTTTATGTCTTTTGTCATCATCCAATCTTTGCATCCATAACGGCGCTATTACTTAAAAAACTATTTCTGAGTCAGTTTTCCTATGTTCTAATCCCGACTTTTTCTTGTAAGAATGGTCATAATATTGATAGTAATAACGTCAGTATTCCCATGAATTAGAGCTCTGTTGGTTAACAACAAGTTCATGTAAGCTTTATATCCATTTTATGCAAGACTTTATTTATAAATTGTTTTGTTTATTCACGTGCACATATGACTTTTAGGATACCGTTATGTACAGCATTGAGATTTTTCATGCAAAGTTTCTAATCACCTCGAATAAAACTAATGGGGTGTAAATAAAAACAGCTTATGGGAATAAATGCAAAAATGAGAGAATGGGCTAATTCCTCACTTTTTTTTAGTCTATGGTACTTTGTCTTTTGTCTATGGTCTTTTGTTCAATAAAAAAATGCCACGTAGATATCCGTCATCGTGTACTCTAGAAGATTTAGCCAATGCTGTTGCCGATGTTAACGACGCTAGCCAATTTTATAGAATTCCAGTATCTGTTATTTATAATAGGCTGAGTGGAAGAAATGGCCCGATTGACAAAATGTGGCTAGTGTTTGCAAAAGTCTGTATATGAATGTTAAAAATCACATACCTTCTTGCCTACAAATAAGAGCAGAAAATAGTTATCCTTGTAATAAGGCAAAACTTCTATTAGTTCGAGAATATGTAAAAACAAATATCATAAAAATACGGTTTAAAGCTACGTTAGAGCCAAGGTCTACCTTTTTTTTTTGGGAGGTAAGAATCTTCAAAAGACCTCTGGGAATGTGTTCCAGGTGTGTTGAATTCGGACGAATACGCCTAAATGTAGTTGACCGCTTATCAACTAAACTCACTCCCTCTTTTCTCCAGCCGACGGGCCTGGGACTGCTCTTAGCTTCTACGCTGACGACAAAAAAATATATGCCAATCCGAACACAAACCAGCTAACCCTCCAAATGGACTTGGACTCTGTTTTAACTTGGTGTTCCCAGTGGTTACTACCCTTAAACGCGGAAAAATGTGTAGTGCCTCGAATTGGCAAAAATAACCCACTTGTGCCGTACTTTGTTAACGGGCAGCCATTAGAATCTGTGTTTTCGTATAACGTTCTTGGTGTTATCGTGAACAGCAGCCTAACTTGGTCCGATCATATTACCTCTATTTGTAAACGTGCAAACTTCAGACTGTATGTTATTCGGAGGTGTTTTTCGAGAATTCAATGCAATCATTTTGTAAACTTTACACTCTGTACGTAAGACCCATACTTGAATACGCTGGACCAACGTGGTATCCTGATCTGGTTCGAGACAAGACTCTGTTGGAAAACGTTCAAAGAAAAGCCACTCGAATTTCTTTGGGACCGAGAAGACCGTCTTATGCAGAAAGACTTAGTATGGCTAACCTAACTACTTTTGAACTTCGCCGACAACGTGGAGACTTAATTACAACATTTAAAATACTAAAATTCAATTTTTTAAACTTCGATGAAATATTTATCATAAATCAAGATGAATTTTCTACAAGTCCAAGACAGAACTTTCTTCCAAATAGAGTTTTTGAGTGCTGAAATAACCTCAACGATAACATTGTCTCCGCTTCCTCTACCAACTCGTTCAAAAACGGACTTGACCGTTTTATATTATAGTTAAAATATTGTTTTTCTTTTAAACCATAAAATTGTAATTTTATTTCTTTTATTTGTAATTTTTGTTATTTACTAGTAGGTGATTAATGAAATTTCTTTGTTTTTGGACATAATAGGGACTTAGTTCCTCTGCCCTCGCTTATGTTATAATAGATCGCTAGTTCGCTAGATATGAATCAGACATTATATGCATTGATTTCGAGAAGGCTTTTGAAAGAGAGCAGCATAATCGTCTTAAAGATATTTTGTTAAACAAAAAGATATACAGCGGAGACAGAATTATATGTAACCTATACTGGAATCAAACAGCGGAAGTAACAGTTGAAGGTGAACTGATAAAAGACATCCATATTCGCCGTGGAGTGCGCCAAGGGTGTATTCTATTACCATTGTTGTTTAATTTATATAGTGAATTATCTGTGAATTAGCGCTGGCTAAAGTAAGTGACTTTTAATAAATCACTAAATAACATAAGATACACTGAGGACACCGTCCTTTTAGCGGTAAAACTAGAAAAACTGCAACTGCTTGCCCAACATCTCAATATGCATTGCAACAATTATGGATTAAAAGTAAATCTGAAGAAAACTAACCAAATTTTGGTTGTAGAATTTCTAGACATAATTGACACACGTACTGTAAAGGTAATTTTGTTAATTAAAAATTTGAATTAAAATAAAAATATGTACCATATTTTCTACCATAAGGTTACAGATAAATCTGTTAGTTGTTAGAAATAGCAAAAATTTCTATTTTAGCCAAACTGACGCTTTGATAACTTCTGTTTTTGACTTAGTAGTTTTTGAAAAGATATTGTTGTATACTCCCTAACCCTTTCCTGATACGTTTCATACTCTTTCTACTCATCTCACCCATTAATACATAAACCCGGTGTTGTTAATTAAGTGTTACTTATGGAGATCATTAAGCGGCACATCAATTTCGGGAACAGATGGCGCTTGTCGACCGACGCGGTGGAAACGATGATATGCCACTGTCACGGTTCCTACCGTGATGTCTCATACCATCCTGGAGGCATTAAAAAGGGAGTGAGCTAGGTAAACGCGATAATACGAGGGAATATTTGAATATTGTATTAGAATATGAAAACTAATCGATCATTTGCCTAACCATGTACGATTTTTGCAACTTGTTTTTATATAGGTTAACTTAACATTATAGAGAGATAAATCTAAAGAAAGCATGAAATAAAGTTTAGGAGGCATAAAAAAGCATTTTTACAAAAGTCATTTCAAAAATTAAAAATGTCGAAATATTCACTTTTTTGAACATTCAATCATTATTTTTGCATAAACTATTGAGTCAAATTTAATGTAGTAAAGCTTAAAACTTGTTTATGTACTTTCATTAAATATTCTGCTCATTTTATACTAAGGTATTGATTTGATAAACTAAAAACACCGTTTTTTGCACCTTAGAAGTGCCATCAAAAATTGTAACCAACAGTTTGTGAAAACACTTGGAGGTTACTCCAACATTGCGATCCAGAACGCTGTGGTTCATTTCAAAAATTCACTAATTAATCCTCAAAAACATTAACCCCTTCCGGTCCATCGTATCCACGTATGGATATTTTTAGGTATAGCGAACTTTACCACGATATCTACATCATCATCATCATCATCATCCAGCCTCATTTTCACATCCATTGTTGGATAAAGGCCTCCTCCAAACGTTTCCAGTTCTCTCTATCTTTAGCTGCTGCAATCCAGTTTGTTTCTATTCTCCTTAGGTCGTCGGTCCATCGGGTGGGTGGTCTGCCTCGACTTCGCTTGTCGGCTCTTGGTCTCCATTCCAATCATCTCTTCGTCCATCTTCCGTCTTCCATTCTAGCAACATGTCCAGCCCACCTCCACTTTTGTTTATTGATTCGCAGTGTAATATCGTCTACGCCAGTTCGTCAGCGTATCTCCTCATTTCTCACGCGATCTTTCAAGGTCAGGCCCAGCATTGATCTCTCCATTCGCCTTTGTACTACAGTTTTTTGGCAGTAGCTTTCGTTAAAGTTAGGGTCTCTGCTCCATAGGTCAAGACTGGTAAGATGCATTGGTTAAATGCCTTTCTTTTCAGCTGAATTGGGATATTTGTTTTAAAAATGTCTCTCATCCTTCCATATGCCGCCCATCCCAACGTGATTCGTCTATTTAGCTCGCAGGTTTGGTTGTCTCTGGTTATTCTAATTCCATGACCCAAGTATGTGTATTTATCGATTAATTCGACCTTGTTGTTATTAATCTGTATCTCTTCGCTGGGAACCATATTGGTCATCATTTTGTTTTCTCGAAATTTATCTCCAGCCCAGTTTCTTGTAGTATGTCATTCAGTTCTTGGAGCATGTCTTTGATCTCTCCCAGATTATCTGACAGAAGTACGATATCGACCGCAAAACGTAGATGGTTTAATCTTTCTCCATCGATGGATATTCCTTTTTCTTGACATGTTAGTTTTTTAAATGCATACTCAAGAACGGTAATGAAGAGTTTTGGTGACATGGTATCACCTTGCCTGACTCCCCTTTTTATCTTTATTTTATTAGTTGCAGAATGTAGACTTATGGTTGTGGCATTTTCATATATAATTTTGACTATATTAAAATATCTGTGGTCGACCCTGCAATCTTGTAGTGATCTTAAGATGGACGGTAGTTCCACTGTATCAAACGCCTTTTTAAAGTCTACAAATATCAATGCCAAGGGACGGTTATATTCGTTAGTTTTTTCTATCAGGGTTTTTAGGGCGTTTTTAGGGGTTTTTAGGGGTTTTTATTGCAGATGATCGTTTGTGCCGTAATTAGGGCGAAAACCAGCTTGTTCCCGAGGTTGGTAAAAATATGTATGATATCTACATACGAATATTCATATACGGGATATTGCACTCTGTAAAAGTGGCGTAGAGTTCTGTAGATTAATTTGGATCGCAATAGGACATGGATATCCATACGGCGATATCATGGTTAGCCATTTAAAAAAAATTCTTCTCGTAGCAGTACAACTCAAAGTGGGTCTTGGCTGACTGCACAACCTGCTTCCATCTTG